>CAJVGC010000432.1:27547601-27594009 GCA_910822075.1 Senecio squalidus | reverse complement strand
CGATACCAAGCAGCACCAACCGTTGTTCATCTTCAAGCAGTGAAGCGCATTATGCAATATCTGAAGGGTACTCCTGATTTAGGTCTTTGGTATTCTAATGATGACAATTTTGAATTATCTGCTTTCAGTGACTCGGACTATGGAGGTTGCAAGAAGGATGCTAAATCAACTTCAGGAGGATGTCAGTTTCTCGGAACGCGACTCATAACGTGGCAGTGCAAGAAACAGACCGCTGTAGCATTGTCCACATGTGAGGCTGAATACGTAGCTGCGGCTACCTGCTGCTCTCAGGTTATCTGGATTCAGCAACAACTGCGTGATTACGGTTTGTCTATCACTACTACTCCTATTTATGTTGAAAATTCTGCTGCCATAGCTGTCACTAAGAATCCCGTACACCATCCTAAAACCAAACACATAGGCGTAAAATATCATTTCATTCGTGATTGCTTTGAAAAACACTTAATTGATGTCATCTATATCGAAACCATGTTTCAAAAAGCAGATATTTTTACAAAAGCATTTGATAAGTCTAGGTTTGGGTTTTTACTACTGGAAAATGGTGTTGTCAAAAAGAGTGACGTGATTGAAGAGGTCAAGTCAGACAAGTAACCGGGATTATTTTTGTATACTACGTTAAGATTTTCTTATTTTATTTTTATTTTCTTCTTTTCAGTTTTTATAAAATTTCAAAAATACAAAAAGATTTTTATTTTTAGAATTTTAGGGGGAAAAATAAGTTAAAAAAAAAAAAAAAAAAAAAACGGGGAAGTGAGGAAATACTGAACTAAACTGAACATGTAAATTGTCAAAAAGTATGCTGAACGTAACGTTTATACATGTCTGTTGTAGGATATATTGGTAGGCTTATCTCACTGAAACTTGACGAAAATTAATCATTTTAAGAGGGTTATCGCAGATATCAAATTTTATTTTAAATCATTATGGATATGTCTCAAAGACTGTCTAAATGATATCTGGAGATCAATAACAATTGAGAACACTGTAAACAACACACAACAGTCCGAATTAAAGGTTTTTTAAATATTATGATTAGCTTTTGTCTTGTAGTGTTTGTGGCTTTTCGCTGGATTAATTCGAAAATAGTAAATATTAGGCGTAATATCAGAAAATAAATACAGTATGTCAGTATAAATTGAAGCAATTAAGGGCCATTTCAGTGATTTTGGGAGATTTGATCAAGATCAATGAATTTAAAGAAATGATGTGAATACCAAAATAGACTCAGTTTATTCAAGATCAAATACAAAGTAAGAGATAAGTAAACAACTTCAAAAATACCTTGATGGATGAACAGAAATATAAGGTCGAAAGAATGATCATATTTCGAGCATTCCAAATAAAGGGTGAGGAAGTACTTAAAATCTTCAAAAATACCTTGATGGATGAACAGAGTTATAAGGTCGAAAGAATGATCATAACTCGAGCATTCCAAATAAAGGGTGACGAAGTGCTTATTCTCTGAATGGTGTAACTTAAACGTTTTAACGATCAAGAATCACTGGTCCTTATTGCCTGTGCAGTGGATGTCATACTGACATACGAAATAAATATTATGATATTACGTCTGGTATTTAGGAAGATAGAATTGAAAAGGCTGAAAAGTTAAGAGGACAAATACACGAACATACGTACAATTCTAATCATGATATAATTTTTGGTGACTGTTAAAATTAAAAAATGTGTGTTGATATCTATGTTCAAAATATTGGGAGATCTTAGCGAGATAACCAGTTTAAAAGAAAAATGTCAAGTGAATGTTTGTTTAAGTTTAAGAGGACAAATATACCAATAATCGTCAATTGATATGTTAATAGTTACTACAAAAAATGAATGACAATGCTATGTTTCAGTATCAGTCTGATCCCTTATTCGAAAAACACAAAAAGAATGTGAAATTTTCAGTTTATGTAGCTGTTAGTTAAACTTTTAAACTTTCAGTAGTTTGTCGTAGTTAGAATTTCCTTTGATTTACCAAAAACAGAAAAATACAAAAAGATTTTTAATTTTTAGTTTTTCTTTATTTTTCATTTTGTTAGTTTTACGATTGCTTGTCGTGACTTGAGATTTAAATGTGAAACAGAGATTAATGTCAAATTCGTAAAGTCATAATTGTTGATGAAGTCTTTGGTTAGAATCTTTTGAAATTATGTTTCATTGAGCAAAACGTTTATCTTTTCTGAAATTGATAATTTTTATATGCTTAACGTTTACTGGATGTTTGAGTTTTGAAGATAAGTGAAATTTATGAAGTTTTTGAGTTCTACAGCAACGTTCGTACTGAGGTAAATCACATACGCACGAATAAACAATTCATCCGCACGAATCAGAGGGAAAGTATTGTTTAGGCTGAAAATTCTCCTCCGTGCGAATAACGTCTAATTCGTACGAACTATCATCGCTTTCGTGCGAATGTCTTTCACATTCGTACGAATGTTAAACGGGTATATATATGTTTGAGATTCGCTTGACCTGTTCACTTTTCAAACCACATTCGTCCGAAAGAGAGAAAAATTACTTAAATTTTCAAAGGTGTTGGAAAGAGTTTTTGATTTCTGTTTATTGTGTAACTTTGCATCGCGATCAAAACCATATAAAACACTTAAGGTATAACGACTGTTTAAAGGTTTAATCGTTGATTTTAGGTCTCAAATAAACATTAATCAATCGGTCACTTGCATGTGTTTGTTACGATTAATATGGTTAGGGTTTTGGTAAATCGGGACATTGCGAACGTTTTGGTATAGTTTTTGTGATCTAAAACAGGTGTTATGAAAATCTAGGTCTTTGGAAAACCAACAGTTCCGATGAACTTCATTCGCACGAATGTAGTTTCATCCGTGCGAATAGGATGCTCATTCATGCAAATGTTTACGACATTCGTACGAATGTAAAATATGAAATTCGTTTTGTTTTGATTCACTCATTCGTACGAATATATGCTGATCCGTGCGAATGAAAGTGTTTATTCGTACGGATGTACAGAACAGAAATATTAAAAGTTTGAATTTTATTCTAACTGTTTTGCTTTCGAATGTTTATATTTCTGTTTGTAGGAAAATGGCTGAAATCCCTGCTTCTACTGTTGATGCAAATGTGGCAAAATCTTCTCAATCGCAAAGTGCTGGATTGATGATTGGTACGAAGAACAACATGTGCGCTCATCTGAACGAGGAAACTCGCAATGCCACACGTTTTGCTGGAATCATTAAATTCTTGAAGCGATCAAGAATTTTCAAGGCTATTTCTACTAATCATATGCCGTATTTGACTCACGTATCAGCCTTTTGGGAAAATGCTGAAGTTATACGTGCTGATGGAAAGGTTCAAATTCGCAGTTCCGTTCACGGGACTGAGGTTGTGGTTGATGAGCAAGTCATTCGAGAAGTTATTGGTTTTGAGGATGAAGCTAGAATGCCCACGTTGCCAAACAAATATCTAGTCAGAGGTTTGTTTCTCAGGGTAAAGTACGATGGGGATATTGAAAAAGGAGTAATCACAAAGTCAGGTTTCAGCATACAGTACAAGTATCTATGCCATGTGTTGCAGCATTGTTTAAGTACCCGGAGATCTGGACATGATGAAATGCGAGAATCTATTCAGAGCGCGTTTGCTGCATTGGTGCTAAACATTCCATTTAACTTTTCGGGAATGATTTTGCAGCACATGACGGAGAATTTGGAGATAAAGAAGCATAAGTATTTGATGTATGCTAGATTTGTGCAGATGATCCTGGATGCGAAGATTCCAAACCTGCCAAAGAATGATGAAGATGCAATGCAGCTGGACGTGATGAATGATGGAACTATGGTACGCATGCTTTCATACAAGGGCAAGAATGTGAAGCCTGTAACATCCGTCCCACATCGGTTGGAGAGGAGAACGAATCCTTCTTTATAAGGGGGTTGATACCTCTTCTAGCATGACGCGTTTTGGCACGAGCTTCGTGTCAGAAACAAATCCGTGCGCCGGTGAGCAAAGCGGACAATATCACGCTACGGGTGTGCTTGGGCTGTTACAAATGGTATCAGAGCCGGGGCCCGGACCGATGTAC
This sequence comes from Senecio squalidus, assembly GCA_910822075.1. NCBI lineage: Eukaryota > Viridiplantae > Streptophyta > Magnoliopsida > Asterales > Asteraceae > Senecio > Senecio squalidus. The sequence goes on along the minus strand of CAJVGC010000432.1, from coordinate 27,589,934 downwards.
ACAGCGAGGACGCTGTGTCCTGTAAGGGGGGAGGATTGTAACATCCGTCCCACATCGGTTGGAGAGGAGAACGAATCCTTCTTTATAAGGGGGTTGATACCTCTTCTAGCATGACGCGTTTTGGCACGAGCTTCGTGTCAGAGCAAATCCGTGCGCCGGTGAGCAAAGCGGACAATATCACGCTACGGGTGTGCTTGGGCTGTTACAAAGCCTAAGGAGAAGAGATTGATTGGGCATCTTGCTAAGCCAGAGTATGTTTGTCCTGGCGGCAAGAAATGGCGACACGAGGACAGTGATTCAGATACTGAGGATATAGTTGTGCCTCAATCTGATTCCGAGGAGGAGGTTATTCCTGTTGAATCTCCTGTTACTGGTACATCGTCATCACAAGTTGAGTTACGAGATGAAGACGATGTCGTTTTGAGTGCTGAGGCAACTCCTTCATTAAAGAAAAGGAAAGCTGCTGGAAAGTCGTTAAGAGATATTATCAAATCTTCAAAACGTTTCAAGCATGTGAAACGTACTGATCTTATTCCAACAACTGCCAGCACAGCAACTCCAGTTCCTCCTCCTATGGCATCTCAACAACAACAAGGTTCTCAACGAAGCGAACCTATCATGACGACAGCCACCATAACCACAACAACTGGTGGTGGATCATCGTCGTCGTCTATGATTCCTGATTCAGCTCAGCTCTCGATTTTAAACTCGATGTTATTGAGTGTTTTGGCAAAGCAACAGCTACAGGATGACGAAATTAAGAGATTGAACGTTTTGATGGCTAAAGGGGAAACCGAAAGAGCTGAAATGGCGAAGAAGATTGAGGATCAAAATCTGTTGCTTGATTCTCAGAAGCAGTTGATTGAGAATCAGAACAAGGAGTTGGTGCTTTTTAAAGAAAAGGTCAAGAGTTTGGAGGATGCTACCAAAAAAATACAAGACAGTATGATTGCAGGGGATGATGGAATATTCAGACTCAACGCACCAGCCGATGCATCTGCTGACCCGGCTGGTGAAGATAGCGAAAACACTGAGTCTGATGAAGATGGTAAAGAACATCAGAGTGAATCCCAGCATGATATTACTCCCATTTCACATAAAAAGTCCAATTTAACTTACATTTTGGATATGCAGGGGGTAATACAGTTTAGTGTTGATCACGACAAAGAAGAAGGAGAGATCGTACATAGCTTGTCCAAAGAGCAGATTGCAGAACTATTTGAGATGAATCCTGATGACGTTATGTCTGACGAATCTGCATCTGTTTCTGAAGTTAATCCTCCTGATTCTGAAGCTGATGATGATGAGATAGAGTTCGAGCAAAATGTTGATTCAGCAGAGCCTATCTATCAATCTTCTGATTTCAAAGATCTTCCAGATGATGATGAAATGTTTGATGTAAATGATGAAGATCTTAACCGAAAGTTAGAGAAACTTCCAGAAGCAAGTCAAGCTACACCAAATCAAGAAGAAATGAGTGTCAAGAAAGCTGAATGGCTTCAGGCTATGAAAGATTGTATTCGACCGCCTAAACAAGTTGTCCAACCAGAGTATACGAAGTTTTATTCCTTGAAGGGTGCAAAGACTGAAGGCCAGATAATAAGTTGGGCATACTTGGAGGATTTGAATGTTTATGCCGTCAAGAGAGAACGAGGCATAGATTACTTCAAACGCCCTCACGATTTGAAGACGCTGCCATATTTTGACATGATGCAGTTGGCTCGTCTTAAGTTGCTATACAGTGAAAAAGATGATAGAGCAACTTGGTTGGAAAAACAGCTTTGGTTTGAGTTCAGAAATCAGTGGAAGTACCTAAGGCCGCAGTATCCACAGATTACCTACTCCAAGGATCGGAAGAATCGGAGAACAGGTAAAGCTGTGAAGCATGTCAAGTATCAAGCGCCTAAGGTGATGGAGAAGATTCCACTACGCCAAATGCAAACTGGTTTTCATCGAAGATTCAAGTGGTGGTACTATGATGATCGAACCACTGAAGTGGTGATAGTGATGGACCGTAAAGGTGTCTAGGAAACACTGAGAATTTTTGATCCGATGTGGATTAGAAATTTCTCTGATGATGATATTTTTTGTCTGTTTGAATGTCCTATATTCTTTGATGTTAAGGATATGGATCAAGCGATGCGTTTCAACAAGGTTGTACGGGTATGTTTCGCTTACAAGATCCATGCATAAGAGGGCAGATCAAAGACGTGTTTTGGGAAGCAGCAGAGATTTTTGAAGACTGAAGACATAGAATCTAGTTCCTAGGGGGAGTTTGTAGGTGCATTTCGTTAGTTACTAGATTCGTATGTAATTAACGTTTATATCAGTCTTTATATTGTTTGATTGAATATTAATATTGAATATTTGATTAATTATATGCTTGAACGTTTACGTTGTTATGAATTAATCAAATATGTGTTTTGTGATGTTTTAATAATATTCAGACTCATTCGCACGGATAAGGATGATGTCCGTGCGTATGAAAGTGTCTTTCGCACGAATCAGTTAAATAAACAAAGTGTTTATTAACAGGTTACATTCGTACGGACGAGAACATGTCCGCACGAATAGGAAGTCATTCGTACGAATGAGATCACATTCGTACGGATGAAAAGCTGGGCCTATATATACCCAGCTAGTTTCTGCTCCGTAAAAAGTTTTGCTAGGTTTTTCTCTTTCGTGCCGAACTGCTGCTGCTCCTTTTCATAGTGTTCCAAAGTGTTATTAAAGTATAATCAATCATCCGAATAGTCTTCCTTAGGTCCAATCTTATCAACTATCGTTGGTTTGATTCCGTTTCCGAAGGTTCTATATTCGCTAGATAATCGATAGTTTATTTCCGCTAGATTATTGATAAAACGTTGATTCTTAAGATCCATACAACCCCAACATCAACGTAATAGACAAGTACATAAATAAAAGTAGGAATTCATTCAAATAAGAAAATGTCAGGATCAAATAAGTTATTATACTTCGTTAACCTTAACCTTGTTAGATCGTGATCTATCAAAGAAGTTCAGCAGCGGAGATGAACACTTTGATATTTACAAGTTGATTTAACAAACAAATATTGAAATATATGAATGAGTAAGAACAATATATTTGTCGAATGTTAAGCCTCAATTGCATTAGTCAGAATTATCAATACAACGTGTTTCCTATCTTACAAGGATCTATTATTTATAGACCTTGAGGCTATCCTAGATAAACTAGGTATCTACATCTCTATCTAAAAAGGAAACATACTTTGAATACAATTGAAACTATATCTATTTGTCTTGAACGTGCATGGCAAGTGTATCCGTAGTAAGTTCAAGTCCGCAGTAACTTGAGTTGGCCGTAGTAATGAACAATTTCCGTAGTAACTTGTTGAACATCTGCATTAACTTGTCTTCCATAGTAACTTCTTAATAACTTCCGTATTAATCTTGTAAGTTACTTTATCCGTAGTTAGAAGCAGTATTAGTGAGCTAAACTAAGTTGACTAAGTTATAACCCAACAATCTCCCCCTAACCTTGAACTTTTATAAACTATCAAAAGTACAAGTTTTATATATCAACATTGTTTAACTACTTCATTACAAGAAATGTTTTCTACGCATTCCTTCTCTCATCCTCGTCTTGCCATTCTGCTTCTTTTCCTTTTGTTCGTTCTTCAGTAAGTTGTACCAAGATACTCCAAACCAATTCATGTGCTACCCTTGAAGAAAGAAGTCCATGTAGCTTGACCTTAATCAGTTCTCTCAAAGTCCTCAAGTCATGTGGATACCTTTTGTCCACTAAGTAAAACTCCATGGCTCCATGCCTTCTCACTATTGAGTAGACTCCACTTCGTTCATAAACAAGCCACTTGATGACTGGATTGGTAGGACTTCCTTTCTTGAACACAGAATTTGTCTTCACAAACCCTGGTTCAAACAAACCATATAAGCAGTCCATGGCCATATCAATACCTGCCCATTGACCTCTGCGATGAGAATACTTGATTCTTCCTATTTCGTACATTCTCTCCAAATCATCTCTTGAGAAATCCCTTATTACTCTGTGGAAGGCTGGAACAATTGTTTTTGATTTGTCTTGCCTTGTGACCTTATATTCTGTCTTCATAGGCCCACTAGTGAATTCCCAATTGATGATTAGAGGAAGCTCCACAGCTAAAGGTGTAAACCTTAGTCCTTCTAGATTGATGATCAAAGCTGAACAATTTTCTTGAGTAACTTCAGGATCATCATCTTCTTCTTCCACATTAACTGGTTCTTGCTTTACTTGCACAAATGGAATAGTAGGACTTCCTTGAGAAGTTGTTGAAGCAGTAGCAGTTTCTACTCTTCGTTTCTTTGTAAGAGGACTTCTTTTGGATGCTAGCTTCTTTCTCTTTGGCTTCTCAGGTGGGTTAACCATAGCTGGAGCAGTACTAATAGAAGGATTTGGTATTTCCTTTCCTTGTTCATCAAACACCTTTCTTCCAGTGTCATGAGCTCTCTTTAGGGCTTTTTCCAAGTCTAGCTTCTTCTTCTCTTGCAGCTTGGATAGTGCAGCTTCCCTTTGAGCATCACGTTTCCTTTCTTTTTCAACCAACTCCAATAAGCTTCCCATCTTCATAGGTCCCAAAGACCTGCCACTGTAGTTCTTTGATTTTAGATAGGAGATGAATTGCTTCCTATCTTCAGTTAGCTTGTCTTGAGTTGATTTTTTCTTTCTAAGCACTTTCTTCTTCTCAGACTCAGCTTTGGCTAGATCAGCCAGCTCTTGTTCAACCATTGCTCTCACAGCCAATTCTTCTTTTCTAAGCTTCTCAATTTTCTCCAATTGTTGAGCTTGCAACTTTGTGTGAATCTCCCTAATTGTTTCAGGGTCATCTCCTACATACAAGTCTTCAGCTGCAAACTTCAAGGCAATGAGCTTCTCCAGTTCCTCCTTATCACTTGCTATTTTCTTTCCCTTTGCCTTTTCTTCAGGCTTGACTTCTGTGATTACTTTAGGGACATGTGATCTAGCAGGAGGTATAGAGAGTGGTCTTATACCTGAAGGTCTAGAAGGAGCTGCAACATATTCAGTTTCTAGAGTTAAACTTTGAGAGGCTGCAAGAATTGTAAGAGCTTTTGCTTTTGGAAGATCTGCTGCTTCAAGTCTTCTTTCTGCAATGATCTTGGCCATCTCCATCTTCATTAACTCTGTAGCAGCAGCTTGTTCATCAATGGTAGAGGTAGTGACCATAGATGCTGTGGTTGTGACTATTGTAGCTTCAGAAAGAATAGCTTGAACTGGTTCACTTCCTTGAATTGTGTGAGATGCTTGATAAAATGTTGGAGGTATTGTAGTGAACAATCGAGGTTGTGTGTCTATGGGACTCTCCGTAGTAACTGGATTGCTGGCAGTAGTAATGGTGTCCGTTGTCACACCCCGCTAAAAGCGGAAACACGGAGCGTTCCAGTTATAATATCAAAGTCAGGATTACAACAATATAACCGATAAACAAAACATCAAATTAAATTGATCATGCCAAATGTTACAAAATACATCAATAAGTCAAGGCGATGAGACGCCAAGTACGAATACAATTCCAAAAGAAATCAACAAAAGGATCGTCATGGAAATTAACATAACAGTTCAATTCAAATTTCCCAAAAGCAAGCGATCCAAAAACAAACTATGGCATGATCAACGGAAATCCTCAATTTCCTGCAAAGCGTTAAAACGACATCAACAACATGTTGGTGAATTATTCGCAATTTAAGTAAAAAGTGACCCATCGATAAGTTTCAGTAAACAAGTAAGTTTAAAATCATCTATCTTGTATTCATCCAATAGTGAAAGGTACTATGCCTAAGTAGTCATACATCTCGATCCTGAACCAATCAGTTTAATCCCCTAGCCTAAGGTGTGTTAATCCAAAGGCAACCAGTTTAATCATACAGTTTAATATTACGGTCATAACATCCGCTCGTAGTAGCAGCCTACAGAGGAATGTGGGTTAGGTACATAACCCAATACAGATCTATACATATGAACCACGGGCAAAAGCTTAACGAGTGTATTAGAGGGGAGCCACCATGGCTTAAACACTTAAAACTAAGGCAGACCAAATTCACTGGGTAAGCAAGATAATTTAGAAAAATATTTTGCATTCATGCAGACAGTTTAATATACACAAACAGTTTAATATACGCTTTACAGCCCAAAAGTATTTAAGACAAGGGCTACGAATAACTCACAAAACAACTTCAGCAAATCTCGGGTAAATACAATCACGAGATCACAATTCCACCGTCTAAGTGCCCTAAAACAGTAAATCATATAGTCTCAGTATCTCTACAAGTATAGTTCGGTTTAGCCTTGTCGGTTAAGATTAAGTTTAATAAAATATTCCAACATTTAATGATTTAAATCAAGACGACGTATTCGGGAGACGATGTTCCGCGCCAGAAATGGGTCGATCGGCAAACTATCGAATCTTTCACGTCAACAGCGATCGTTGGAAACAAGTGATAACTCTGAGTCGGAAGGAATATTAATACAAATGTTCATTATAATGACCAAGATTAAAGGTGTTGACTTTGTAAAAGTCAAATGTCAATTATGTTGACTTATGAAAGTCAAATGTAAATCATGTTGACTTATGAAAGTCAAAATCAATTTAAAAGTCCAAATGACCCTTTGAATAATTCGGAGTCTTTTCATACCAAAATGTTTAGAGTAAAATTGCCTTTTCAAAACCATTTATAAATTTGGTCGTAAAAACATGTTTCAATGAATTAAAAAGAAGATCACAATGTGGCGAAGTTTAAAGTATCGCAAAGAGGTTTAAAATGTCCATTTTTAAGTAATATTATGACATCTTTGATTGCGTTGGCGTCTTTGAGTCCAAAGACGATGTTATTGTATAATACGTTACTTTTGTATACCATATATTTATTTAGGTGTTTTAATGTCGTAAAAGATCGTGAGACGAAATTTCGACAGCTCTTCCGCGTCTTAAAATATTCGTCCAAAATTCATACACTTTCCCGCTTAACAACAATATCATTTTAAACCATTATTCATAATACATAATACTATATTAAGTTTATTACGATACTTAGGTAAGATTATACTTTTAACATTATTGTCCAAATCTCAATCCAATCCGATAAAATACGACGAGTGTTGGTCTAATAATTTATCCTAACCGTTTTCAAGGCTAAAACCGAATAACGAGTATAATGAAATCAAAAGATTTACAAGGACAACAAATTATACCGCTAACACCCGCTTGATTTGACAAGGATCTGGAACAATGACTTCAGAGGTGTAGTGATGAGAATATCCGCCTCCAAAACACAAGACAACCACCGATAATTAGCAAAACGAAGAATTTGGGCAAACAGATTGATCCAGCCGCCGGCTGAGATAATCCAGCCGTCGGCTGGAGGCTGACAGACAGCTCCGGATTTTTGTTATTTTATCGTTTTTAAGCGTTTTCAAGAGTATTTTCGGTAGATTTCGACATGCAACATAAAAACCTTTAATAATATCCATAAATATCTTCAAATAACAACTTTTTATATCAAGATCTTTATGTAAACATTCATAAAACTTATATTTTTAGATAAGTCACCATAAAACTTTTATAAAAACCATTCTTTGATGTTAGATGATACATGCATGTAATAAAAATGTTAAAAGTAAATAAAATCAGTGAGTAAAGGTTATTATACCGCAAGAATAATGATAAGATGATGATCTAGCTTGATTGATGAAGATTTAACCGGAAAAATGATGAACACCAAAGAAGTTAACCGTGAGAATCACCTCCTCTTGCTCCTTTTGATGAACACAACCGATTGCTTTGATTTTTGTGGTGTTTTAGTGGTGAATAATGGCTGGGATTTACAGCCACAATAGAAGGAAATGAAGAACAAGTAGAGAGAGTTAGAGAGAAACTCTTGAGTGTGTGTGTTTTTGATTGTGTGAAATGAAGAACAAGTGTAAAGGAAATGATAATATCACATTGTGGAAGTAAGTTCTGGCAGAAACGTTGGTCCAATCGGGTTTAGACAATTGCACCACTCAAATTTCATGCAAAAATGAGTCACCAAAGCTGACCAGACACATCCAGCCGTCGGCTGGATGGATTCAGCCGCCGGCTGAATCCCTGCCAGCAGCTGGCTGGTCGGCTGGCTCGGCAGACTTGTTTTCGACCGTTTGGGAGTTTCGTTCATCGAAAACTCCCGATTCTTTTTGCGTTGAACTTAGAATTGTTAATACTTTGATTTACTTTATATTAGGTTCATTTAATATTTTATTTTCACTTTTGATTTCGAGATTCGCACGATTTCGGTAAAAGAGCACACAAGAGCAAAAGCACGATATCTCGAGGATAAAGGATCCGATAACCGACAAATTTGGCATAAACCTTCTAACTTATATTTATGAGAATACTAACTAATTGGCACTTAGATAAAATAATATTATTACGTCTCGAGGGACCAGCAAATACAGAAAACCCGATACTCAATAACAGTAAATCGTGAGCAAAACAAAGCGAAATACAAGGGTCGAAATCAATTGCGAATAAAATATAAATAATAACGGTAACATAAGTACTTCAAATTGACGGGACGTCACAGCCTCCCCCAGTAAAAAGAATTTCGTCCTCGAAATAACTATTGAGCATAAGAAAAGAGACGGGGATAATTCCGCTGCATTTCTCGAAGCGAACACACCCTATCATGGAGAAACTTTTAATAACACCACGTTGCCGACCTTGAATTCCAAAGGTTTACGATGTAAATCCGCGTAACTCTCCTGACGATCTCTTGCGGCTAACAAACGATCCTCAATTCTAAAGATCTTATCGGTAGTCTATTGGATCAACTCGGGACCCGTAAACTGGCCATAATACATCCTAGCCTATCAAGGTGGAGACCTATACTTACGACAGTAGGAGGCCTCAAATGGCGCGCAACAACGATGGGGTGGTAACTATTGTGGTATGAAAACTTGACTAGCAGAAAATGCCGATTCCAGCTTCCGCCAAAGTCTAAAACACGCGCGCGTCTTGATCAAAAAATGACAGAAGATCTCGTCAATGTGCAATCTAGAAGGTTTCTCTATTCGGTAATCTTCTCGAATAGGCAGAAAAATGTGCTGACAGAATCAGCCGATCTACGATAATCCAAATGATATAATCCTTGGTGAGGGCCTCCTGATCTAACAACAGTCTCTCCAGCGATAACGGTATGCAGATATTCTTCTCAAATCATATAACCTCTGCACGGTGCGTCGACAACCAACACATGTTCATAATAACATCGAATCTACCTAAGGCGATCGGAATCAAGTCGATAGGAAAAGAATGGTCAACGGAACTAACACAATAGGCAGAACGTACTTCGGTAGCAGGTAAAACTCATCAACGGCTCACTCTATTTCGAAGGAAGATGCTAAGGGTATAGACGTACCAGGAATTATAGTCCTAAACGCATCAAATATGAACTCTTCGAATGACGGACAAAAATCGGGAATCGGTAGAATTGAGAATTATTGATTCAAAAACGGTTAACAATAGCAGTTACGTTCCGTTCTCGCATAATTTATTTCGAACTAGGCGTAGTTGATCAAGTTACGCGTAGTTGGAAGCGAATCATGCAATTGCGGAATTAACCCACTAAAGTTTAAAAGTTCGTAAAATATGATTTGTGAAAAGTCTAGATCATAGTTTGGTTTAGTACCAATGATTACATCGAAGCGAAGCGGCGGATTAAATCTGGAGTCGACCCTCTCAGAATCGCTCTCGTAGGACAACCGTGACTCGTCGACTTCTTTGTAGATAGGAGCTTCCTTCGGTTCCAACGCAGAAGGGGCGTAAAAAGAAAATGAAATACAAGGAAGTGAAAAGAGAAGTGTACAACCCGACGATAATAAGACTAAGCATCAAATATCAATTAGGATAAATGCAGGTTGAACTAGATAAGAAAAGTACTCGTACCAGCTGAAGCTAACTTGGGACACTTGTCCCTACGATGATCGGGAGAACCGCATTCATAACATTTTCCTTTCATGGTCTTACAGAATCTATCTGTGTGGCCCAGCTTCTTACATTTACTACATTCCCAACAAGCCATCTCCCTAGAATGGTGATTACTACACCGATCACACTTTTGATATTTATGTTGAGTACCAATCACAAATTCCCTGCCTCGAGGATCCAAATCAGTCGAAGTTCCAGCACCCACTATAACCAACTCAGGACACTGGTTCTTAAGATGTCCGACAGAACCACACTCATAACAATTTCCCTTCGGGATCTTACAAAACCTCTTGGTATGCCCTAATTTCTTACACCGTCCGCAAACCCAACATTTTATCCCCTTAGCGTGGGGGTTACCACATCGATTACACCTTGGAGGCCTACCCTGGGCATTTGGAGCCACCGTTGCATATGCTTGCACAACCTGAGGAGCATCCTGCCTCCTAGCTCTCTTCGGCGAGTCCCCATAACGGTCTCCACCACCTCGTTTCCTTTCAGAGTTTTGCTTAACTACCACTGACGGTACTCCACCATCACGGACCGCATTCTGGATAAACGTGGTTACCATCTCCACAACACTCTGGAAAGTGTTCGGGTTGGAGGAAACATCACCGCCATGTACACCAACCTCGGGTCCACCAGACCCGGTATCCATATCCTCAGGACCATCGTGTCCCGTTCCTCCATCAGTACCATCAATCTCAGGACCTTTACCTTTAACCTTCGGCTCGGAATCACCCTGATCCGAACCATCAGACCCCGTACCAGTTTCCGTACCCGTACCCGGACCACTAACATCGTGCGACATGTAATCTCTAATCTGAGCGATGAAAGTAGGTTTCATGGCTTCCAACTGCTCGGCTATGAGCTGTTTGACGTCCGTCGTCATATCCATTTCCTCATCACTGACTTCCACATTTGGAGTCTCGTCAACAGCTTCCGCGCTCGGACGACCATGTCTCGCTGACCATCTCGTCGCTGTCGTCTTCACAGGCGGCATCGTTCTAAAAGAGACGAAAGAAAAATAAAACTCGATCAGCAAATGTGTGCATCCCAAAAACAAGGCCAAACGCCAAAATACCAAACGCGACAAAAACACGTATGAAAAATAGTGCACACATTGCAATCAGAGAAAAATCGATTTAAAAAGCCTACGGTCATAGTCCAAGTGATTTACTCAGTTTAAATCACCCGGTTCGCTATAACCTTTGGCTCTGATACCAACTTCTGTCACACCCCGCTAAAAGCGGAAACACGGAGCGTTCCAGTTATAATATCAAAGTCAGGATTACAACAATATAACCGATAAACAAAACATCAAATTAAATTGATCATGCCAAATGTTACAAAATACCTCAATGAGTCAAGGCGATGAGACGCCAAGTACGAATACAATTCCAAAAGAAATCAACAAAAGGATCGTCATGGAAATTAAAATAACAGTTCAATTCAAATTTCCCAAAAGCAAGCGATCCAAAAACAAACTATGGCATGATCAACGGAAATCCTCAATTTCCTGCAAAGCGTTAAAACGACATCAACAACATGTTGGTGAATTATTCGCAATTTTAAGTAAAAAGTGACCCATCGATAAGTTTCAGTAAACAAGTAAGTTTAAAATCATCTATCTTGCATTCATCCAATAGTGAAAGGTACTATGCCTAAGTAGTCATACATCTCGATCCTGAACCAATCAGTTTACTCCCCTAGCCTAAGGTGTGTTAATCCAAAGGCAACCAGTTTAAGCATACAGTTTAATATTACGGTCATAACATCCGCTCGTAGTAGCTGCCTACAGAGGAATGTGGGTTAGGTACATAACCCAATACAGATCTATACATATGAACCACGGGCAAAAGCTTAACGAGTGTATTAGAGGGGAGCCACCATGGCTTAAACACTTAAAACTAAGGCAGACCAAATTCACTGGGTAAACAAGATAATTTAGAAAAATATTTCGCATTCATGCAGACAGTTTAATATACACAAACAGTTTAATATACGCTTTACAGCCCAAAAGTATTTAAGACAAGGGCTACGAATAACTCACAAAACAACTTCAGCAAATCTCGGGTAAATACAATCACGAGATCACAATTCCACCGTCTAAGTGCCCTAAAACAGTAAATAATATAGTCTTAGTATCTCTATAAGTATAGTTCGGTTTAGCCTTGTCGGTTGAGATTAGGTTTATTATAACATTCCAACGATTAAATAGTCGAATAAGGATGACCGATGAAGAAGATGATGTTCCGCGCCAGAAAAGGGCCGATCGGCAAGATATCGATCTTTCACGTCAACAACGACCGTTGGAAACGAGTGATAACTCCAAGTCGAAAGGAATATTAATACCAATGTTCATTATAATGACCAAGATTAAAGATGTTGACTTATAAAAGTCAAAGGTCAATTATGTTGACTATAAAAGTCGAATGTCAAACATGTTGACTTATAAGAGTCAAATGTTAATTATGTTGACTTATTAAAGTCAAAATCAATTTAAAAGTCCAAATGACACTTTGAATAATTTGAAGTGTTTTCATACCAAAATGTTTAGAGTAAAATACCTTTTCAAAACCATTTATAAAATTTGCCGCAAAACATATTTTGATGACTTAAAACGATGATCAAATTGAGGCGAAGATTAATATGTCGCAAAGTGGTTTAAAATGTCCATTTTTAAGTAATATTATGACATCTTTGATTGCGTTGGCGTCTTTGAGTCCAAAGACGATGTTATTGTATAATACGTTACTTTTGTATACCATATATTTATTTAAGTGTTTTAATGTCGTAAAAGATCGTGAGACGAAATTTCGGCAGCGCTTCCGCATCTTAAAATATTCGTCCAAAATTCATACACTTTCCCGCTTAACAACAATATCATTTTAAACCATTATTCATAATACATAATACTATATTAAGTTTATTACGATACTTAGGTAAGATTATACTTTTAACATTATTGTCCAAATCTCAATCCAATCCGATAAAATACGACGAGTGTTGGTCTAATAATTTATCCTAACCGTTTTCAATGCTAAAACCGAATAACGAGTATAATGAAATCAAAAGATTTACAAGGACAACAAATTATACCGCTAACACCCGCTTGATTTGACAAGGATCTGGAACAATGACTTCAGAGGTGTAGTGATGAGAATATCCGCCTCCAAAACACAAGCCAACCACCGATAATTAGCAAAACGAAGAATTTGGGCAAACAGATTGATCCAGCCGCCGGCTGAGATAATCCAGCCGTCGGCTGGAGGCTGACAGACAGCTCCGGATTTTTGTTATTTTATCGTTTTTAAGCGTTTTCAAGAGTATTTTCGGTAGATTTCGACATGCAACATAAAAACCTTTAATAATATCCATAAATATCTTCAAATAACTACTTTTTATATCAAGATCTTTATGTAAACATTCATAAAACTTATAGTTTTAGATAAGTCACCATAAAACTTTTATAAAAACCATTCTTTGATGTTAGATGATACATGCATGTAATAAAAATGTTAAAAGTAAATAAAATCAGTGAGTAAAGGTTATTATACCGCAAGAATAATGATAAGATGATGATCTAGCTTGATTGATGAAGATTAAACCGGAAAAATGATGAACACCAAAGAAGTTAACCGTGAGAATCACCTCCTCTTGCTCCTTTTGATGAACACAACCAATTACTTTGATGTTTGTGGTGTTTTATTGGTGAATAATGGCTGGGATTTACAGCCACAATAGAAGGAAATGAAGAACAAGTAGAGAGAGTTAGAGAGAAACTCTTGAGTGTGTGTGTTTTTGATTGTGTGAAATGAAGAAAAAGTGTAAAGGAAATGATAATATCACATTGGGGAAGTAAGTTCTGGCAGAAACGTTGGTCCAATCGGGTTTAGACAAGTTGCACCACTCAAATTTCATGCAAAAATGAGTCACCAAAGCTGACCAGACACATCCAGCCGTCGGCTGGATGGATTCAGCCGCCGGCTGAATCCCTGCCAGCAGCTGGCTGGTCGGCTGGCTCGGCAGACTTGTTTTCGACCGTTTGGGAGTTTCGTTCATCGAAAACTCCCGATTCTTTTTGCGTTGAACTTAGAATTGTTAATACTTTGATTTACTTTATATTAGGTTCATTTAATATTTTATTTTCACTTTTGATTTCGAGATTCGCACGATTTCGGTAAAAGAGCACCAAGAGCAAAAGCACGATATCTCGAGGATAAAGGATCCGATAACCGACAAATTTGGCATAAACCTTCTAACTTATATTTATGAGAATACTAACTAATTGGAACTTAGATAAAATAATATTATTACGTCTCGAGGTACCAGCAAATACAGAAAACCCGATACTCAATAACAGTAAATCGTGAGCAAAACAAAGCGAAATACAAGGGTCGAAATCAATTGCGAATAAAATATAAATAATAACGGTAACATAAGTACTTCAAATTGACGGGACGTCACATCCGTAGAAACCATTTCAGCATCCGTAGTAATCACTTCATTTTGAGGAGCCGTAGAAACTGGGACTTCGGCATTAATGGCTTCAGTCTGAGGGACCGTAGTAACAAGAGGGTCCGTAGTAATGAATTCATCCGTAGAAATTACTACTTCATCAATTTATATCTCCATCTCTTGCTCCCCTTCAACTGATTCATCCATAATCTGCTCCCCCTCAACTGTTTGTTCCTTTTCAGTGGTTTTATCCACCACCATCTTTTCTCCTTCTTCATCTATTAACATATCTTCACCTTCTCTTTCCTTCTCCCCCTTAGGTGAACTATCTATCTCCATTTCCACACCTTCTGTTTCAACCTCCATATCTTCACTTTGCTCAGAGGTTGCAGTGATCACTGTCTCATCACTTTTTCTTTCTTCTCCCTTGCTCTCTTCATATGATAAAATATTTGTATCTTGTTCTTTCTCCCCCTTTTTGTCAGCTGGAGGAGTATCATCAGAGGAAGAAGAGCTGGAAGGCTTTGGAGATGTTCCAATGTTCCTTGTGGAAGTGCTTTTGGGCAAGAGTTGAGCTGATAAAAGAGCTTGTTGAGCCAGCAACTGTTGCACCAAATTTGTGAATGTGGCAAGAGTCTCCCCTTGTTTATCCACCTTAAGCATGACAGCCTTGTACATATCCATCAATTCCATGTTGAGAGTAGAACTACCCTCACCCCTTTCCTGTTGGGTACCAACAGGTGGTAGATCATAGGATGTAAAGATACCTTCCTGCCTAGCGGAAACGGGTATCTCCCGTGTGGTTTCTTGGCACCAGGGACCACTATCCATAGATGTGAAGAAATCATCATCCAAGAATAGTGTTTCCTTGGTTTGGGTCTTAGTAATGTTAATACTGTCCTGAACCTCACTATGAGAAGTGATGGCTGCAGTAGTATTAGCCCTCCCAAATGGTCACCCCCCTCCTTATGGACCACCTCAGTGAGCATGGGGGTATGCTCAATGTTTTCCCCTGATTGTGTCTTTCCTGAAGATGATTCAGGTAAAGGCTTTTGAGTGTGAGATAGTTGGGAAGTTTGAAGCACAAGAGGCTGAGGACCCCTCTTGGATCTTCTGGTGAAAGCAACTAGTGGTGGTGAGTGAGGTGTAGAAACTGTGGGTGAAGTCACAAAAGTGGTGACTGTGGCAGTATTAACTGGAGTAGAACTCACAGTATTAACTGGAGGTACACTTGCAGTAGAAACTGTAGTTGTAGCCTCGGGTAAGGGAACCTCAGCACTTGCAACAGAAATCGCAGTGGTGCTTGTGGTTGTAACAATAGAAGATGGTGGCTGGGACAGAGGTGAAGTCACTTGTCCCTCATCTTGTGAACTTGTGCCCACCATCATTGTTGAGAACGATGGGGTCACATTAGCTGAAAATCCTTTGTTTACCCTTCTCATATTAACAAAAACTTTCTTTGTATGGGCATGGGATGAGAAAACATTTGGAGATCTAGTAAGATCTTTGATTTCACAGTTAAAAAGATGTTGTAGGAATCTTGGATACATTAGAAATTTACTTTTTAAGTTTACCAAGTTCCATTTCATTCCTTCAAAGATAAGGTTTGAAAAATTGTATGTTTGATTTGTGGCCAAACACACCATGGCAGTTGCCAAAGCAGAGCTACCTTCATGCCAACCCGTTCTCTTTTGAGAAAGACATTGTTGCAAAGTATGCAACAAGTATTTCCATTGGGGGGACAACTTAGCTTTTAAAAACGTTGAAATGTTTAAGTCCCCCTCATATCCCATTCTTTCAAAGTTTGAAATAATAGTTTCATTAGGAAGTTGAGTTATACCTGCTGCATCACGTAGTTGGAGATGTGTACGCAATGTGGCTCTGAAATGGTTATTTCTTTGCCATCTACTTTGGCATTGATGACTGGTACATCACCATCAGTGTTGAGTTCCGCAGAAACCCAAAAATCCCTTATGTGTGTTTCATGTATTTCAGGGCTAATGGTTAAAGCAAGTTTAATGTGGGATTGTTGCAAGAAATCGATAATGGGATGAAAGTCTTGATTGTCATCGTGCTTGACTAAGTAGGCCACCATGTTATACGTCATGAAAAATTGGAGATCAACCATTGTTAGTAATGTAGAAACGATTTAGATTACATTAAACAATGAGGCAAGAAATTGATCAAACAATGAAAGAAAATTTAGAGATTTGATTGTAACAGTAACTTTTTAGAAGTTTTAGGGTTCTTAAGAAAGGTAAGTAATAAAACCGTTAGAAAGATCCCTATTTATACGGTGAAATTGTAACAACTTGGCGATTGGGATTTGACGCGGGTGATGATTAAAAGTAACGGTGCAATTGGAGATTGCCACGTGTCAATTGTAGCTGTACCTCGCGCCTCAATTTTAAAAATTAGGTCCAATAACCAAACGCCACGTGTAAAAGTTAGTTACAAGTTGTATTTTGACTTGTCAACTCACCATTAATTAAGGAATACTTATTAATTAAGAAACCTTTTAATACGGTGAGTTGCAGTATTAAAAAATAATAAACGTAGTAATTTGATTAATGACCGTAGTAATGGTACACGAGCCGTATTAACTGGACTGTCCGTAGTAATGTGAATTACTGTCAGTATTAACCAGAGGTCCGTAGTAACAACAATACTAAACAATATTAGTCATTCCGTCCGTATTATTATATTAAGGGCAGTAGTAGTTAAACCTTCCCTTAATACTGATAATTTGGCCATACTAATAAAACTTTGGTTAAAATTTGTTTCTACTTTTACTTTTGCAGTGGTAACATAGTACAATACTAAAAAGTAAGGTACTTTTGCTTATGTTAAGGTTACCACTACTTCTCGAAGGGACTTAAAATAGAAATACTAAGAGATAAAGTAAGATGATTTTTAATCCATGTTGATCATTCCAATGCTCTGATACCACTTGCTGCTCCCCTGATTTAAGCCTCACCCCTCACCATTATTTAGAGGAGGGCACTTGTTGGAATTTCGACCTTCAACAAACCTGAGGGAACCCGCAGAATACAAGAATATTCAATATGTTGGTGGATATAGAAAAATAAAGAAGAAAAGAAACCGAGAGATGAGAATGTTTATACGACTCTCATTAAGGAAAAAGAAATTTGATACTCGTTGGGGATGGCAATAAGAAGAATACTAAGTGCCTTAATCTTCGTTTGTTTTTCTCCTCTCCTGGTCAGTCAATGGTTGACGAGCCATGATACCAGGTTGTCCATCAGCTCCTTGATTGGTAGCAGGCTTGTTACCATTGATGATGACATCCCAAACTGTGTAGTCAGACAGTAGGATGTGTTGCTTGATACGTAGCTTCCATAAATCAAATTCGTTGCTATTGAGTACAGGAACTTTGTTGATTGAAACATCAGCCATGATGGTTATCGTGATTCTTGCTTATGAGAATTGTCAACTTGTTGATCAATGGATCTAAAGCACCTCCTGTGCTCTGATACCACTTGTTAGGATCAAATAAGTTATTATACTTCTTTAACCTTAACCTTGTTACATCGTGATCTATCAAAGAAGTTCAGCAGCGGAGATGAACACTTTGACATTTACATGTTGATTTAACAAACAAATATTGAAATATATGAATGAGTAAGAACAATAAATTTGTCGATGCTCTCGAACCAGGACACTAGCCCTACAGCACTTGTGGTGCCGTGGAACTCTTTAGGATTGCACGCCATAAAGCTTTTGTAGTTACAGATGGGAGGGTTTTGGTGGCCTCCCTGATGTTGTTGTTGTTGCTTCTGTTGTTGTTGCAGCTGATTATTGTTTACATTGTTGTTTATCCCAGCAGTGATCTGAGCGATCATGTTAGGCATGGCAGCATTTAGCTGAGCAGCGACCTGCTCGGCTATGAGGCTAGCGTTGGAGCGTTTAGGTTCCATGATTCTACAACAGACAAAGGAAAGCAAATTAGAACGCACGAACAGGAATAAACGATAAGAACAATGGATAATAACAATGACACGCAAGAGTAATATGGAAGGATAAATGACATACGTACGACAATAGTTAACGAATAATAATATCGTTCAACGCAATAGACAAGTACATAAATAAAAGTAGGAATTCATTCAAATAAGAAAATGTCAGGATCAAATAAGTTATTATACTTCGTTAACCTTAACCTTGTTAGATCGTGATCTATCAAAGAAGTTCAGCAGCGGAGATGAACACTTTGATATTTACAAGTTGATTTAACAAACAAATATTGAAATATATGAATGAGTAAGAACAATATATTTGTCGAATGTTAAGCCTCAATTGCATTAATCAGAATTATCAATACAACGTGTTTCCTATCTTACAAGGATCTATTATTTATAGACCTTGAGGCTATCCTAGATAAACTAGGTATCTACATCTCTATCTAAAAAGGAAACATACTTTGAATACAATTGAAACGATATCTATTTGTCTTGAACGTGCATGGCAAGTGTATCCGTAGTAAGTTCAAGTCCGCAGTAACTTGAGTTGTCCGTAGTAATGAACAATTTCCGTAGTAACTTGTTGAACAGCCGCATTAACTTGTCTTCCGTAGTAACTTCTTAATAACTTCCGTATTAATCTTGTAAGTTACTTTATCCGTAGTTAGAAGCAGTATTAGTGAGTTAAACTAAGTTGACTAAGTTATAACCCAACAGAAAATATTCGGTTACAAGGTTCAAAATAGGAAACGTTCGAATACTAATACAATACAACATAAAATAAGATACAAACTAGCTCCAAGTCGTGTACAGATGGAAAATTACGACTTGGGATTACAATATAGTACATAAAATAAAGTGCCTAACGACGCCTATCCACGAACATCTTCACCAAGATAACCGTGATAAGGGTCCCAATGATCAAGCAAGCCCTGACGAGACGCTGCACTGTCGTTGACGTGACCTGGGCCGACGTGATGACTCAGATCGACTGCTCAGACAGTTGGTGTGCAGCATCAGAGACATCACACAAAAGAAGGCCCTGCTGTTGGGCGTCTTTGGTGAGTCCCCGAAGTTCTCGGTGCAGCTGAAGGAATGCTGCTGGTGGAAGTGACCGTGGCGAGGGCGGCATCATCGGCCTAGATGGTCCGGCGCCGTCGGGGTGATGTGTCTGTTGCTCCTGGAACTGACGCTCCCAATGGTAGCGATCCATCGTGGGCGTACGCGAAGCTCCAACGTACGGGTCTACGGACGGCATCGTGGGAGGAGCGGGTCTGGATGAGTCGGGAGTCTGTCCCGTCATCCTATCAGGCAGCCGACCGGGAAGGACGACCTGCTTTCGGGCTGTCATCCGGACACGGGGTCCACGCTGCTGGGGTGGTGCGGCGACGGGCACCGGTGGTGCAGCTGGTAGCACGGTCCACGGGCTGGAGGTACCGTGGCTGCTCGAGAACGCCATCGAGCTCTCTTCGGTCGGGTCGGTGGTCTCGTGGTGCTGAGCTTCTGGTGCGGAGAAGTCTTCCGAGACTTTTGGCGTGTAGACGGCTCGCGAGTGCGAGTGCGACTGTGACCGGGAGTGAGGCTGGGATCGCGAGTGTGACGAATCAGACATGTCGTATCTGCGAATAACGAGTTACGTGAGTACAGGGGAAAAAAATAAGAAAAATGTAACTAACAGTGCATGTATGGGTCAGTCACGTGAGAATCGGGAATGGATAAGACCGGGAATTTTTGGACTCAAAAACCGTTTAACGATAGCAATTACTTTTCGTTCTTGCATAATTTACTTCGAACTAAGCGTAGTTGATCAAGTTACGCGTAGTTACAAACAAATCATGCAATTGCGAAATTAATCTACTAAAGTTTGAAAGCTCGTGAAATGATTTTTCCGAAAAAGCCATGGTTATTGTTTGGTTTCGAAAATTTTGAAAAATTTTTAAAACCGTTTTCACTATAACCTATGCTCTGATACCAAGTCTGTCACACCCCGCTAAAGCGGAACCACGAGGTGCGTAGAGCAAAGATATCATCACACGAGTTATAATTAAAAACATATGGTTTCAAGTCATTATGAAAGAAAATAAGAGTTTACAAGTTGAAAATAACCAAGCATTTAACGAGTTGCATATCAAAAGTACATAATTAATTGTTTAACAAAATTCCCAAATATATAAATAGGTCTTCTCCCAATTCTTGAATTCACATGACATGCCTGACCCATCCATAGTATGCACTTCTTGTCGTTACATTTCCTCTCCTGAAAACATGAGAAAAAGTGTGAAACTACAAAAGTAGCGAGTGAGTTACAGTTTTCTAGTCCTCGACTAAAAAGGTTTGAGTCAAGTATATCAATACTTAATAGTTTCGATAAGTAGAACAATACTTAAAGAATAGTTACGAACCGTGAACAGTACTCAAAAGATAGTTACGAACAATGAACAGTACCCAAAAGATAGTTACGAACCATAACAATTGATTGAGATCATGTATAACGACTACTTGGCATAATATAACTGAAGTGTTCACACTAAACCGATTAACCAACCGTGAAGCCCCTTACCCCGCACTACATACGAGGAGTCATGTTCGATCGAGTAATATGTACTTAAGCTGCCGCCTAAGCAAGGAACGGTCATTTCCTAAGTATCGATACCCATAAGTACTAAACGGCTTAACAAAGCTAATAGTGTGCGTTACAAAATGGGCTATAATGTTATTTTAAAACTAGTAGTTGTCACTTAAGATTCATGTTATATTCTCTTCAAGAGTCACGTTAGTTATACGATCAATCAAAGTTCAACGAGTGCCGAGCGTGGCAAATAATTAAATTTGAACAAGTGCCAAGTGTGGAAATTAATAATTTTGGTTCTCATATTTCCCCCAAAAGAATCATTTAAAAACGGTAAATAAAAGGTGGGGTTGTAACTCAGGGTTTGCTAAATATGCTACGAGTGCGGAATGAAGTCGAATCGGGTCGGAATCACGAAACTCCTGAAGTAATACCAAGATTGAATAAGTACCAATTTTTATAAGTTTATAATGTCGTTAGTTCACGAAATGCTTTTATTATATGTGTTGGTTTTAGGTCTACCGAAAGTCGGGCAGCGCTTCCGCGCCAAAATCATTAAGTCCAATTTTTAAACACTTTCCCGCTTACAAATGTCATAACAATATTCTTTGATTTATAAAAACACACTAGGGATCATATGTTGAATAAGTTACCCTATTACAGGTTATAGTTCATGAACTTCAGTTTCGAACATAAGTTTAAAACAACGAGTTTAAAGTTACGCTCTAAACCGGTTTAAATATTGTTTTGTAACAAGTCTGCACCACGACCGCCTCGCGGTGGAGGGACTGCGCCGCGGTCATGGGTTCACCACGACCGCCTCGCGGTGGAGGGACTGCTCCGCTGTCATGGGTTCACCACGACCGCCTCGCGGTGGAGGCACCGTGGCGCGGTCGCGAGACAGATCCTTTACCAAAATCGTTTTTGATGAGATTCGTTATTTTTAAGTTAGATTTCGACATGCAATGGCTAAAAATAGTAAAACCTTTTATAATATTATTTTAGTTTGGATTTTCATCCATAATAACAAGGATTTAACGTAGCTTTTATCAAAACCCGTTTTTGTTCATAAATGGTCACAACTCTTCATAAAAACTCATTTTTAGTTGTTAGATGATGCATGCAAAGTGTATATATTATAAAGATAGAAGATTTGAGAGATTTATACCGGGTAGAAAGTGATTTGAAGATGGTTGGAGTAATCTCTTGGTGATTTTTGACCCAAAATGCTTAGAAATCAATTTTAACCCAAATAGTTGAAAGCTCCTTTCTTCCTTCTTGTTTATGGATGATTTATATGTGATTATTGTGGTGATTTTTACTGTTATTTGGTGAGCTTATGTTCTGTAAATGGAGAGTGTTTGAGGGAGTTCTTGAAATGAGAGAAAGAGTATGTAATGGGAGTGTTTGTATGTGTGTTTGTGTTTGGTGTTTTTGTAAAATGAAGATTGTGAGGTGTTAAAAGGGACTTACTGGAGTTCTAAAAGGCCCTCTAACATGTTTAACCCGGAGCCAAAGTGTTGGGCTCGGGTTTGAGTTCGTTTAGTTAATTTTCAAAGTTTACAAAAATGGTTGGTCTGCACCCTCCACCGCGACGCACTGGCCTCACCGCGGCGCGGCTGGAGGGCAGATTTCGTCCTTTTTCGTTTTTCGTTCGTTTTATCGTCAAACATTTTCGTTAGTTGAAAGTTTCCGGTTAGTTTAGATAGGAACTTAGGAAAGTTCACTTAGTGTTTTCTTGGTATTAGGATTCGTCTTATGTTTCCGTTTTCGATTCCGACTCACACTCGTTTACTATACAAGTATAGATACGATCAATGTACAGTTAACTCAAAGATAGAGAATGTGGTTATCACCTGAACTTAGACTGTTGTCACAAGAAGGCATTGCAGTCCTTCTCGAGATATCTGCGCATTTTCATAACAGAAACCATCCATAGGTGTTGTCCAGTTTTGTCTCCATGTACAATGAGGGTTTCACCGTTCGTGAGGGGTATCCAAATGAATTTGTCGAAACAGACAATTTCAGCTCGGAATCGAGCTAACTAGTCCATTCCGACGATGATATAAAAACTTTTCAGTTCTATGAGGATAAGGTCTATAGGGAAGATCTTATTGGCTAGGCACATTGAACAACCTACAATTTCGTCCTGAGCTTCGTTTTCTTGACCGTTAGCGTATTCTACGGTGAAGCTATCCTTAAGAACTTTAGATCCTACATTTATAAGGGGTCTAAATTCTAAGGATACAAAGCTTCTTTCGGCTCCTGAATCGAACAATATAGATGCGTAATGGTCGTTCACGGGAAATGTACCTGCTACTACATTTGGATCGTGCCTTGCTTCTTCGGCAATGATTACGAAAGCGCGTCCTCGGCCTTGCCCGACCTGATTTGTTTGAGCATTTTGCAAATTGGGGCAAGACTTTCGGAAGTGTTTTTCGCTTCCGCATTCATAGCAAAATGGCTTCTTTCTTTTATTACCAGTTTCCTCTTGGCAGTACCTGGGGTAGTGCCCCACTTTGTTACATAGGTTGAACATCGGGCAGTTTCCAACATGAGGGAGGCGTCATTTGCCACACTTGGGGTACGGCCCAGTGTAAGTTTGGGGTCCGGGTGTGGGGGCAGCAACTACTGCAAAGTTGCGGGCAGTCTTGGGCTTCTTGTTTCGGTTGTTCCTTCTCGGTTAGTGATCATCTTTCCGTTTCTCACTTTCCTCTCGTTTGATTGGTGCTGGAGAGAGAAGAAGGTTATTGGTCAGACGATGAGCGAGAATGACGGCGCTCTGAATCGTCGTCGGTTCTGCTGAGATTACCATTCCGCGAATATCGGGGGAAAGACCAGAGATGTAGCTATTAATCCGGTTTTCCTCGGGATTCACCATTGGTGGTACTAATCGGGCAAGCTCGTGGAATCGAGCAGTGTAAGTATCGATGTCGTTTCCGATCATCTGGTGATTCTACAGGTCTTACTCGATCTTCTTCAGTTCACTTTTCAAACAATACTCTTCCAAGATTAGCTTCTTCGGGGCGATGCATCGAGTGGTGTCATCACTGGAGATGCATCGAGTGGCCCTAGATGATCTTGCTCCGTCGGGGCGATGCATCGAGTGGCCCTAAAGTCTCTCCTACATGTAGCGATCCATGTTCGACGTAAGCGATGTTGCGTACGGATCCTCGGGGTGTAGTGGAATACGGGGAGGTGTAGCTCTGACTGGGTTGGGAGCCTCATGTCCCGTCATGCGGTCTGGTAGTCGACCGGGTAGTATCACCTGCTTACGAGCAGTGAGTCGGATGTGCGGTCCTCGCCGTTGTGGAGCTGCGACGGGAACCGGTGGAACGACCGGTAGGACAGTCCTCGGACTGGATGTACCATGGCTGCTGAAAAGGGCCATGGAGCTCTCCTCCGATGGATTGGTAGTGTCGTGGTGTTGAGCTCCCGACGAGGTGAAGTCGTCAGAAACCTCAGTCGAGAATACGGCTCAAGAGTTCAAGTGCGAGTGCGAGTGCAAGTGCGACGATCCAGACATGACGATACATTGATAAGATGGAACGAGTAAATATGTGTTAAGGAAAAATGTAAATTTGACAGTGCGTGTTCGGGTCAGCCACATGAGAATCGAGAATTAGTAGAATCGGGAACCGTTGACTAAAAACAATCGTTAACAATAGCAATTACGTTATGCTCTTGCATAATTTATTTCAAACTAGGCGTAGTTGATCAAGTTACGCGTAGTTGGTAATGAACCATGCATTTGCGGAATTAATCTACTAAAGTTTAAGTCTCGTGAAATGATTTTCGAAAAGCCTTGGTTATAGTTTGGTTTTGTTTTAAAATTTTCAAAAACCGTATTCACTATAACCTTGTGCTCTGATACCAAGTCTGTCACACCCCGCTAAAGCGGAAACAAGAGATGTGAAGAGCGGATATCATTACACAAGACATAATTAATACGACCTATTTTTAAGTCATTAAACAAAAGTGTTTACAAGGTGTCAAAGATAACCAAGTGTTTTAACATGTTTACATTACAACCAAAATAACATAAAAAGACATCAAAAGACATTCCCGAAGTAGTAATAAAGGTTTCCCCGATTCTCGCAAACGTGACTTTCCTGACCCGAGACAAAAGAGATGCACTTCATATCCTTACATTGCGTTTCCTGAAACATGAGAAAAAGTGTCAACTACAAAAGTAGTGAGTGAGTTACAGTTTGCTAGTCCTTGACTAAAAGCGGTTTTCGACAAAGTATATATCTAAAGTATTTCTCAAAAGAAACGAAGCGATCACGTGCTTAAAGATATATATACTTGTAAAGATATGCGTATAAAGAATATTGATTGTAAAATGAACATTAACCTCTTGATATAATATAACTGTAACTGTTCACACTAAAGAAGATTGATTGTAAAGTGATTGTTGACCTCTTGATATAATATAACTGTAAGTGCTCACACTTACGCAAGGCTATATTCCTATCAAGATTCAACAGAGGCGCCGAACCGGGGCGCGGTTGTTTAATCCTTGATATAATATAACTGTAAGTGTTCACACATACGCCTGGCCATATTCCTATCAAGAGTCAATAGAGGTGCCAAACCCGTGGAGTTTAAAAGACATAAAATCAATCAATTAGTTCATAAACATGTCGAGTGTGAAAATTGAAAAACATACGTATATAAGTAAATAAAACAGTTGGTTCTCATGTTTCCCCGAAAATTTCGTACAAAAAGTAAAAAGAGGGGTTGTAACTCACGGTTTGCGAAGATTCCTAAACGCGTGCGGAATGTACTCGAAATATACCGGAATCACCGAAACCCTAGATTATACCAAACGTTGTGTAACTATTATTATTAGTTTATGTTAGAAATCTATTTTAACATTTTACAAGTTTATACCATTTACCTAACTTTGTTACCACACTTTTTATTACCAAATCTTAATATGTCGAAAATACCCATTTCCATTGTTTTACTAACTTTTAGTCCAAATAATGTCCAACTAGTCCAATATACTCGATGTCCAAGATTCATAATGATTCGTTATATTATTACTAAATTTTAATACTCGTTAGACAATGAAATGCTCGTTTTTAAAATGTTACGGTTTTGGGTAAAGAAAATTGGGCAGCGCATCCGCGCTATAAAAATAACGTCCAAATTTTTATAACACTTTCCCGCTTGAATCAAAACATTATGCAATAATATTTATATCTTAACTCATTATAAAACATTATGATTATAGGTTAAATAAGTTAATTTTTAACAAAAATTATTAACACCATCTTTATACATACTCCAAAATAACAAAACCATTCCATGTTTATAACATATTATAACCATCTAGTTTTAACAATATGGTGTTTGTTACACAATTTTAACCAAATCATAAATTGATAACTCCAATATTTTAACCTTATGAAAATGGTCATTTTAGCAATATTTAGATATGTTTATGTTGTAAAACTTATATTTTTATGTTAGTTTTAAACATGCAAGTGATATAACACTTATATCTAACTAGTAACACCAAAAACTCTAGTCCATAATCATGATTTTTCTATATCAAAACTATGATTTAATGGTTATAATAAAAATGTTAACATTATTACCTATCCTATTATTAAACCACAAACTTGCCTATGATTGCGTGCCGGATATTATTTTTTAATTTTTTAGGCTTTTGATGGGCTTTAACCCGGTTTTGATGGGCCTTTGCTTAACCCAGTCCACTTCTGTCTATGCTTAGTCCACTCCAGTAATATATACGTCTCTTGCCAGGATTTCTTATACGTGTCTTGCCACGTGTTGTCGTTGTCTTCCGGGTGTCTTCTTTATCTTCTTGCTGTTTTCAAAACACGCACACACATACAACGACACACACACACATACATCGATAATTTGAGGTTCCTAATTTCAACGGAAACCCTAACAACAATTCGATTTCATTGTGTTTAGCGCCGGTGATAAACGGAGTCGTTGGATTTTCCGTGTGATAAGTTGTTTGAGGAGTTTTCACGAGTTTTGAAACCTGGCGGACAAATATTAAATGAATCAATCGTTTTCGAGTAAAAATGGAGTTGGAGGAAGCCATTTGTTCGTCCCTATTATCTCCGATCTTAACATAGTGAAACACCTGATTCCTTAATCGTTATGTAAGAATTTTCAGGTTTCGATTTCTTATTCGTTATTAATTGGTGGGATTTGGGTTTTGAATTTTGAGTAGTCAATTATATTCGTTTATTGATTGTATAAGAATTTAGTTTGTTAATTTGTGGGTTTCTTTAAAGATCTAATTTTTCATCTTAAACTTTGGTTTTTTGACACAAACTGTTGTTTATTTAAATCTGATTATGATTGTTTTCAGAACGTGTAATAAGGTTTAAAACGCAATACAAAACGTCCCTGATAAATTGTTTATATGGTGACCTGCAGATCCTCATGCTGATATGATTATGGCTGAAGGTATTAGCAATCTCTGCAATGATCTAAGGGTAAACCTAGCAAACTTTTTCATCCTATTTTTAATAGAAATTAGTAGCTTAAAGAAACACCTGTACTAATTGTTGCTTTTATGTCATTTGGTAGGTTGACCCTCAAGATATTGTTATGGTATGTTCACATGAATGTCACTATCATATGAGTTATATATAATATTCTTATGCTCTGATATAGGCTTAGAACTTGACTGACGTAATGGTCGATTGGTTCTTTATTTTTGGTTGTCTCATGGCATATGAAGGCTGCTACTATGTGTCAATTCTCGAAGAAGGAATTTATTGATGGGTTGCAATCTCTTGGGTACATATATTTTTGTTGAAAATGTTTTTTTTGTTGGATTCGGAAATGACGTGTTGTCAAGCTCATTGGTTTTGTTTTGTTAAATACCAAAGAAACTTTAATACGATGACCTAAAGTGTTAATCTTTCGGCCATGAATAAAAGAGAGGTAGTTACTTTTTATGTATTTTGATTGCGTTAAACTATTAAATGTTTATGTGAAATTTTAGATATTAAAGCAATTTGTGTGTGTTATGTGTAGGGAATGTCCTGGATTTGTTGCCTTTTCCTCTCCCGAAGAAGCTTTTCGAGGGGTAAGAGACTTGCTCTATAATATTCTTAGAGGTGGCAAAAGGGGTGGATTGGGTAACGGGTCAAAATGAATAGCTCTTTTATATGGTTCAATAGTGGTTTGCTCACCTTTGTCCAACTTTATTAATGTCTGTTTAAACAGTTGATGTCCAATTTCATTGTGAAAACCGTCTTACTCCGATCATAATCTGATTTTTTTTAATGAAATGTCTTGGGAGGTTTTTACACAATATCTTCTTTTTTTTTTTCTTTTGACTTATTAAACGTAGAACATAACATAATTGACCCATTCATTAACCAAATGGGTCGAAAGTACCCCCTGATTACTGATATGCTACAAGTGAACTAACATACTTCATTTTTTCCCGTTTACAGCTTGCTGAGATGAATGGGAAGATGATTGTGAGCAAACCACTCTATGTTGCACTTGCACAGCGTAAGGAAGAGAGAAAGGCTACGTTGCAGGTACGATGAATCGATGATGGTTTTCTACTTTCTTAATTATTCATAAAAGAATACCGTTTCCTGTTATATACGTAGTAATATATTTTTACCCCCTTTCAGGCACAGTTTCAACAAATGAGGCTAATGGCCATGGCACCTTCGATGATGGCTCCTCGTATGCCCATGTATCCTCCTGGTGCTCCTGGTATGGGCCAACAGATATTATAATGACTTAGTGATTTCATTACATTGCAATCTAATGTATTTTGGATGTTTGTTTCGTAGCTAAGTATTGCTAGGATTAAATTGTTTGAATCAATATATAACTTTTTTGTTCTTCCACAGAAAGCATCGATGAGTGAAAAGGAACTGCAGTTGCGAGCTGAGATTAAGAGGCTTTTGAAAGAGGCAGCTTCTTTGTCACAGTCAGTAATCTCACCAGTTTTACTCGATTCTTTTTTTTTATAAAATGTTTGATTGCTTTAGCTCTGTTTTTTCCATGTTATGAATTTCTGTTAATCCGTAGATTTTTAAAAGGTCTCACTTAAATTATGTATGTCGGCAAATATAGTGCCCACAAACCAAAATACCTTCTTCGTTTACCTCAAAAGATTTTCATATTATTATTATTATGTTTAAGAGAATAGTGTAGCTTAATATTCAACTTTA
Organism: Senecio squalidus; assembly: GCA_910822075.1. Taxonomy (NCBI): domain Eukaryota; kingdom Viridiplantae; phylum Streptophyta; class Magnoliopsida; order Asterales; family Asteraceae; genus Senecio; species Senecio squalidus. The sequence continues at coordinate 27,560,711 of CAJVGC010000432.1, read as the reverse complement.
TCAGATTAGATCTAGATAACTTTGATTGTTGCACATTTGCCTAATAGTCTGATATAGAAGCATCGTTCCCATTATTTAATCCAGGCCTTTAACATTTGCTCAGGCTGCCAAACTAAGGAGAACAGCAGTAGCTAAGGAGAAAGAACTTGCAAAAAGTACGATATTTGCTTTCTACTTTCTTTATATGGCTTATATATAGAAGTTGTTTCCACATGTTTGGATTCATCTTTCTGATATTTTCAGTCAGCAGGTAGCAAAATGAGTGGGCTGCGTAACGATTCAACTTGAGTTATATGTTAATAGTATTACATAATAATGTAACTACAAGATTTTATCTGATGGATTGTTTATTTCATTGACGTAAATCCTCTCCTACAGTTAATATTAGCAATTTGATTAGGTCATGCAACGTGGGAAACTCAAACTTATTTTACCGCCCAACCATTATCAAGAAAGTATCTAACAAATCAATAAAATTGTCCAATTATGTCATATCCGAAGTACATCAGTACATGTATTTGAGTTTCATATATTCATTTTATTAGTGGGTTGTGTAGGAGGTCAAAACGGGTAAAATATAAGGCGGGCTGTGTAGGATCTACCGTACACGTTTCGAAAAAACCGTCAAAATCTGTCATAGACCCAATTCGAACTCGTGCAACGCACGAGGTTTCACTAGTTCTTATAAAACTTACAAAGATTGAAGCTTGTAAAACTTGTATTTGAACTTGATTATTAACCCAAAAATTCCAATTTCCTTAGCAAAAGTCCCTTTCCTTTCCTTGCTTGAAATCCCCAAAGTGTATGTAATATTTGTGTGTGTGATTGTTCTTGATGATCTTGATGTAGGAAGTGACTTGTTTATGATGTTTTAGGTGTAATTTTACTTGCAATTTGCTGAAAAAGATGAGTGACTTGAGAGAGTTTGGGAGTGGTATGTGTGTGTTTGAAAATGTGAATGGAAAGAAAAGTGTCAGGTGTTTGTTGTGATGTTGTAATGATCAAAGAGGTTTTGCATGAGCTTAGGGTGACTCAATTTATGGACTTAAGGAGCTTGAGACACCTGTGGGACGGGTGTAAGGTTTGTTAACACGTTTTTTGTGACTCAACAAGTAATAAAAGAAAAAGCTGTCAAGCACCTCAGTGCGTCGCACTGAGGCCCTAGTGTGGCGCACCGGGGGATGGATTTTGGCTTTTTGGTTTTTCGTTTGCTTTATCGTTAAGCACTTGCGTTGTTTAGAGTATACGATTGTTAGGAAAGTTCATTATATGTTTTCTTGGTATTAGGGTTCGTTTATTGATTCGGTTCCGATTCCGAGACACACACGTTTAAAGTTTAAGTATAAATAAAAGAAATATCGGTATATTTTAAGGCTAAAGATAACGGAATTAGCATGAAATTTAGACGGTTGTCACAGTTTGGTGCCATCAACAGTGGAATTGAATAACTAGCTCTTCTTGTTCTGAAGATAGAACTGCAGTTCTCCGGAATTCCTTTATATGTTCTTCATGAAGTTCAGGACTCACAGTTAAAGCAAAGTTGATGTGTGTATTTTTCAAGAAATCGATAATTTGATCAAAATCTTTATTTTCTTAATTCTTGAACAAATAAGCAACCATGTTGTGGCCATCAATGAATTTTAAGGATGCCATTTTTGTTTTAAGATAAATTTTCTTTAAGAAATTTGATTTTCAGTTGCAACTGTTTTTGGGGAAAATTAGGGTTTAATAGATTTGGGAAAACTTAAAGATTTGAAAATTTAGATTGAACCCCTTTTATACGCCTATTAGTGTAACAAGTTGGACCTGTTGGATTAGACGCGCGCCGTAGTTTAAATTTTAGGTCCAATTGTTAACTGCCACATGTAAAAAATAGTTGCAACTTGAGATTTGACTTGTCAACACAATATTTAAAGAGTAGTCTTATTAATTAAGTATTCCTCTACAGTACTAACCGTTGCAGTATTAACACATTTGGCCGTAGTAATGAGGAAAGCATAGTAGTAATGACAAAACGGGTCGTATTAACTAATCTGGCAGTAGTAATGTGAGTTACTTGCAGTATTAATCAGGCAGGCTGTAGTAATGACTTTACTAGCAGTATTAGCCATTCAAGCAGTATTAACAAAACCACTGGCAATATCAATGAAACTTGCAGTAGTAATGAAAATACTAGCCTTACTAATAATACTTAGCTAAATGTGTTTCTACTGTTAATTTTGAAGTAGTAACATAGTACAATACTAAAGAGTAGAGCACTTGTTTCAAGTTAAGGTTACTACTGATTTTTCGAAGGGACATTTATTGAGATTTTAAGGGACCAAATTTATACACTTTAATCCATGTTGGTCATGCCAATACTGGTAATTTCGAAGGGACATTTATTGTTTGTGAGTCTCCACAGGGGTGCTTGCAGTCTTTTCCTCCAAGAATCCAAATTTGGTTAATATATCCTTCACATACTTAGATTGGCTGATGAATAGACCATCAGGCTTCTGTTTGACTTGAAGACCAAGAAAGAAATTCAGCTCTCCCATGGAGCTCATCTTGAACTTACTGTGCATTAGATGTTCAAACTCCCTACACAGAGCATCTTTGGTGGAGCCAAAGATGATGTCATCCACATATATTTGGACAAGTAGGATGTCAGAGTGAACCTTCTTGATAAATAGTGTCTTGTCAATAGTTCCTCTTTGAAAGTTGTTCTTTAGAAGATAGTCTGAGAGTGTTTCATACCAAGCTGCCCATAGAGAGCTTTGTCCAATTTGTACACCAAGTGAGGATGTTTAGGGTCCTCAAAGCCTGGAGGTTGTCTGACATATACTTCTTCTTCAATTAGGCTATACAAAAAGGCATTTTTCACATCCATTTGAAAGACTTTGAAATCCTTGAATGATGCATAAGCAAGGAATATTCTGATGGCCTCCATCCTTGCTACTGGTGCAAAGACATTTTCATAGTCAATTCCCTCCTCCTGTGTATAACCTTGAGCTACTAGCCTTGCCTTTTTCTTTATTACAAGACATCTTGGAGTTTAAATTGAAGCAGTTCTTTTTGTACTGCCTCAATCCAGTTTGGATCTAGGAGTGCGTCTTGAATTTTTTTTGGTTCAAGTTTAGATAGAAAGCAGGCATATAAGAAAGTGTTTATGTCTTTGTGAGGTTCCTTCTGTGGCTTGGGTTGACTTCTTGTTTGCATGGGAATTTCAAAGTCACCAAAGACTTGAGATATGGGATGATTCTTGTGAATTCCGGAAGTAGGAACTTTCTCCACTCTTAATGAATTATCCAAGTTAGTATCATTGAGCTCTGGCATCTCATATCCAAATGAAGGAGGGCCAGTGCTTTGAGGAGTACTCTTTGGGGTGAAGACTTCAGCATCACTTTCTTCATCCTCAACTATATGTTCAACTCCATCAGAATCAACCTCTATCATAGAGGTACTCCATTTGATCTGGTATCAGATGGTGAAGATGGAGTAGGATGATTCTTGGGAGTGAAGACTTCAGCTCTGATACCACTTGTCAGGATCGTTTGAGTTATATAAACCCAAAGCACGTAAACGTAAGATCTTGATATATCAAGGAATTTTAGCAGCACATAAACACCTTGATAGTACATGTTTAACGATCAAACAAATATTGAAAACGAATATGAATGAAAAATGAATAAACAATAATGTGTGTCGAATATTAAGCCTCAATATGTTAATCAACAATAAAAGATTAACATACGTGTTTTTCCTAGTACAAGGATCTATGTATTTATAGACCTTGAGGCTAAACCTAGCTAAACGAGGAAACATCTAAAACAATTACAATTTGATAATAATTACAATTGCATAACTTGCGGAAGAAATAATTCCATAATTATCTAAAACTCTTCAAGCAGTTTTAACAAGTAGCGGGCAGTAGTAATGAGTTGTTGCAGTAGTAACCATCAGCTTGGAGCATTAACTTAAGTAGTAGTAACTGTCTTCATGCATGATTCTCGTAGTAACATTCTTGATGCAGTATTAACTTCAACGGTAAACCAACAATACTAATGAGCAGTATTAATGAAATTAAACTATTTAAACTAACAGTTTTAATCCCAACATCGAGGAATCAAGATTCATCTAAAAAGCATCTGGTATGACCAAGATATGATCCAAGTTAGACAAAAGCTTGTTGACCCGTTCAGTACTTAGTGTACCCGAGTTTGTAAAAACATTTTTGAATATCAACCGATAGCGTAAATTTACCAACACCTCCAGCTCAAGCATTTGATATATAAAAAAGGGTTGCACGTTTTAAAATATCCATTTATACGCTTTTAAACCACACAACAAGTGACCTCATATTCGGATATAAAAACTCAGCTCAACACACAGTTTAGACCCACGTTTACTAAAAACCAGTTTTAAGGAGTTTGACAATGAATTAGAATACGAGCCTTACATTTTTTAAAACTAGATACCAAGGCCTATAATGTTCATTTATATCACAGACTCTAATTCAAAAACATTTAAGAGTTATAACACAAAACAGACGGGTCAAATCCAGTTTCAGCAAGTTCAATACTAACAGGAAAGTAGATTATTGTATTTGGGGTTTTCGTGACATCTATGCTTACGAACCTAAAGATACAACTTAGGTGATGTTAATTTCAGTTTAAGGATGATCCCAAATTAGATTACAAGTCCCAAACAAACACGATTAAGATAATAAAATGAAAGATCAAGAGATAGTTAAAGATTAGGGTTTTATACCCTTCGAATGTAAATGCTTAGAACGTACTGAATCTTGACTTCTTAGCCACGAGTATGGTTGATCAAGCCATGAACGAACACAAAGGGGCTTGATCGAACACAAAGGCTGTTGGGAACAATTCATACATCTCAATGCTCAGAATCAAACAATAATTCACAAAATTTAACACTAAAACATAAGGATAAATAAATCGGCCAAGATGAAAGAATGAACACATGATATAACAAACCCAAGATATAAACGATACCTAAATAGATTCTTTGTTGGTGTGTTTACCCAAAATAGAGGACTGATTATGATGATGAGACCCAAAACTCCAAAGCAGTTGGTTTGTGGCTGAAGTAGAATAATCACCAAAGAAAAACAAGATCAATTAGAATTTTGGTTTTCAGATAATACAAGACACAATATACACATATACCTTGGAGCAATGAAGAAATTTCAAGGACGAATTGATGGCTGCCAACTGGTGGGAGGGACTCGACAGTAGTGGAGAGGGAGAAAGGAATGGCGGTTATGTGAAAATGAGGTGAGAAATTAGGGTTAGTGAAATGGTTAAACAAAGGAGTGGTGTATGTTTGGTTTACACACTAGTTAATGTGTTTGGATAAGGTTCTGTCATGTGTGCACTAAGACTCGGTTTAGTGCACCTTAGGGTTACTCCAAAGTGGCTCAACCAATGGCACTCACTTAGTAAAACGAATTGTGAAAACTCACATACAGTCACTCTGCGTCGCCGCCCACACCCACTGCGACGCAGTGGGACTTTTATTTTACAAAAATTTCGTTTACTTTGCGTACAAGGAACGAACGACACCCAAAAGAGAGAGACACAAAATAAACAATACTCGGGACAATTATATAAGTACATTACATACAAGCATTGAACAGGACACTTAAATAATTTAACATCGCTTACGAAACAAAGTGAGACGGAAATATAATATATGAGATTAATCGTTTAGTCATCTACGAGCTCGTCTAGTGGGAACTAACTACTTGTGCACCTAAAGTATAACACCATAACACATAAGAATACATATATTAATCCCCCAACAACAGTAATAAGTAAGTTTTTTATTTTTTAGTAAATTACGGTAATGATCTATATGCATACTAGACTAACTAAGGACAGAGAGAGTGACGGTTGTCACAACTCATATTAGGATTCAAATCAGATTGACATATAGTGTATCTAACATTAGATCATTCACACGGTTTAAGTAGCCTCTAGTATTGAACGGTCTTGAAAGTAATTGATTTCATACAACGTGAAAAGATAGTTAGGATATATGCAAGTGATAATGCCGTATAAAGGATCATCGCAATTCTTTATTAAATGGTCATATGGTATAGGTATATCAACTTCACCATCGTTAGGTTGACATATTTCACTGTTTCCAATACCAAGTTTCCAATTAAAAAATTCTTTTCTTTATTTTTTCTCTTGAATATTAGATCCTTGTTGGAATCTCATATTAACAGTGAGCTTTAAAACCGTACAATACTGCCAAAGTATGACGATTTTAATGATACGTTCTAATCTAGAATGTCACACCCCGCTTGTGGCGGAAACACTGGGTGTGGCCGATTGGAAATCATCACAACACAACAGTATAATAGAGAAATACTAAATGCAAGAATTAAACAAAATGTGTTGTGACATTGCCATTCAAAAAGAAAGTTATCCTTGTTTCATGTATACGTCAACACTACAAGCAAAGTATCCAACAATAATGTAAATGATAACGAAGTAATTCAAATGGAAGGACATAGGCATGCAAGCCCGAAAATAATCCAACGTAACGGAACTATATAGAAGACTAATGCAATGCAATCTAAAAGTTTTCTAAGGCCCGAACTCAGTCTCGTCCCATGCCTGCTCATTACCTGAAAATAAAGCTCGAAAAGTCAACATAAAGTTGAGTGAGTTCATTGAGTAAGTAGAAAAATGTAATAGTAAGAAAACATATCTCAACACCATTTTAGTAAAAGAATGTGTAAGTAATGCATGTAAGTAGTAAGAAATAATCATCCTCAACCATCCATCGTAAGCAAATATCACTGGTAGGAAAGGTATACTAGTAATCAAGTAATGTCAGTAGGAAAGGTATAGTGAATAGCAACATCCGTAGTAGCCACGCTACCGTAAGCACACCTCATTAGTAGGAAAGGTATACTAATGAGCATGTAGTATCAGTAGGAATGGTATACTGATACGTCAGTAGAAAAGGTATACTGACTAGGGTTTACAAGTAGGAAAGGTATACTGGTAAGTAATTCTCATAACCAATATCTTATATAAGTTTTGAAAAATGCATTAGGTTTATGTTACACATTTTATGATTTCCAAATGTAGTAAGTTTCCAAAAGCGGAAAGTTTCCAAAAATAGTAAGTTTCTATAAATAGAAATATCTATTTATAGTAAGTTTCCAAAATTAGTAAGTTTCCGAAAGTGGAAGGTTTCCATAAATAATAAGTTCCAAAAATGGCAAGTTTCCGAAAGTGAAAAGTTTCTATAAATAGAATGTCTATTTATAGGAAGTTTAAAACATTTTTGTAAATACTTTTAGTTAAGCTTTACTTTACCCCGATTGTTTAAAACATATAAAACAGTAAAGATGGGGCAATGAACTTACCTCGAAATAGCAAGTAAGTGACACTAGTGTGAATGTGTTTCTAAAGTGGTAGGTCACAAGCTAGTCCCGACTAAACGATAAGCTTCCCTAAATAGAAAGTAATTACATGTGAGTACGTTTTCATTTTCAAGATTTAATCCCGTCTAATGTTTGTTTAGGAGTGTTCAATTGTCCGAATCATAATACTCGTTATTAATGGACCAAAAACTAGATTTAGTTTAAAACTCAGCAAGTACCCCGTGATACTAAAATAGTCATATCTTGAGTTTGAAAAGGAGTTGGATGGTGAATCTTATATAGACTCAGAGGGTTACATCCAGGAATCCGGATTTGCTTAATTTGAGTAAGCTATCACAGAGATATGATACGAACAAAACAGGTTATCTAATCTGTCCAAGATAGTAACTTTATAGATTTAAGTTTTATAAACGTTTACAATATTTCAAACGAACCACAAAACAAGTATGACACATTTACATGATTAAAACCTGATTACAAGTGTAAACAATTCATTTTAAATTATTGTATAATTTGCTAGGTCGATACACAACTTCAAGTCTTAACCTAGGATAAATTTCAGATCTGACCCACATTCACTAATTTACAGATTCAGAGATTTTGACGGGGAACTAGGGTACGAGCATTAAATTTTTGAAAACTAGAATCCGAGGGATACAAGGCAGATATAGAGCTAGATCGGATTGAGTAATTTATAACCATGTTAAGTCCGTTACAAAACAGGTTTTTAATCTGTCCAGTATGTCAACTTTTATAGATTGACTTTTAAAACGAGTTTGGGGAATCCAACGAGTATAAAAATGACCTAGACCCTTATGGTGACATATAAGACCTGATATTAACCCAAAATAATCAGTTTCATAGTATTCTCAAGTTTTCTAAATCGTTATACATTTTCACATTGTAATGACCTAACAAAACCATTTTAATATATCAGATTTGACCAACGTTCACTAATTGCAGCTTCAGAGAGTTCTATTAAGAGTTAGACGACGAGGTTTTTATTTACAGAAATAGATTCCGAGAGATTCAACAATGGTTTAGACCTCAGTTTCATAATCAACTTCAAACAAGAGTTATTAACCGAACAAGACAGACCAAATTTTAGAGCAGCAAGATTTACAAATCAACGAATAAGCTTTTTAGATTAGATTTTAAATGAAGATTCATATACGAAACTTGGATGTATCATTTTAAGGTATTAGTATAGTTTATGTTAGGTATGAAATCATAATATACCACCCTAAACAACACGATAAAGTAAACAACCAAAGATCAAGGAATGAACATGGAAATTAGGGTTTTCATATACCCTAGATTGATACGTCTTAAGGATGATACGATTTCTTGAACTCTTTGGAGGCTAGCCAACATGAAAAGAACCTGCCAAAGCTGCTGAGAACGATCTAGTAATCAACCTTAATCAGATTAACAGAACAAAAGATCAAAATCTGAATATGACTATCGTTTAGCAACTCAAGATGGAACAAAACGAAAACAAGCCGATTACCTTTAGAAACCTTAACCGAGAATAATAACAATGAATATTTTAGATGATGATGATCGAGTTAAGATGTTGGAACGATCACAAAGGCTGACCAAGAATAGGAAATCCAAGATAACACAAGATTGGGACACGTATATACATATGCATAACTGCAAGGATCCGACTAGGGAAATATAACACAACTACTTACGTTGAATGAATGAACGATAATCGAAACAAGATTATGGCGTGATGAGCGCTGCTTAACACACTGAAACTGAACCACACACGAGAAAAGATCTAATGCTACAACAAACCGAACACAAGTGTGAGATAGTGGTGGTTTTCGGCTGGTACAATCAACAAAACAAATTATAACCTTACCTAAACCGAAGATGAGGATGATCAGATGGTGATGATCGATTAGTGAGTACCAGGAAGAAGAAAATCGGTTGCAAAGAGTGAATGGGCAAGGTCAAGGAAATGTTTAGCAAAAGAAATTGGGGTTTGTGTAGTCACACCCCGCCAGTGGCGGAAACGCAGGGTGTGGCCGATTGGCGATCGTCATAACACAATAGTAAATAAAGACATATTCTATATGAATAGATAAATAATGTATTTTTATGACGTCGCCATACTCAAGGTATAATCCTTGGTACACGATAATCGTCAAACAATACAAGTAATATGTTCAATAAACAACCAACGTAAAGATTTAAATACAAAGGCATGCAAGCCCGAATTACAATCCCAAGATGAAAGTATAGTCATAAGATAATGCCACAAATGCAAATGTAGTCCTGAAAGTCGGCTAGAGTCCGACTCCTAAATCCAAATCCTATGCCTGCTCATTAACTGAAAGTAAAGCTTAAAATGTGACAACCGTCCAAAATTCAGGTGATTCTCGTACATTATGTCTTCGTTATGTTTGTGCAAGTCCTTAGTCGTACTTTATCGTGATCGTGTCATTCTTGATCGTACCTTATTGTGACTGTAATTGTGTCGGAATCAAAGTCGGAATCAACAAATAAATCCTAACACCAAGAATCTATACTATGAACTTGACTAAGTTCATAACAGAAAAATTTAGACAACCCTTTACAATAACGGAAAACTTAAAACGACACCTAGCCGGGAAAGCCATCCAGCCGATGGCTGAAGGCTGTCAGCCAGCAGCTGAAGCCCAGCCGGCGGCTGGATAAGCCTAGACGGCGGCTGAAAGCCGCTGTGCAGTGGTTGATGAGTCATAATTGCATGGCTCTCTATTGGACCCCTTTATGACGATTTTAGAGTCCCAAGACCAGTCATTAACCCTCCTTTTACTCTTTCATTTCATTCCATTTCATTTTTCTAAAACACCTAGTCCTCTCTCTCTAAAATCTCTCTAAGTTCTCTCAAGAACAACACAATATCCAGTGATTCTAGACCAAAAACAGCAAGAAAACTCCATAAATCGTCCATCAAACTTACACAAAAATCGTCCTAGAAGCAAGGAATCAAAAGGGTTAACGTTTTAAAGAAGTTTTTACCACCTTTGGAGCTCCAAATCTTCTCCAAACATCATCAAACTTTTTCATCCGGTAGATTTCTTTTATTTTACTGTTTTTGTACAAATAAACACTTGCATGGACGATCCATGACCTTAAAACTTGTTTTTATAAAGATTTATAACGTTTTGTTATACAAAAACGGGTTTTTCATATAGATCTACATTTTGGTGTAAAAGATCTAAAAGAAACTGTGATTTTGTCAATAAAATGAATATAGTTAATTAATAACCGGTTGCATGTCGAAATCCATGACAAAAACGCTCAGAAATCCTTAAAATAACGTAATGGCGAAACTGGCCGAAGGCCTCCAGCCGGCGGCTGAAGAGATTCAGCCAGCGGCTGACGTCCAGCCGGCGGCTGAGTACCTCCAGCCGATCTCTGGATCTTGTTGTACACAAAAACGTCGTTTTTACAATTTAAACGTTAAGGGTCGAGAAACTGACATTTTTACAGCTTATTTTATGACTATAACAGATTGTTAAGTTTTGGGAAAAATATATGTTTGGTTAAGCTTCATAACTAAAAACTAATGCATTGTTGTATCTTGTCGTTGGATATGTTGTTTAAGGCGGGAAATTGGATTTGTAAAATGGACTAAATTTTTATAGGGCGGAAGCGCTGTCCAAATTTCGCCGTAACATATACTTAAATTTCAGTAACGAACTATTTTTATAACTTAAACATATTGATCTTGAAGATCAAACCTTTTTGGACACAATTGGACTAATCGGACATTAAACGTAATTTAAACTTGTCGTAACACATAAGTTTTCCATATTAAAACTTTCGGACAGAGCCTAAGTATATGATCTTGACCTTTACAATGTTAAAATGTAACTTTAACATAACTTAAACCGTAATACTTATACTTACACGAAACTTGGGTGTTTAGGTCGTCCTTGATTCCCGACGTGTTCCGCTTCCCTCTTTCACTCGAGACTTTATCTTCGCAATCCGTGAGTTACATCCCCTCTATTTTATGTCTTTTAAGTACTCTTTTGGGGGAAACATGAGATCCAAATGTTTGTGAACTATGACTTTTATGAGCTATGACTTTTATGAACTATGACGTTTTATGACTATGACATGTATGAACTATTTGACGTTGATCGAACTTATATGCGTAAAACTATTTTAAATTTGCCTTTCGGCACTCTTTGACATTGACGTTTTGCATTATGGCTTGCCCCCTTTCGGCATTTGACAAAAACTATGATTGCTTGTATTATACGACCTCGCCACTGACTAGGCACCTCCGTTAAACCCTTGATGAAAATATAACATGTATGTAAGTGCCTACCATCAATTTTTTTTAAATCAAATCAAAGTGCCCCGTTTTAGACGTGACGTTTACACACTATTAGCTATAAGCCGTTAGTAACTATGGGTATCGATGCTTAGGAGTTGATCGCTCCTTACTTTAGATGGCAATCTAAGTACATATTACTAAGACAGACGAACTTCGTAGATAGTACGAGGTTGGGGCTGATCACGATCAGGATTAATCGGTTTAGTGTGAACACTTACAGTTATATTAGGCCAAGTGGTTGATACAATGCTTTAATCATATGTTACCTTTATTTACCCATATACATATTTACTTTGCGATTACTCCGCATCTAATCTTTTACAATTTTTACGTTACTTGTCTTTTATCTCTCTAATGTATATATATATATATATATATATATATTCTAAGCGACTTTTCCGCTCATCTTTCTTTAAGAAAATTTTCTATTTATATATACTTGTCGGAACTTTTGTCTAGAACTTTTAAACTGTAACTCACTCACTACGTTATGTAGTTTGACACTTTATCTCATGTTTCAGGAAACCAAGTGTAAGTCATGAAGTGCATTGCCTCGGGCGGGTCAGGAGGCTATGTGACGTTTAACTGGGAGAAGACCTGTTTTATTTTGGGAATTTTATGAAAACATTTTTATTTTGTATTATTGTCGTGAACATTATTTCCTCTTGGTTATGTCTATTTACATGTGACCTTTTTAATCTTCTATTTAATGACTTGAACACGTTTTTTAATTGTTGTTTCTCTTCGCACCTTGTGTTTCCGCTTTAGCGGGGTGTGACAGACTTGGTATCAGAGCACAGGTTATAGTGAAAATGGTTTTAAAAATTTTCAAAAGTTTTCGAAACCAAACTATAACCAAGGCTTTTCAGAAAAATCATTTTTCGAGTTCAATTGCATGATTATTGTTCAACTACGCATGACTTGATCAACCATGCCTAGTTCAAAATGAATTATTCACGAACGGAAAGTAATTGCTATCGTTAACGGTTTTGAGTCGAAAAAAAAAAAAAAAAAAAAAAATTAATTTCTCGGTCTTATCGATTCCCGATTCTCACATAACTGACCCGTGCATGCATTTTATTTACACTTTTCCTATTTTAGTTTCCCATGTACTTACGTAACTCCCTATTCTCAGATCCGTCATGTCTCAGTCGTCTCGCTCGCGATCACCTTCACGATCCCAGTCACGATCACTCTCCCGAGCCGCTTCGTCGCACGAAGCTTCTGAGGGCAGCACAGCGTCTGAGAGTCGGCGTCACCAGACCACCGACCCAACGGAGGATACCTCCATGGCAGTATCCAGCAACATCGGTTCCAGTCCGAGGACTGTGTTACCGCCTGCTCCCCCGATGCCGGG
>CAJVGC010000432.1:27180657-27547501 GCA_910822075.1 Senecio squalidus | reverse complement strand
CCAGAACAATAACCAGAACCAGAACCAGAACAACAACCAGAATCAGAATCAGCACCAAAACCCAAACCCTCCTGCTTGCAACTACAAGAGCTTCATGGCTTGTAAGCCAAAGGAGTTTCACGGCACAACTGGTGTTGTAGGACTACTTCAATGGTTCGAGAGTATCGAATCAGTCCTGCACATCAGTAGATGTGCTAAAGCCAATAAAGTGGAGTACGCCTCCTGCGTGTTCCACGGTAGAGCCTTGTCGTGGTGGAACAGTGTGGTCCAAACCCGAGGGCGTGAAACTGCCTATGCTCTTTCCTGGAACGCCTTCAAGAACCTCCTGATCGAGGAGTACTGCCCCAGAGGAGAAATCAAGAAGCTCGAGGCGGAGCTTTGGGACCACAAGATGATTGGCAACAACATCGAAGGGTACACTACCCGGTTCCATGAGCTCGCCCGACTAGTCCCAAGGTTAGTGACCCCCGAGGAGAACCGGATTGACCTTTACATCTCCGGTCTTGTTCCGGAAATCCGAGGCGTGGTTATCTCTTCCGAGCCCCAGACACTTCAGAGCGCAATCATCTTGGCTCACAGACTCACCAGCAATCTCCTCACCGCTCCTGCATCTTCCAAGAAGGAGTCGGGTGAGAAAAGGAAATCAGAGCAGATCCCAAGAAGGAGCGACCGGAACAAGAAAGCCCGAACCACCCGTAATTATGCTATGACAGCTACACCTGCACCCGCACCTGCACCACCTACTGGATCCCGACCTTACACTGGGCCGCACCCCAAGTGTGACAAGTGTCGTTACCACCACACCAGGAACTGCCCGACATGTCACACATGCAAGAAGGTGGGGCACTTTACCAAAGTACTGCACGGAGAAAACCAACAACCAGGGTCAGAAACCAGTATGCTACGAGTGTGGCAGCGACAAACATCTTCGGAATACCTGCCCTAAACTTCAGAACGCCCAACCAAACCAAGGCGGGCGAGGTCGAGGACGTGCCTTTGCACTCACAGCAGAGGAACCTCGTCAAGACCCGAACGCGGTTACGGCTACTTTTTCTATAAATGACCACTATGCCTCTGTCTTATTCGATTCAGGAGCCGAGAGAAGTTTTGTGTCCTTAGAATTTAGACCCCTTATTAACCTAGGATCTACAATTCTTAAGGATAGCTTTACTATCGAATATGCTAACGGTCAAGAATTCGAAGCTAAGGATATAATTTTAGGATGTTCAATATGCCTATGTGACAAAACTTTCCCCATCGACTTAATCCCGATCGAACTGAAAAGCTTTGATGTAATCGTTGGAATAGACTGGCTATCTCGTTTCCGAGCCGAGATCGTCTGTTTCGACAAACTTATTCGTATTCCCCTCTCGGAAAGTGAGACTCTCGTTGTTCAGGGAGACAAACCTGGACGACAACTCTGTATCGTCTCTATCGTCAAAATGCGCAAATACCTCAAAAAGGACTGCGACGCATTCCTTGCGCATGTCTTTGAGCGCAAACCCAAAGAAAACCGAGTACAAGACATTCCAGTAGTCAAGGATCATCCAGAGGTCTTTCTAGAGGATTTACCTGGGCTACCGCCGCATCGACAAGTGGAATTCCGAATAGACCTCGTTCCTGGCCAGCACCGGTTGCCAAGACACCATATCGTCTAGCACCACCCGAAATGCAATAACTCTCGAAAAAGCTGCAGGAACTTTTAGATCATGGTCTTATTCGCCCAAGCTCTTCCCCCGGGGGTGCCCCAATCCTCTTTGTCAAAAAGAAAGACGGATCCTTCCGTATTTGTATCGATTATCGCGAACTGAACAAGCTGACCGTCAAGAACCGATACCCACTCCCGAGGATCGATGATCTATTCGACCAGTTGCAAGGTGTAACTTATTTCTCCAAGATCGACCTCCACTCGGGTTATCATCAGGTTCGTGTCAGTGAGACCGACATTCCTAAAACTGCATTTCGAACTCGATACGGACATTACGAATTCCTTTTCATGCCGTTTGGTCTAACCAACGCACCAACAGTGTTCATGGACCTAATGAACAGAGTGTGTAGACCATATCTGGAGAAATTCGTGATCGTATTCATAGACGACATTCTTATATACTCAAGGAACAAGGAAGATCATGCGAAACATCTGAAGCTCATCTTAGAACTCCTCAGAGATCAGAAACTTTACGCCAAATTCTCGAAGTGAGAATTTTGGCTCCGGGAAGTACATTTCCTTGGTCATGTGGTCAACCAAGAAGGAATTCATGTCGACCCGGCAAATATCGAAGCAATCGAGAAATGGCAAGCCCCGACGATTCCAACGGAAATTCGTCAATTCCTAGGGTTGGCTGGCTATTATCGAAGGTTTATCGAGAATTTCTCGAAGATCGGTAAGCCTCTTACCGAGCTCACTCAGAAAGACAAGGACTTCATTTGGGGAAAAGAACAGGACGAATCCTTCCGGAAGCTCAAACACCAACTTTGTCACGCGCCGATTCTGTCCCTACGAGAGGGCACAGATAATTTCGTAGTGTTTTGCGATGCATCACACCAAGGACTTGGGTGCGTCCTTATGCAGAAGGACAAAATCATCGCATATGCTTCGAGGCAGCTTAAGGTGCACGAACATAACTACACCACACACGACCTAGAGTTGGGAGTCGTCGTGTTTGCTTTAAAAATCTGGAGACATTACCTGTATGGTACTCAGTGCACGGTTTTCACGGATCATAAGATCCTTCAACACATTCTAGATCAGAAGATGCTCAACATGAGGCAGCGGAGATGGATCGAACTGCTAAGTGACTATGATTGCGAAATCAAATACCACCCGGGTAAGGCAAACGTAGTGACAGATGCCCTGAGTCGGAAGGAAAGGGTAAGACCATCTCGAGTTAGGAATACAAATTCAGACGAGCCTTCAGATGCAAATCGCCAGTGCTCAGCGAGAAGCGTTGAAACCCGAGAACGTTATGGAGGAAACCCTGCACCATCACGAGACGTAATTCGAGCTTAAAACGGATGGAATCCATTACTTTAAGGGCCGAGCCTGGATTCCGAGATCCGAGAGCCTTCGTAAACTCATTTTGGACGAGGGCCACCGTTCCCAATACTCCATCCACCCCAGATCCAACAAATTGTACAAGGACCTTCGGGAATACTATTGGTGGTCGGGCATGAAGAAGGATATCGCCGTGTACGTAGCCAAGTGCCTTACTTGCTCGAAGGTCAAGGCGGAATATCAGAAGCCTTCAGGTCTACTACGGCAACCGGAGATACCCATGTGGAAGTGGGAACAGATCTCCATGGACTTCATCACTAAGTTGCCCCGTACGGCAAGGGGTAATGACACGATTTGGGTAATCGTGGACCGATTGACGAAGTCTGCTCATTTCCTACCGGTACGAGAAAGCCACTTGATGGAGAAATTCGCTCAAATCTACATCAACGAGATCGTCTCTCGTCACGGAACAGCTCTCTCCATTATCTCCGACAGGGATAGTCGATTCACGTCCCGCTTTTGGAACGCGCTTTAGAAGTCGCTCGGGACGCGACTAGACCTTAGCACCCTCTATCATCCTCAGAACGATGGTCAGAGTGAACGGACGATCCAAACGCTTGAGGACATGCTAAGAGCGTGTGTAGTTGACTTCGAGTTTTCCTATAACAACAGCTACCACGCTAGCATCAAGTGCGCACCGTTCGAGGCCTTATATGGACGCAAGTGTCGGTCAGCGCTTTGTTGGCTAGAAGTTGGCGATCGGCAACTTACGAGGCTCGACATCGTCCAGGAGACCATCGACAAAGTCACTACCATCCGGGAAAGACTGAAGACATCCCGTACCCGACAGAAGAGCTACGCCGACAACCAGAGGAAACCCCTTGAGTTCCAAGTTGGAGATAGAGTACTTCTCAAGATATCGCCATGGAATGGGGTAATCCGCTTCAGAAAGCGCGGCAAGCTAATCCCAAGGTACACCGGTCCATTCGAGGTGATAGAGCGAATCGGCCCGGTTGCGTACGAGTCCAACTTCCGCAGGTTCTTTCGAACGTTCATAATGTTTATCATGTCTCGCACTTGAAAAAGTGGCTATCTGACGAGACTATCGTCATTCTGCTCGACGAAGTCCAGATCGATAACAAGCTTAATTTCATTGAAGAGCCGCTTGAGGTTGTTGACCGCGAGGTCAAACAACTCAGGCAAAGTCGTGTTCCTATAGTCAAAGTTCGGTGGAACTCCCGACGTGGTCATGAATTCACGTGGGAACGTGAGGACCAAATCCGTCAAAAATATCCGCATCTATTCCAAGACTCTTCTACCTGATGGGACAAACTAAATTTTGGGACGAAATTCCTTTCACCCCGGGGAGAATGTGACAACCGTAAAAAATTCAGGTGATTCTCGTACATTATGTCTTCGTTATGTTTGTGCAAGTCCTTATTCGTACTTTATCGTGATCGTGTCATTCTTGATCGTACCTTATTGTGACTGTAATTGTGTCGGAATCAATAAATAAATCCTAACACCAAGAATCTATACTATGAACTTGACTAAGTTCATAACAGAAAACTTTAGACAACGCTTTACAATAACAGAAAACTTAAAACGACAGCTAGCCGGGAAAGCCATCCAGCCGATGGCCGAAGGCTGTCAGCCAGCAGCTGAAGCCCAGCCGGCGGCTGAAAGCCGCTGTCCAGTGATTGATGAGTCATAATTGCATGGCTCTCTATTGGACCAAAAACTCTTGAACGGGATTGGACCCCTTTATGACAATTTTAGAGTCCCAAGACCAGTCATTAACCCCCCTTTTACTCTTTCATTTCATTCCATTTCATTTTTCTAAAACACCTAGTCCTCTCTCTCTCTCTCTAAAATCTCTCTAAGTTCTCTCAAGAACAACACAATATCCAATGATTCTAGACCAAAAACAGCAAGAAAACTCCATAAATCGTCCATCAAACTCACACAAAAATCTTCCTAGAAGCAAGGAATCAAAAGGGTTAACGTTTTAAAGAAGTTTCTACCACCTTTGGAGCTCCAAATCTTCTCCAAACATCATCAAGCTTTTTCATCCGATAGATTTCTTTTATTTTACTGTTTCTGTACAAATAAACACTTGCATGGACGATCCATGACTTTAAAAATTGGTTATTATAAAGATTTATAACGTTTTGTTACACAAAAACGGGTTTTTCATATAGATCTACATTTTGGTGTAAAAGATCTAAAAGAAACTGTGATTTTGTCAATAAATGAATATAGTAAATTAATAACCGGTTGCATGTCGAAATCCATGACAAAAAAGCTCAGAAATCATTAAAATAACGTAATGGCGAAACTGGCTGAAGAGATTCAGCCAGCGGCTGAGGTCCAGCCGGCGGCTGAGTACCTCCAGCCGCTGTCTGGATCTTGCTGTACACAAAAACGTCGTTTTTACAATTTAAACGTTAAGGGTCGAGAAACTGACATTTTTTACAGCTTATTTTATGACTATAACAGATTGTTAAGTTTTGGGAAAAATATATGTTTGGTTAAGCTTCATAAATAAAAACTAATGCATTGTTGTATCTTGTCGTTGGATATGTTGTTTAAGGCGGGAAATTGGATTTGTAAAATGGACGAAATTTTTATAGCGCGGAAGCGCTGCCCAACTTTCGCCGTAACATATATTTAAATTTCAGTAACGAACTATTTTTATAACTTAAACATATTGATCTTGAACATCAAACCTTTTTGGACACAACTGGACTAATCGGACATTAAACGTAATTTAAACTTGTCGTAACACATAATTTTTCCATATTAAAACTTTCGGACAAAGCAAAAGTATATGATCTTGACCTTTACAATGTTAAAATGTAACTTTAACATAACTTAAACCGTAATACTTATACTTACACGAAACTTGGGTGTTTAGGTCGTCCTTGATTCCCGACGTGTTCCGCTTCCCTCTTTCACTCGAGACTTTATCTTCGCAATCTGTGAGTTACATCCCCTCTATTTTATGTCTTTTAAGTACTCTTTTGTGGGAAACATGAGATCCAAATGTTTGTGAACTATGACTTTTATGAGCTATGACTTTTATGAACTATGATGTTTTATGACTATGACATTTATGAACTATTTGACGTTGATCGAACTTATATGCGTAAAACTATTTTAAATTGCCTTTCGGCACTCTTTGACATTGACGTTTTGACATTATGGCTTGCCCCCTTTCGGCATTTTACAAAAACTATGATTTCTTGTATTATACGACCTCGCCACTGACTAGGCACCTCCGTTAAACCCTTGATGAAAATATAACATGTATAAAAGTGGCTACAATCAATTTTTTTAAATCAAATCAAAGTGCCCTGTTTTAGAGGTGACGTTTACACACTATTAGCTATAAGCCGTTAGTAATTATGGGTATCGATACTTAGGAGAGGATCGCTCCTTACTTTAGATGGCAATCTAAGTACATATTACTAAGACACACGAACTTCGTAGATAGTGCGAGGTTGGGGCTGATCACGATCAGGATTAATCGGTTTAGTGTGAACACTTACAGTTATATTATGCCAAGTGGTGGATACAATGCTTTAATCATATGTTACCTTTATTTAAGCATATACATATTTACTTTGCGATTACTCCGCATCTAATCTTTTACAATTTTTACGTTACTTGTCTTTTATCACTCTAATGTATATATATATATATATATATATATATATATATATATATATATATATATATATATATATATATATATATATATATATAGTAGAGAGCCCGCGCTATGCGGCGGCGGCGATGAAGTTAATTTCGTAAAATGATTTTGCGGCTATAGTATCGAGATATATATGAAATATACTTGCGAAATTGTATCAAGGTGTTATATTCCGTAGCTTAGTTTGAGAGAGATTCTACCTCAATTTAGTTGTTTGAATGGCTCAAACGCTCGATAAAGGAAAAGCCCGCGCGTTGGAGTGATCGGTCCGCTAGTTCACGCAAATCCGAAGAAGTTATCACGGACGAGCCTCGAAGAGAAAATTGTTTTCGAAAAAATTTCCTTGCGCTAACGATTTCGGTTTTTCTCGGTCGACTTGTGATATATATATTTTGGAGTATGATAGTTTCTTGTTCTACCCTTCAGATTAAAACTAAAATTATTCACAAAAGGGTTTGGTAGAGGAACTTTGGGTCATAAAAAATGAATCATATGGTCAATTTTGATAGTTTATCCATTCATGCCATAAAACATAGTATTTACATGTGTTAACGGTTTCTTGTTATTTATGATTCGTTTCTTTAGTCCTAATACAAACAAATTTTAGGATTTGTAGTTAACCCTTTTTGGTAACAATTATTTATTTATATATAACGTCAATAGTTTCTGGTTTTGCACCTCTTACGGGCTTTATAAAGAATTATACGATAAACCAACTTATGAGGTTTTTCTAAAACATTGTCAACTTATCGAATAGTTAAAAACTTTAGCCTTTTCTAAAACATTGTCAACTTATCAAATAGTTAAAAACTTTAGCCTTTACATGTCATTAATATCTCTAATCACATAACTTAACATTTATTTTTACAGTTTCATAAACAAGTTTATCAACTTTTTGATATTTTATACTCCATATTACTTATTATTTAGAATTCGAAATATAATAATAATATAATTTTTAACACTAATATCAAGTTAAGGGTTCACAAGTTATTATCACGTTTTTGGTCAAGACAAAGTTAAATTGTCATAGATTATAATTCTCGCTCTCTTTATAAGAATACAAAATCATGGCAACAACACTGATTGCAAACTCCAATAGGTCTCCTGCCAAAATTTAATCTAAAAACCAAAATTTAAGTAAGGATGGTTTCAAAAGTAGTTCTAACAAGAACACTTTCAAGTTTCAAACATGTCTTGACAGTACACATTTTTGAAATTTGAAACCAAAAACAATCTTGAGACCAAACAAAACTTTGAAACCAACAAATAATCTCGAAAACAACATCGTTGAAACAACAAAAAATCTTGAAACCAAGAATAATCTCGAAAGACGAAACCACACCACCCAACACCACAATCCAAACAAACCACCAAATAGTGGTGGTGGTAAAAGGTGCCTGATGAACCGTGGTGGTGGTAGCGGTCTAAACCAACATCCAATATGTCTCGATCTTTCGAATTTATAGACAATCCAAACAACACCAAATCGTATGTGTAAAGATAAGAAACAAACCATAATTTAATCAAGGTAAACAAATATCAAAATAATATGTAATTCTAGTCTATCAAGAATTTAACCATGGATCCAAGAGCCAAAATCCAAGATCAAAAATCAAAGAAGATGCAAACAACCTGGACACAAACGAATTTCAAAAACAAAGAAAACAAATACTCTGTATTAAAAAAAAAAAACAAATCCAAAATAACAAACCATAAATATAACCATTTGTGTATTAAAACAAAAACCCATAGCCGATTAAAACTCACCATACCTCAAACCAACAAACAGTAACCAGAAATGAAATGATTTAGTCTAAAACCGGATCAAGACCAATATGAACCACTGACCGAAATCTCAAAACCCATAAATCTGACAAGATCCAAACCGGCGAAATCCAAACCAATCACAATAGTGGTGGTGGTTCACGACGGTGGTTCAAATCGAAGCTAGGGCCAGAAGAGCGAAAGATGGTTAATAAAGCGCGAAAACAATATAGATCTGACCAAAACTTTAAACACCTTATCCATAGAGTTCTCTAAAAACAGTTTGTAGATGCGATTTAGAAGGGAGCGATTGTGGTGGATGTGAGTGTTGCTACGTTTTTAGTTCTTAAGGGTTCGACAACGACATAGAGGATGTTTCCGGCAGTTCTCCAAGTGTGTATTGGTGGATATGTGTGTTATTTTAGAGCTAGTTTTAGTTTTTAGAGAGAGAAATGAGAGTGGTTTTAGGGTTTGTTAGTTTGTAAATGTGTAACTGTGTGTTGTGTATATGTGTGTGTGTGATAGAGTGCATTGTTGGTGTTGTAAATTGTATCTTAAAAGTTGTATCTTGTGTTATGTGTGTTGTATCTTGTGCATAATATGTTGTATCTCTTAAAAAAAATCTCTTAAAGTCAAACTACTTAAACCATAAAAGTCAAAGAAACATCAAATGTATTATATAGTAGTAGATATATATATATATATATATATATATATATATATATATATATATATAGATATATATATATATATATATATATATATATATATTCTAAGCGACTTTTCTGCTCATCTTTCTTTAAGAAAACTTTCTATTTATATATACTTGTCGGAACTTTTGTCTAGAACTTTTAAACTGTAACTCACTCACTACGTTATGTAGTTTGACACTTTATCTCATGTTTCAGGAAACCATGTGTAAGTCATGTAGTGCTTTGCTCGGGCGGGTCAGGAGTGCTATGTGAAGTTTAAATCGGGAGAAGACCTGTTTTATTTTGGGAATTTTATGAAAACATTTTATTTTGTATTATTGTCGTGAACATTATTTACTCTTGGTTATGTGTTTTGAACATGTGAACTTTTTAATCTTTATTTAATGACTTGAACCGTTAAATTTTGTTATAACTCGTGTAATGATTCTCTTGCTCTTCGCACCTCGTGTTTCCGCTTTAGCGGGGTGTGACATAAAATGTAAACATAAAGTTGAGCAAGTTCATCGAGTAAGTAGTAAAATGTAAGGTAGAAATCAAATCTCAAAAATCCAGTAGTAAAATAATGTGTAACTAATGCATGTAAGTAGTAAGAAAACATCATCCACAATCATACAACATAAGCATGTATCACAAGTAAGCATCGTAAGTACACCTCATTAGTAGGAAAGGTATACTAATGAGCGTGCATGTATTAGTAGGAAAGGTATACATATATGTATCATAAGTAAGCATCATAAGTACACCTTATTAGTAGGAAAGGTATACTAATGAGCGTGCAGGTATAAGTAGGAAAGGTATATTGATATGTATCACCCGCAGTAGCTACGCTACCGTAAGTACACCTAATTAGTTGGAAATGTATACTAATGAGCGTGCAAGCATCAATAGGAAAGGTATACTGATGTGTATCAACCAACTGTCTAGTAAAGTTTTAAAAAAAATGCATTAGTTTTGTTAAATATTTCATGATTTCTAAAAATAGTAAGTTTCCATAAATAGAAGTATCTATGTATGGTAAGTTTCCGAAAATAGTAATGTTTACATAAATAGTAAGTATGGAAGTAAAATTCGTTTCTCTTAAATCATTTTTTCTCAAAAATAGTTTGGTTGAGCTTTACTTTTCCCCAATTTATAAAACGTAACAATAATAAAGTAGGGGCGATGAACTCACCTGATCGAGCAAAGCGATAATACCTGAACAGTGTGAATAGTGTGTATATATAAGCAAGTATGTAGGTCACATATAATTTCCCGTCTCCACCTAAAGCTCCCTAGATAAAGGTAGTAACAATCGTAAGAATAAGATTAACGAGTTATAGTCTTTAGATAAACCGACAAAATTTCCAGCGAAAACCTATGTTCGTTCAAACTGAAATATCTAGAGTTCT
The DNA here is from genome assembly GCA_910822075.1 of Senecio squalidus. Lineage (NCBI taxonomy): Eukaryota > Viridiplantae > Streptophyta > Magnoliopsida > Asterales > Asteraceae > Senecio > Senecio squalidus. Next base: position 27,536,923 of record CAJVGC010000432.1, on the reverse strand, counting down.
AGGAAGAGTTAGATGATGAATAAGATATATTTGAAAACTAGACTCATAGGGCTATGTTTTAGAATAAGAGTTTGATACAAAAGAGTTTGTTAAGAAAAAGATATGGTCAAGACAAAATTGACTAAGTAATATGTCCAAAAATATAGTTTTATATAAGTTGAGTTATAACATGTTTCAAAGTCGTATATTTTTAAGACTTTTTAGACCTGTTATAAATAAGTAATATACCATTTAAAATATGTTTAAACTTGTCTAAGTGGTTACACAAATTCAAATTACCAAAACCTAACAATGTCGTTTAAAATCTCAGGTTTGACCAACGTTCACTAACTTACAGTTTCTGAGAGTTCTACAAGGAATTAGAGGACGAGGTTTATATTTTCACAACGTATATTCTGAGAGCTAAAACGAGGTATCAATATTCATTTAAAAAGCATATGTTATGACCAAGATATGACCAGAACAAGTTAGACAAAAGCTTCTTGACCCATTCAGTACTTAGTGTACCCGAGTTTGTAAAAATGTTTTTAAATATCAAACGATAGCGTAAATTTACCAACACCTCTACATCAAACATTTGACATATAAAAAGGGTTACATGTTTTAAAATCTCCATTTATACGCTTTTAAACCACCCAACAAGTGAGATCATATTCGGATATAAAAACTCAACTCAATACATAGTTTAGACCCACATATACTAAAAACCAGTTATACGGAGTTTGACAATGAATTAGAATACAAGCTTTAAGTTTTTTAAAACTAGATTCCAAGACCTATAATATTCATTTAGACCACAGTTTCAAATTCCAAAATACCCAGGAGTTATTAACCAAACAAGACAGGATGATTTACCGACCACCAAGGTTACTAAACCGAGGAATAAGCTCTTTAGATTAGGTTCTCCATGTGACGATAAGCTTACGGAACTTGTAGATACCAATCACGTGATGATAGTTTGGCTTATAAACTCCCAACAACAGATTCAAACATAGACACAACACGAAACAAGAATAATACAATGAAACATAAAAAGGAAAGCAGGAGTTAGGGTTTTATACCGCAATGAGTTTGTGATGATTCAAGGAGACTAACTTGATCAAGGGTCGACTACAAATCTGAAATTGACCAGGAACGAGCCATAGTCAGGTTATAAACACCAATACACACCAATTTGTTTGAATAGAATAATACTCCAAAATAGAACTTACTACATGAAATGTAAGAATCGGCTAAGGTATATAAATACCTATACGATGGGTTTGTGACAATGTGGAACCGATTATGACTCGATTAAAAGGGATGACGAGCTGCATTGAACCACCTAATGATCATGATCAAAATAGACAACAACATTTCAAACACAACATACACCGATTAGAATTATTCCCCAAATAAGAAACCAATACATGAAGAGAAAGGAATTGGTTAAGAGACTATAGCACAAACACTTACACGGTTGATTAATGATGATCCTGGGATCCCAACGAATGAAGATGATGGCTGACCTGAAGGAGGAACAATCGGCTGCCAAAGAGAAATAGAACATCAGGTGTAAAAATGGATTAGGGTTTCGGTTTTAGGGATTCACAAAGAAAAACCAAAATACTATTCCCTTGGATAAATTGATGGACGAAATGATGCTTTAATGCTAGAGATGATCCAATAGAGGATGGTTGATGATGGTACCCAGTAGAGGACTCCAAGGAAAATGAAATTGGATGCTAATGAGGAACATGGTGACGGTTTGTGAAATGGGTATTAGGGTTTGTGAAATGTTTAAACAAAGGAATGGTGTATGTTAGACTAAGGTATGCTAAAACTGGTTACTAGGGGCCCTAGGTTCGAACCACAGTATTTCGGGGTTAACCAAAAAAGGACTCAACTCGACACAACACTCCAACAACCGAATTGCATTTTCTGCTCGGGGGTTACGGTGCGTCGCACTAGGGCATCACTGCGGCACACCCCCCATCAGGTGTAGCTTTCATGTTTGTCGCATACAAATAGCGGGGATTCTCGGAAGCGGAGATCACGATCTAACCGTAACTTAGGACTAGTACATAAGTATAAAGTTGTAGTAATATCGAAATCGAAAGTTCTCAAAAGTTAAAGAATACTCACATAGTTCAAATACGACAAGTTCACAAACACGGAAATTTCTCGTTAAGTCATCTAGGAGCTCGTCTAGTGAGAACTAACTATTGTGCACCTAAACTAACACAGTATCAAACTCATATAGGATATACACACATGTCAAAGTAACCATCACACATAAGTAAAGTATAAAGGAACGTTATTTTGAAAAAAATTTTGTAAACACGGTAAGAGCTATCGGCATACTAGACTAACCTGAGTCGGAAACTGTGACGGTTGTCACAGTATTCCCGACTTACGAGAATTTCGTCCCGAAATTCAAGTGGTATAACTGTTGACAGAAGTATCATCTAAATAGGTATGCACGGGGGTTTCGTACATCAAGTCCTCAAGATTCGCTTAAGGAATGTGTCATGAACACAGACACTGTTTAGAATAGTTTGAATTTCCGTCAGATACTGGAACAGATACGCGTTGCGATATATTTATAATTACGTCTAATTATAAACACATTCTACATGTATGTTCACATTACGATAACAGGTCATGGGTAGTTGTGTAAGTGCTTGAGGTCAATCGTATAACAATGCACAGAGTTTAGGTCAACAGAGAGTATGAAATCTAGTAGATACTTGATAAACGATAAGTTCTCCATTATGTTGGCCAGGCATAACTTAAAACTCATCATTAAGTATAATTTATAGTTTTCGATAGGTAACACCTCATTGTTGAAACACATTCAGCAATAGAAGTCACGGGTCACGGTTAACGAACAGAAAACGCTAATCACCAAAAGAATCACACGCAATCGATATAAGAGTGAAATCACTTCGTAACTCATACGAAAGGGAGCTGGAAGCGATATGTTACGCGAAAGCTTGCAAATTACAATAGAGGTTGAAAGGTTTTATCATGTCGCGTATAAAAATATGTTTCCTCTTATGTTGATCAGACACAAGAGAATTCCTATTATTATCTGCAAGTGATCACCACTGTCACACCCCGCTCAAAGCGGAAACACGAGGTGTTCCAGTTAAGATATCAAGAGTCAAGGATTACAACATTACAACCAATAAACAAAACATCGAAATAACATTAATCATGTCGAAGGTTTACAAAGTACATTACAAATGTCGAATGAGATAAACGCCCAATACAAATACATAAAAATTGTCATAAACCGGATCAATAAGGAATTACATCAAACATAATGAAATTTCCAAATATACAAAAACAATGATCCAAAATCAGCAATGGCATGATTCAAGAACATCCTAAACCTCCTGAAAAGCGTTAAAAACGACATCAACAACATATTGGTGAATTATTCGCAATTTTAAGTAAAAGTTGACCCAATGACCAGATTTAACAAACATTGTAAGTTTCAAATATTATATATTGTTTTACCATCCTAGTGAGGATACCATGCCTAGATTAGTTAAACATCGAACCTGACCAGTCCAGAAGACCCATTTCCTAAGGCGTGTCAAACCAAAGGCAACTAATAATAAAGTGCGGCCATAACATCCACTCATAGGAGCATCCTATCGAGCAATGAGGGTTAGGTACAATAACCCATATAGCTATATATATGAAACCGTTGGGCACAAAGCTTAAAGAGTGTATAAGACACCTAATCTAAGGTCTTCCTGATCCAGTAGGTAACAAGATGATCAATAAAGTCTCGCATACATGCAGACAATTTAAAATACTCTTTCCACCCTAAAAATAGTAAAGACAAGGGCTACGAATAACTCACAATGAAAGCTTCAGCAAAAATCTCGGGTATACAATCACGGAGCTACGACTCCACCGTCTAATTGCCTTAAAACAATAAATAACATATTCTCAGTATCTCTATAAGTCTAGTCCGGTTTAGCCTTGTCGGTTAAGATTAGAAAATGTAAACATGGCGATAAGCTTATGGAACTTGTAGATACAAATCACGTGATGATAGTTCGGCTTATAAACTCCCAACAACAGATTCAAACATAGACACAACACGAAACAAGAATAACACAATGAAACATAAAAAAGGAAAGCAGGAGTTAGGGTTTTATACCGCAATGAGTTTGTGATGATTCAAGGAGACTAGAACTTGATCAAGGTTCGACTACAAATCTGTAATTGACCAGGAACGAGCCATAGTCAGGTTATAAACACCAATACACACCAATTTGTTTGAATAGAATAATACTCCAAAATAGAACTTACTACATGAAATGTAAGAATCGGCTAAGGTATATAAATACCTATACGATGGGTTTGTGACAATGTGGAACCGATTATGACTCGATTAAAAGGGATGACGAGCTGCATTGAACCACCTAATGATCATGATCAGAATAGACAACAACATTTCAAACACAACATACACCGATTAGATTTATTCCCCAAATCAGAAACCAATACACGAAGAGAAAGGAATTGGTTAAGAGACTCTAACACAAACACTTACACGGTTGATTAGTGATGATCCAAGGATCCCAACGAATGAAGATGATGGCTGACCTGAAGGAGGAACAATCGGCTGCCAAAGAGAAATAGAACATCGGTTGTAGAAATGGATTAGGGTTTCGGTTTTAGGGATTCACAAAGCAAAACCAAAATACTATTCCCTTGGATAAATTGATGGACGAAATGATGCTTTAATGCTAGAGATGATCCAATAGAGGATGGTTGATGATGGTACAAAGTAGAGGACTCCAAGGAAAATGAAATTAAATGCTAAGGAGGAACATGGTGACGGTTTGTGAAATGGGTATTAGGGTTTGTGAAATGATTAAACAAAGGAATGGTGTATGTTCGACTAAGGTATGCTAAAACTGGTTACTAAGGACCCTAGGTTCGAACCACAGTATTTCGGGGCTAACCAAAAAAGGACTCAACTCGACACAACACTCCAACAACTGAATTGCATTTTCTGCTTGGGGGTTACGGTGCGATGCACTAGGGCATCACTGCGGCACACCCCCCATGAGGTGTAGCTTTCCTGTTTGTCGCATACAAATAGCGACGATTCTCGGAAGCGGAGATCACGATCTAACCGTAACTTAGGACTAGTACATAAGTATAAAGTTGTAGTAATATCGAAACCGAAAGTTCTCAAAAGTTAAAGAATACTCACATAGTTCAAATATGACAAGTTTACAAACACGGAAATTTCTCGTTAAGTCATCTAGGTGCTCGTTTAGTGAGAACTAACTATTGTGCACCTAAACTAACACAGTATCAAACTCATATAGGATATACACACATGTCAAAGTAATCATCACACATAAGTAAAGTATAAAGGAACTTTATTTTAAAAGTTTTTTGTAAACACGATAAGAGTTATCGGCATACTAGACTAACCTGAGTCGGACACTGTGACGGTTGTCACAGTATCCCCGACTTACGAGAATTTCGTCCCGAAATTCAAGTGGTATAACTTTTGACAGAAGTATCATCTAAATAGGATGCACGAGGGTTTCGTACGTCAAGTCCTCAAGATTCGCTTAAGGAATGTGTCATGAACACAGACACTGTTTAGAATAGTTTGAATTTCCGTCAGATACTGGAACAGATACGCGTTGCGATATATTTATAATTACGTCTAATTATAAACACATTCTACATGTATGTTCACATTACGATAACAGGTCATGGGTAGTTGTGTAAGTGCTTGAGGTCAATCGTATAACAATGCACAGAGTTTAGGTCAACAGAGAGTATGAAATCTAGTAGATACTTGATAAACGATAAGTTCTCCATTATGTTGGCCAGGCATAACTTAAAACTCATCATTAAGTATAATTTATAGTTTTCGATAGGTAACACCTCATTGTTGAAACACATTCAGCAAATAGAAGTCACGGGTCACGGTTAACGAACAGAAAACGATAATCACCAAAAGAATCACACGCAATCGATATAAGAGTGAAATCACTACGTAACTCATACGAAAGGGAGTTGGAAGCGAAATGTTACGCGAAAGCTTGCAAATTAAAATAGAGGTTGAAAGGTTTTATCATGTCGCGTATAAAAGTACGTTTCCTCTTATGTTGATCAGACACAAGAGAATTCCTATCATTATCTGCAAGTGATCACCACTGTCACACCCCGCTCAAAGCGGAAACACGAGGTGTTCCAGTTAAGATATCAAGAGTCAAAGATTACAACATTACAACCAATAAACAAAACATCGAAATAACATTAATCATGTCGAAGGTTTACAAAGTACATTACAAATGTCGAATGAGATAAACCCCCAATACAAATACATAATAATTGTCATAAACCGGATCAATAAGGAATTACATCAAACATAATGAAATTTCCAAATACACAAAAACAATGATCCAAAATCAGCAATGGCATGATTCAAGAACATCCTAAACCTCCTGAAAAGCGTTAAAAACGACATCAACAACATGTTGGTGAATTATTCGCAATTTAAAGTAAAAGTTGACCCAATGACCAGATTTAACAAACATTGTAAGTTTCAAATATTATATCTTGTTTTACCATCCTAGTGAGGATACCATGCCTAGATTAGTTAAAAATCGAACTTGACCAGTCCAGAAGACCCATTTCCTAAGGCGTGTCAAACCAAAGGCAACTAATAATAAAGTGCGGCCATAACATCCACTCATAGGAGCATCCTACCGAGCAATGAGGGTTAGGTACAATAACCCATAGAGCTATATATATGAAACCGTTGGGCACAAAGCTTAACGAGTGTATAAGACACCTAATCTAAGGTTGTCTTGATCTACTAGGTTACAAGGTGATCAATAAAGTCTCCCATACATGCAAACAATTTAAAATACTCTTTCCAGCCCCAAAAATAGTAAAGACAAGGGCTATGAATAACTCACAATGAAAGCTTCAGCAAAAATCTCTGGTATACAATCACGGAGCTACGACTCCACCGTCTAAGTGCCTTAAAACAATAAATAACATATTCTCAGTATCTCTATAAGTCTAGTTCATTTTAGCCTTGTCGGTTAAGATTAGAAAATGTAAACATGACAATGCACGTTTGGTTCAATCACGTCGGAATTGGAAATCAGTAGAATTGGGAACAATTGACTCAAAAACCGTTAACAATAGCAATTACGTTTTGTTCTTGCATAGTTTATTCCAAACTAGGCGTAGTTGGCCAAATTAAGCGAAGTAGTAATGAACCACGCATTTGCCGAATTAATCCACTAAAGTTTAAAAGCTCGTGAAATGATTTTCGAAAAATCTTGATTATAGTTTGGTTTTGTACCAATGATTAATAAGTCGAATCAAGGTGACGGATTAAGAAGACGATGTTCCGTGCCGAAAAGGACGATCGGAAAGATATCGATATTCCCGTCATAAACGACCATTGGAAAAGAATGATATTCCGAGTCGAAAACGACTACTAGGAATATCGGTTACTAAGTTTTATCGAGATCAACCAAGGTCAACGCAAAGATGTTGACTTGGTCAAACTCAAAGATGTTGACTTTATAAAAGTCAAAGTCAAGGATGTTGACTTTATAAAAGTCAAAGTCAACAATATGAGGTAAAATTAAAGTCAACTTGAAAGAAAGTCAAAGTCGACGTAAAAGTCCAATTTTAACACTTTGGAGAATTTAAAGTTTTTACTTTTTAAATTGATAGAGAAATATGACCTTAGAAACACCTTTATAAAAGTTTGTCGTAAAAACATTATGTGAAGATTTTAGATTACGATCGAAATTTGTAAAAAGGTATATTTATTGAAAAGTAGTTAAACGCTCGTTTTAAGTAAGTATTATGATATTTTTGTTGACCTTGACGTATTTGAGTCCAAAGACGATGTTCGTGCATAATATGTTACTTTTACTTATGCAAGTGTTTTATCGTCGATAAAAGTCATAAAGTGTAAATTCGGGCAGCGCTTCCGCGTCAAAGAATATTCGTCCAAAATCCGTACACTTTCCCTCTTGTTAACAATTTGTATTATAACAATATTTATGTCTTCCTCATAATACATAATATGATTATATGTTAGATGCGTTACTTTTGGTTAATTTACATTTTTAAAGTAATTTAGTCCAAACTTAGTCCAAATCCGATAATATATCAAGTGTTGGTCTAATATTTATTCCTAACCGTTTTCAAGACTAAAACCGAAGTTAATAGGACAAATATATGAAGAATGAGGAATTAGGGAAAATGTCGATTTTACCGTTAACACCCGCAAGAATAACAAGCAAAGAACTCGGAACGAAAGACTTTGGTGGTGTGGTGATGAGATTTCCAACACCAAAACACAATACACCAACCGTTAATATAGGTTCTTTAAGATAACGAGTTTACGATTACGATTTATAGCGAATTAAAACGGAAACCACAATCTGGTCCCCACAATGCGTCGCATTGTGGAAGAATGCAGCGCATTCGGGACCGGATTTTTACCGAAATCGTTTTTGTGTTGAGAAATTTATATTTTGATGGTAGATTTGGACATGCAAGTTATAATATGCTCAAAAACACTTTAAATTAACACTTTTGTAAAGCTTTTCCAATCATTAAACCCAAAATCCATGTATATTTTTATAATACTTGATTTCATAGATTATTAACCATCAATTTTATAAAAACTCATTTCTTTGAACTTGATCATACATGCAATAGATAAATCTTAGTAAAAACAGGGAGGATAAGCTATTATACCTCAAAGAAAATGAAGGTATGATGATCTAGCACGATTTGATGGAGATTTCTTCTTGTTAGACGGTGATTTTCGACCCGTAAATGATAGAAATCAATATATATAACCCATGGATGATTAACTCTAGCTCTTCATGATGATGATAACAATTTATTGTGATGAAATTTGTTTTTTGATTGCTGGGAATTTACTGCAACAATGGGTTTTGAAAGAATATGTGTGTGTTTTGCACAATTGAGAATGGAGAGAAAAAGAGTTGATATGTGTGTGTGTGATTGTGAAAATGAAAGTGAGACTTGCATGATGTTTTCTAGAGATAATATATGTGTTAGAGGGTGTCTTGACACCTGTAGGATAGGTGTCCAAAAGGCTAGACACATTTTTAGGTGACTCACATCACAAATCCCAAATGATGTCTGCACCACCCAATGCGGCGCATTGGGTGCTAGGTGTGGCGCATTTGGGTGCCAGAAATGGTCTTTTCGTTTTTCGTTTAAGTTATCGTTCAGCGATTTCGTTCGTCAAAAGTTTCCGATTCTTTTTGCAATGAACTTAGGCAAATTCATTATATGATTTCTTGGTATTAGGCTTCATGTAATGATTAACTTTCAATTCCGATTCCGAGATACGTACTTATCGGTAATAACGTAAACAAGAGTAATAGCACGATTTCTCGAAGATAAGGAACACGTTAACCGAAAAATTTGGCGTAAACACCCTAACTTATTACCACGAGAATACTAACTATTGACACTTAGGTAAACATAAATCTTACGTCTCAAGGGACGAATCAATAAAACACATAAAAACCCGACTCATAATCAATAACTCGTGAGGAAATACAAAGCGAAATACAAGGGTCGAAATAATTGCGAATAAAGGTAAAATAATACGGAAATAAAATATCTAAAAATGACGGGACGTCACAGCCTCCCCTAGTAAAAAGAATTTCGTCCTCGAAATATTTACTGAGCATCGCTGTTAGAAAAGAGATGGGGTAGATCCGCTGCATCTCGTCCTCCCGTTCTCAGGTAAACTCGGCTCCAATCTTAGAGTTTCGCCGGTCCTTCACGATCGGGATCTGACTCCAACGCAAACGCTTGACATTTCGGTCAACGATTTCCACCGGCTCCTCTATCACGTGAAGCGAGACATCCAAACGTAGTTTCTCTAGTGGAAAGGTCAAAGACTCGTCACCAAGGCTCTTCTTGAGATGCGATACATGAAATACATTATGCACACCGCACAACTCAGGTGGCAACTCAAGACGACAAGACACTAGTCCAACATGAGACAATACTCTACAAATGACCCGTAAAATAAAACTTGGACTTAACTTTCCGAGCTTCTCAAATCGAAACACCCTCTTCCACGGAGAAACTTTCAATAACGCCATAACTCCGACCTCGAACTCCAGAGGCCTCCGACGCAATTCCGCGTACTTCTTTTGACGGTCTCTAGCGGCTAAAAGAAGATCCTTAATCTTAAAGATCTTATTGGTAGTCTCCTGGGTCAACTCCGGACCCATAATCTGGCTATCACCCATCTTGGCCCAATAAAGTGGCGACCTACACTTGCGCCCGTAAAGAGCCTCAAAAGGTGCGCAGTTAATGCTGGAGTGATAAGTATTGTTGTATGAAAACTCGACTAACTGTAAGTGTCGATCCCAACTCTCACCAAAGTCTAAAACACACGCTCGTAGCATATCCTCCAATGTCTGAATTGTGTGCTCACTCTGACCAATATTCGGCAACCGCCCGCATCATGCCAGGCCACCACTAAAAATCTTTCAGGTCATGATACATCTAATCCACTCCGGGATGAACGGAATAATTTGACTTGTGACCCTCATCTAATATTAACTGCCTAAGACCAACGGAACTCCAATTGCGATCCAAGAAATACATCACCCCGTCGTCTTTCGGCTCCAACTAACGTGCCAAACTAAACAATCCCTCATCCTTGAAGCGATCCTCGGTGAGAGTTTCCTCACGAATATGAAAAAAATATGCTGACTTAGTCAGCCGATCAACGATAATATAAATGGTACGATCCTCTATGAGAGCCTCCCGCTGAGCTTAAATGATACGAGCCTTCAAGCTAGACTGAATAGAAATCATCATGGCCCGAACTCTCACCGGCTTAACCGATTCCTTGCGACTCAGCGCATCGACTACTACATTCGCCTCACCCAGATGGTAGAGAATCACACAGTTATATTCGTTATGAAACTCAACCCATCGACGTTGCCTCGTATTCATCATCCTTCCTTTTCACGAAAAGTATCGGCGCTCCCCGACGGAGAGAAACCCGGTCTAACGAAGCCTTTGTCCACCGACTCCTGGAACTTCCTCGATAGCTCTAACATCTCCGAAGGTGCCAAACAATAAGGAGCCTTCGCCACCGAGTTGCTCTAGGAACTTAGTCAATACGGAATTCTACCTGTCTACTAGGGGTAAACAAGGTAAGTTCTGTGGGAACACATCGGGAAAGTCACGCACTACCGTCTTATCCTCCAACTTCTTCGCGGAATCCATCTTCACCAGGTGTGCAAGAAGGAGTGAACAATCCCATTTGATGTACTGCCGAACTTTCAAGCATGATACGATCTTAAGACGCTTCTCCGCCCTTTTTCCCTGAACTAACAACGGCTCGGTGTAACGGAATACGGATAATCTTCTCGAAACTTATAATCTCTGCACGATGTGTCAACAACCAGTCCCTACCGACTGCAATCAACTCGGGACACTTGTCCCTATGATGCTCGGAAGAACCACATTCATAACATTTTCCCTTCGTGGTCTTACAAAACCTATCTGTGTGCCCTAGCTTCTGACACTTATTGTACTTCCAACATTTCACCTCCTTGGTGTGGTGATTACCACACCGTTCACACCTCGGATATTTACCCTGGGTACCCGGAATCGCTGCTGCGTACGATTGCGCCACCCGACGAGCATTTTGTCTCCTACGCTTCCTCCGCGAATTACCAGGACGGGAGCTACCACTCCGTTTCCTTCTGTAGTTCTGCTTAACTTCAACTGAAGGTACCCCACCATCACGGACCGCGTTCTGGATCAACGTGGTCACCATCTCCACAAAACTCCGGAATGTGCTCTGGTCGGAGGAAATGACACCACCAAGTATGTAACATCCGTCCCACATCGGTGGGAGAGGGAAACGAATCCTTCTTTATAAGGAGGTTGATAGCTCTCCTAGTATGATGCGTTTTGGCACGGGCTCCGTGCCAGAAGCAAATCCGTACGCCGGTGGGCAAAGCGGACAATATCACGCTACGGGTGTGCGTGGGCTGTTACAAATGGTATCAGAGCCAAAGGTTATAGCGAACCGAGTGATTTAAACTGAGTAAATCACTTGGACTATGACCATAAGCTTTTGAATCGATTTTTCTCTGATTGCAATGTGTGCACTATTTTCCATACGTGTTTATCTTCGCGTTTGTTATTTTGGCCTTTGTCCTTGTTTTCGTGTTGCACACATTTTGCTGATCGAGTTTTCTTTCCTTTTATTTTTAGGACGATGCCGCCAAAAAGGTCAATTGCGACACAACGTTCCGCGAGACGTGCTACGTCAAACGCGAGAGCGAATAATGCGAATTCGAATGCGAGAGGGAACAATTCGGGATCTGATACGACACCCGACTTCGGTCAGATGATTGCCCAACAGATTGCGCCAATGATGCCCGAAATTGTAGCTCAACTTTGAGAGGGCACCACTCAAGGAACTGGTGGTTCGGGTCCTGAAAATCCCGAGCCGATTATTGATGGTAATGGTCCTGAGGTTGTTATTACTGGGTCTGGTGGACCCAAGGTTGGTTCGGGTGGAGCAGAGGGCTCGACTCGACGCACTGGATGCACGCTCAAGACTTTCAGGAGCTGCAAAGCCCCAGAATTTAAGGGCAATGCGGGAGCGACTGGAACGATCCAATGGATGGAAAAGTTGGAAGCTACTTTTGATGCTGTTGGTTGTGCGGACGAGGATCAGGTCCGTTTCGCTGCATTTGTATTCCAAGGTTCTGCTCTGACATGGTGGAACTCGGTTGTGAACGTGCGAGGCCGAGCATAAATTAACACCATGACTTGGGAGAAACTAAAGGAGCTAATGATTGTGGAGTATGTGCCTCAATCTGAGATTCAGAAGCTGGAAAATGAGTTTTGGAACTTGACGATGGTTGGGTCGAACATCCAGGGGTACAACTCTTGTTTTCACGCTTTTTCCCAATTGGTGCAGCACTTGGTTCGACCCGAGCACAAGCGATTCGGTCGCTTCATTCACGGATTACCCCAGGAAATCCGTAAGGGCGTTCTTTCTAACAAACCGAGCATGTTCGAGAGTGCGGTGGAGATTGCGATCACGTTAACTCAAAACGCGGTCCGTGATGGTGAGCTACCCTTGATGGTGGTTAAGCAAGACTCCGGGGAGAAACGGAGTGGGGGATCCTGTCAGAACGACTCACGGAAAAGGTTTAGGAGGCAGGGTACTCCTAAAGTTGTGCAGTCGTATGCTGTTGTGACACCGAGTTCCCAGAGTAAGCATCCGAGATGTGATCGGTGTGGTAATCACCACGCGGAGGAGGTGAGATGTTGGGTATGCACCAAGTGTAATAAGCTAGGGCACACCGAGAGGTTTTGTAAGACCCTGAGGGCCAAATGTTTCGAGTGTGGTTCTGCCGAGCATCTCAGGAACAAGTCTCCCAGATGATCATCTTCTGGTACAGATACCTTTCTTATCTAAAATCAACCTGCAATTATTCTATTTGACTTTGACGTTTGGCCTTAATTTCCTTATGTTGCAAACTTCTCTTTCTCTTCCTTTAATTTTCGTTCTCTTTTTACAACTCTTTTGTGTTGGCACCGAAGAAAACTCCTATCTGTAAAGAAGTCGACGAGACGAGATTGTCCTACGAGTGCGATTCCGATAGGTTCGACTCCAGATTTTAATCTGTCACTTTGATTCGACTTAGTAAATCATTGGTACAAAACCAAACTGTAATCAAGACTCTTCAAAAAATCATTTCACGAACTTTTAGACTTTAGTGGGTTAATTCCGCAATTGCATGATTCGCTTCCAACTACGCGTAACTTGATCAACAACGCCTAGTTCGAAATAAATTATGCGAGAACGGAACGTAGCTGCTATTGTTAACAGTTTTTGAGTCAATAATTCTCAATTCTACTTATTCCAGATTTTAGTCCGTCGTTCGAAGAGTTTCATATCTGATGCGTTTAGGACTATGATTCCTTGTACGTCTATACCCTTAGAGTCTTCCTTCGAGATAGAGTTAGCCGTTGGTGCGTTTTTACGGCTACCAAAGTATTTTCTACCTATTGTGTTAGTTCCGATGACCATTCTTTTCCTATCCATTTGATTCCGATCACTTTAGGTAGCTTCGACGTTATTATCGACATGGATTGGTTGTCGACCCACCGTGCAGAGGTTATATGTTTCGTAAAGACTATCCGCATACCGTTACCGCGGAAAGCGCCTTAAGATCGTCTCATGCTTGAAAGTTCGGGAGTACATCAAACGGGATTGTTCCCTCTTTCTTGCGCACCTAGTGAAGAAAGATTCCGCGAAGAAGTTGGAAGAGAAGCCCGTGGTTCGTGATTTTCCCGATGTGTTCCCAGAGGACTTACCTGGATTACCCCTTAGTCGAGAGGTGGAGTTTTGGATTGACTTAGTTTCGAGAGCAGCGCCAGTGGCGAAGGCTCCTTATCGGTTGGCACCTTCGGAGATGTAAGAGCTATCGAAGCAGATACAGGAATTGGTGGACAAAGGCTTCGTTAGACCGAGTTTCTCTCCTCGCGAAAAAAAAGGAAATATGTTGAATACGAGGCAACGTCTATGGGTTAAGTTGCTTAACGATTACGATTGTGAGATTCGCTACCATCTCGGTAAGGCGAATGTAGTAGCCGATGCGTTAAGTAGCACGGAGTCGGTTAAGCCAGTGAGAGTACGCGCCATAATGATTTCGATTCATACGAGCATGAAGGCTCGTATCATTCAGGCTCAACAGGAGGCTCTCACCGAGGATCATACAAATTGGGTTATCGTCGATCGGCTGACTAGGTCAGCACATTTTCCTCCTACTCGTGAGAAATACCGAGTAGAGAAATTATCTAAGTTGTACATCGACTATATTGTGGCCAGTCATGGCATTCCAGTAGCCGTCATTTCAGATCGAGACGCGCGTGTGTTTAGACTTTGGCGGGAGTTGGAATCGACATTTACCGTTAGTCGTGTTTTCATATTACGATAATTACCGCTCCAGTATTAATTGCGCGCCATTCGAGGCCCTTTGCGGGGGTAAATGTAGGTCTCCACTTTGTTGGGTTGAGATTGGTGATAGCCTATTTATGGGTCCGGAGTTGATCTAGGAGACTACCGATAAGATCTTTAGATATAAGGATCGTCATATTGCCGCTAGAGACCGTCAGGAGAATTACGCGGATTTGCGTCGGAAACCTTTGGAGTTCAAGGCCGGCGATATGGTGTTAATTGAAAGTTTCTCCTGGGAAAGGTGTGTTTCGTTTCAAGAAGCGCAGCAAGTTAAGTCCACGTTTTACGGGTCCTTTTACAGTTTTTTCTCGGGTTGGACCACTAGCTTACCGTCTTGAGTTGCCACCTGAGTTGTGCGGTGTGCACGACGTATTTCACGTATCGCATCTCGAGAAGTGTCTTGTTGACGAGTCTTTGATTTTCCCCTTGGAGAAACTACGCTTGGATGATTCACTTCACGTGATAGAGGAGCCGGTGGAAATCGTTGACCGAGATGTCAAGTGTTTGCGGCGGAATCGGATTCTGATAATGAAGTCCGATGAAACTCTAAGTTGGAGCCGAGTGCTTGAGAACGGGAGGACGAGATGCAGCGGGACTACCCCCCATCTCTTTTCTGACAGTGATGCTCAGTAGATATTTCGAGGACGAAATTCTTTTTACTAGGGGGAGGCTGTGACGTCCCGTCAATTTGAGGTACTTTGGTTACCGTTATTATTATACTTTTACTCGCAATTGTTGTGACCCTTGCATTTCGCTTTGTTTTTACTCACGGTTTATTATTGAGAATCGGGTTTTAAGTGTTTATTTAGGATTCGTCCCTTGAGACGTAAGCTTTATGTTTATCTAAGTGCCAAATAGTTAGTATGCTCATGGTAATAGGTTAGGAGGTTTACGCCAAATTTGTCGGTTAACGTATTCTTTGTTTTCGAGAAATCGTGTTTTGCTCGTTTTTATACTTATATACCGAGAAGTACGTATCTCAAATTCGGAATTGAAATCGAATCATTTAATGAATCCTAATACCAAGAATACCTATAATGAACTTGCCTAAGTTCATATGTAAAACAATCGGGAACCCTAAACAAACGCATGTACTTAACGACAAGTTAAACGGAAAACGAAAATTTGCAGAAATCTGCTACATGCGCCGCATCTAGGAGGCAGATCCAGCATTCTTTTTTTAACTTTTGTAATTTATCAAAACCGAGCCCAAACCAAAAGCTCCGGTTTGGAACTTGTTGAAAAGCCCTTTTGGGTCCAGTAATTAGTTTCTAACACCCTCAATTGACTCTCATTTCATTTCACAATCACACACACATAGTTACAACACTCTCTCTCTCTCTCTCTCTCTTTGAAGCATAACACACCCACACACAAACACCCTCTTCAAACTTTTCTTCTTGTGACTGTGATTTCCAGCTTTTAACCCACAAATTTCACCACTATATATAGTTGTTTTCATCAAGGAGAGTAAGGTTTAGTCATCCTTTTGGAGGAATTTATTTATCTCTAACGTTTTCGGGTAGAAATCACCGTCTAACATCAAGGATCTTCATCAAATTGTGCTTGATCATCACATCTTCATTTTCCTTGGGGTATAATAACTTAACCTCCCTGTTTTTATTAAGTTTTATCCATTGCATGTATTATCTAGTTCAAGTAAATGAGTTTTATGCAAATTTGATGGTGAATAATCTATGGAAATCAAGTTTTTATAAAAATGTAAATGGATCTTGATTAAATGATGGGAAAAGCTTTACAAAAGTGTTAAATGAAAGTGTTTTTGAAGGTATTATAACTTGCATGTCCAAATCTACCATCAAAAGACGAATTCCTAAACATGAAAACGATTTCGGTGAAAACCCGGCCTCAATTGCGCCGCATGATGCTTAGATGCGACGCAATTGGAGACCAGATTGTGGTTTTCCGTTTTGTTTCGCTATTAATCGTAACCGTAAGCTCGTTATCTTAAGAACTTGTATTAACGGTTGGTGTATTGTGTTTTGGAGTTGGAAATCTCATCACCACACCACCGAAGGCTTTTGTCCAGGGTTCTTGGCTTGTTATATTTGCGGTTGTTATCGGTAAGAATCGACATTCTTCCAAATTCCTCATTTTTCATATATTTGTTCTAATAACTTCGTTTTTAGCCTTGAAAAATGGTTAGGAATAAATATTACACCAACACTTGGTATTATCGGATTTGGGCAAAGTTTGGACAATATACGTTAAAATGTAAATTAACCGAAAGTAACGTATTAACTTATAATCGTATTATGTATTATGAGAAAGGCTTAAATGTTTCTATAATACAATTTGTTAACGAGCGGGAAAGTGTACAGATTTCGGACAAATATTTTATGACGCGCTATGGCACGGGCTCCGTGCCAAAAGCAAATCCGTGCGCCGGTGGGCAAAGCGGACAATATCACGCTACGGGTGTGCTTGGGCTGTTACACATATGTTCTATAAGACGACGCCTTCGTCAACTCTAACTTATTCTCAACTACTTTGAAACAATTGCTACCTATTTCACCTTCGGTTGCAGAAGAAGATTTTATTTTGATTTACACTTATCCGGTCTCAGTCGGACAGATATTCCATCACGAGAAGAATTTGTTTTCCCAAACTTCATTATACCCGATTCTATATGTTTTAAGCATATCTCTCAATGGTTGTACCATCAATTTCCATCAGCATTTTACTACAGATAGTTTTCCGAGTTAAACCTTATCCTTGAATCCTTTATCATCATAGTTATTATCGAAACCTCGAGGTGACTTTAGATGCAACTCGAGACAGAAGACGGGAACATCTGATGTATATTACGTCATCGCATATGATTCTCGAAACCTTTTGGAAATTTATTCTTATACGTAATCACGAGAAGAGTACCCATTATGAGTTGAAACTTAGTAACTCGTACCTCATTGATACCCATACGACCTTCATCCTGTATTGAAATCTTCAACCGATATTGCCCTGTGCGTTAGACTTTTGACATCTCGAGATTAATTGCAAGCGTATTGTGCATTAAAATACTGATTCATTTCATTATCCTGAGTTTACTATTTTGGCAGCTTTTCATGTCTACCTCGATGCAACTTGGAGATTTCTGGATGTAAATAATATTTGAAGCGATATTTATTTCTGATATTAGTCGCGTGAGTCCTTTTCACCTATGATACTGTGTAGACGCCTCTAGTATCTAAATGTTTCTGTTAGTACATTCAGTTATGTTACTGGAATCTTACGATGACACCAAACACTGATATAGACTTGTGGAATTGATTCGGATTACGCGCTACACAACAATCATCCTAATGCAACTCTTTCGATACACAGTTCTCTACGAGCATACTCTTCTTACTTCCTGGTTGCGATATGGATTTGAGATATTCTTTGACGCGGGTTTTCTTCACCAATTACTGGTATTCAATCTAGGTATGTATTCAACTCCTTAGTGTTCCATAAGTCGTTCTAACGACTTCGCTTTCCTTAATCTCCGCCTTGTTGATTATGTTTGTAATACGGTGTTTCATATTTAGCGGTGATCACTCGCAGATAATGATAGGAATTCTCTGGTGTCTGATCAACATGAGAGGAAACGTATTGTTATACGCGATATGATTAAACCTTTCAACCTCTATATTAATTTGCAAGCTTCGCGTAACATTTCGCTTCCAACACTCTTTCGTATGAGTTACGAAGTTATTTCACTCTTATATCGATTACTTGTGATTCTTTTGTGACCAACGATACTGTTCGTTAACCGTCACCCGTGACTTCTATTGTTGAATGTGTTTCAACAATTAAGAGTTACTTATCGAAAACTATAAATGATACTTAATGACGAGTTTTAAGTTATGTCTGGCCAACATAATGGAGAACTTATCGTTTACCATGTATCTACATGATTACATACTCTCAGTTGAACTGAATTTTGTGCATTGTTATGAAATTGATCTTAAGCGCTTATACAAACTACCCATGACATGTTATGGTAATGTGAACATACATGTAGAATGTGTTTATAATTACACGTAATTATAAATATATTGAAACGCGTATCTGTTCCAGTATCGGACGGAAACTCAAGTTATTCTAATCAGTCTCTGCATTCATGACATATATCATAAGCGAACCGTGAGGAATTGATGTACGAAACCCCCTAGCATACCCATTTCGATGACACTTCAATATACAGTTATACCACTTGAATTTCGGGACGAAATTCTCTTAAGTGGGGGATACTGTGACAACCGACACTTTTTTCTACTCAGGTTAGTCTAGTATGCCGATAGCTCTTACCGTGTTTACAAAAAAAAAATGATTTTAAAAGTTCTTTATACTTTACTTATGTGTGATTATTACTTTGACATGTGTGTATATCCTATATGTGATGTTATCGTGTTAGTTAGGTGCACAATAGTTAGTTCCCACTAGACGAGCTCCTAGATATATTAACGAGAAACTTTTCAGATTTCGTAAACATACTATTTTGTATTCGTTAAACATTACTAACCTTTTGAGAAACTTCCGGGTTCGAGTTATATCTATGTTATATTGTAACGACAGTTCATAACTAAGTTTTCCCTTTAACCCTTCGCGTTGGTTACCATTCGTTACGTTCTTTTCGTAAAACAAAATTTTGATGGAAGTGCACCGCATCAAGGATGCACTGCGCCGCAGCGCAATGCCAGGTTCATCCTAATCGTTTTTGCTTGTGAGTGAGCTGCGAATCAGGTGGTGTGGTCCAAGCCGTTGTTACTGCACCCGAGCCATACTCTAGCCATGCACACTAGTGTGTAATGTGTTAACCAAAATAACCTAATCTAACAATTTTACACTACACAAACACAAACCCTAATCCTATTGTTTTCCTCTATTCCGCCACCTCCCATACTACTCTTTGGCAGTCGAATTTCTTCATCCTTCCCACCATCATCGATCAGCTCCATTCCATCATTTAATTCATCTCCATAATCATCAAATCGTCCAAGGTATCGTGTGTTATTTTCTTGTGTGTTGCTAATTTGAAAACCCTAATTGGTTTCCTTCTAACCCGTCGCCACAAACACCTTGCGCAGCCTCTTGTTCCTCACCATCATCATCACCATCGAGCATTATGTCCAGCCTTGGAATCCATCATTCTTGAAACTCTAAGCAATCAAGGTACGTGTCGTTTGTTTTGGTGAATTTCTCCCCACCGAAACCCTAATCTGCTTATTTTCATTTTGGGTGTGATGGTTTGTTTCAGCCACGATCATCAATACAAGGAGTCTTAAATTCACCTTGTTTACAAACTGATCTAGATCAACATAGATAAAGGTTCGTTCTGTTTCATTAAGCGTTTAATTTCTTTCTGTTTTTACCCAAGTATATACATGTATATGTGTATAGTATTCAAAATTGCTTAACCCTAATCTGCTTTCTTTCATTTCGAACGTTTTTATTCTGTGATGTAGACACCGATTACACCTATTGGGATTTTTGTTTCACCTTGTTGTAATATGATCATAATCATCTCTATAAGGTTCGTCGATTCGTTTCGTTAATCATTTCTTGCTTGTTGTTCTTTAGCCGATTATATACATACATATGTATAATAACGTTTTTGATATTCTTAACCTAATCGTTAATACATGTTGGTGTATTGGTTTAGGCTGTGTAATCTGATTTTGGGGTCTTTCTAATCGTATCAGATTGTGATTGGTTCTTTGATTGGTTTTCGACTAGTTGTAATCAAGGACCCTTCATGTAAGTAGCACTCCTAGCCGATTCATTTTAATTTCAATACTAATTGCTGTTCAGCAAACTCTAAATCGTGTAAAATGATTTGTGTCATTTGGATTTGGTGTCATGACTGATCTTGGACAGCCCTAGTGTCATCGTTTGGTTAATTTCTTGTAACGGTATTCGTCAAATTTGGAAATCAAACCGTTACGATTCGTGGTATACAACTCTACCTTTAATTACTTGTTTTATTAGTTGTTATGAAACTTGTTGGTATATCGTTGTAAACTGATTTGGACTCAATTATAACTCTCTCTATATTGTTTTATTTTTACCTATATCGTGTCTTTTCGTTTGTAACGTTAATCGGTAGAAAACCGTAAGTTATTGGACAATTATTAAACCTTTGGACAGTTTCTGAAATTATGTTGTGGTCTCTCTCCTTCAGTGTTTAACTCTATTTTGGAAATGAATTAGAATCTGTGATCTTAATTAATATTGTAATTCTTCGAGTCTAGTTTTCAAAAACGTAAGACTCATTGTCTAACTCTTTACAGAACTTCCTAAAAGTGTAAAATACCAACAGGTGGTCTAATATGAATATTTTGAATCAATTTACTAGGTTTGATAATCGAATTTGTGTAACCACTTAGACAATATTAAACATGATTTAAATGGTTTATTACTAGTTTATAACAGGTCTAAAATGTGTTAAAAATGGTTATCTTGTTTACATATCAGTTATACGACTTTGAAACGTGTTAAAACTCAACTTATATGAAACCATACTTTTGGAATGATTGTTTGGTCAGTTTTGTATTGATCATATCTTTTTCTTAACAAACTCTTTTTTATCAAACTCTTAGTCTAAAACGTAGCCCTATGAGTCTAGTTTTTAATATATCTTATTCATCGTCTAACTCTTCCTAGAACTCTTCATATTTCAGTTTGAACGAACATATGTATTCGCTGAAAATTATGTCGGTTTATCGAAAGTCTTAAACTCGTTAATCTCATACTTATAATTATTACTACGTTTATCTAGGGAAACTATAGGTCATGTGAGGACCTTATTTGTGGCCTACATACTTACTACATATACACACTATCCACACAGATCGGGTACTTATCGCTTTGGCTCGATAAGGAGTGTTCATCGCCCCTACTATACTATGTTTTACATTTTATAAATTGGGGGAAAGTAAAGCTCAACCAAATGATTTTTTATAAAAATGTTTTACGAGAAACGAACTTTTTTCCATACTTACTATTTATGGAAACATTACTATTTTCGGAAACTTACCATAAATAGAAACTTCTATTTATCGAAACTTACTATGTTTAAAAACCATAAAATGTGTAACAAAACCTATGCAATTTTTCTAAAACTTTACGAGATGGTTGATCGATGTTACTTATGATGAATTATCAGTATACTTTCCTATTGATATCGCAAGTAGACATTTCCTACTAATGAGGTGTACTTGCGACGTTTACTTATGATGATTATCAGTATATGTGCCTACTGATACCGCACACTCATTAGTAGACTTTCCCTACTAATGAGGAGTACTTACGATGCTTACTTATGATGATTATCATTATATGTGTCTACTGATATCATGTCACACCCCGCTAAAGCGGAAACACGAGGTGCGAAGAGCAAAGATATCATCAGACGAGTCATAATAAAACATAACGGTTTCAAGTCATTTAAATTAGAAAATAAAAGTACATGTCGGAATATAACCAAGTATTTAACGTTTCAACATAAGTAAAATTCATAAGTACAAATTCCAAAATATTCCCAAAATAATTAAACAAGTCTTCTCCCGATTCATGATTCACGCAACTTGCCTGACCCGTCCACACTATGCACTTCAATGCTTACACTTGGTTTCCTGAAACATGAGAAAAAGTGTCAACTACATAAAGTAGTGAGTGAGTTACAATTTCTAGTCCTCGACTAAAAAGGTTTTCGACAAGTATATATGTATAAAGGATTTTGTTGGGAAAATCAACGATTTAATCCAGATTAATAAATCTGTTTATTAAAGTCTTACTTTTTGAGTCTGAGTAACTTTGAGTCTGAGTGACGAAAAGAGACTAAGGCATTGTGGAGCTGACTACTCAGCTCCATAATGAAACGTAATACGTCATTTTAGGTATGTTTGTTAGACTAAATCTTCTATCCTTTTAGAAGATTTACTAGGATTCGTACTTATCAAGCTCACTATTATTGTGTATAAATAGTGAGCTTGACTATTGTAATCGTTGAACTTTTCTAATCATATAACTGTGTGTTATTCTCATTACTTCGTTATTATAATTCCGCTATAATATACTAAGAAACTGAGTGATTAAACGGTTCGTAACAATTATCTAAATACTTATTTGTAATTGATTAGCTAGTGTTTGAGATCTTATTGAGACCTAACAACTGGTATCAGAGCAAATAAGATTTAAATTTTAATAAATTTACCAATCTTAAACGATCAATACATAAAATCTCAAATACAATGTCATCATCTTCATCCAATACACCTGCTATGGCTGGAAAAGGTATTCCCATTTTCAGTGGTCACAACTTTGCCCACTGGAAACTTAAAGCTGAGTGGCATCTGGCCGAAATTCATGAAGAAATGATGAGAACTGTAACTGAAGGACCAATTATTCCAGGAAAACATATTGATGAGGTCAAGGAAGGAGACAAAGTTGTTCAACGTGCAAGGTGGGTTCAAACTCCTAAATCACAATGGACAGATCTTGATAAACTACTTTTCAATCTAGATCCAAGAGCAAGAAGTATCCTAGGAAACGCTGTGTCTGAGCAGATATTCTCAAAGATTGCTGGATGCAGAGCTGCTAAAGAGATATGGGATACTTTAATTGTATCTTATGAAGGCGTACCGATTGTTAGAGAGCAAAGATTGAACAGCCTGATTAGAAATTATGAAAATTTCTACGTGAAAGATAAGGAAACCTTAGCTGTGAATACAAGGTTCCAAATTCTGTTGAATGACCTATCAGCTCTAGGAATGATGAAGGAAGATGATGAAATTTGCAAGAAGTTTGTTGATATCTTGCCAAACAAATTTGAATCTGTTATCACTTCTCTTGTGGTTAGTGAAAAATTGTCCACCTATAAGCTGCCTGGCCTCTTTGGATTGTTGCTGAACTTTGAAGAATCTCAAGAGAGGATAAAGATAAACAATAGAAGAACCACAAGAGATCTTGAAGCTGCATTAGTTGCAACGAGCAAAAGGAACAAAGAAATCTATTCTAAAGCTGACTCATATGAATCTGAGTCAAACTCAGACTCAGAATCGGATGATGAAACTGAGGTAAAAAAACTGAAGAATCAGTTGGCATTGTTAACCATGAAGCTGGAACAGAAGACTGGTTACAAAGGAAAGAAGCCTTTTGATTTAAAGAAGGTTAAATGCTTTAAATGCAATGAATATGGTCACATGGCTGCTGACTGTAAAGTAAAAAATGCTCAGACTGAGCACATGGATGAGGTTGCTGAGAGGGCTCAAAGATACAGAAAGAAGTATCTTAAATACAAGAAAGGTAATAGTTCAAATAATCAAATGCCTTAAACTGAGCAAAAGGCATTCTTTGCTGAAGAATGGTTAGATGAGGAACTGTCTTCTGATGAGGATGAGGAAGTGGTGGATAAGTGCTTGATGGCATTCACAGAGGAAGTGACTGAAGCTGAGAAATTTGCATCTCAGTTCGAGAAGGATCTGAAGGAAGCTGAGAGACTGAGCTGCAACTCAGACTGGAATAAATCAAAGCTTTATAAGGTACATAATTTCAATACTTATACAAATGAACAAAAACTTCAAATGTTTGAGATTTCTTTATTGATTTGACCACCACTTTAGAAGAACAATCTGAATTCAAACAAAAGATTAAAGATCTTGAAAATGCTTTGAAAATTAAAGATGATAAAATAATTGAACTAGAAAGTTATAAAGTTCTTTTAAATGCTCAGATTGAAGCTTATAGTGATCTTGCAAAAGAAAATTATAAATTTAGAGAAGAAACTGAGCATTATAAAAGGATTTGTAAATCATGGTGCATATCATCCTTAGAAAATGAAGATTGTTTGAGCAGACAGGTACCCAAACAAGTTCAAGCTGTGTTGGGTGAGGACTTCAGTCTGAAGATGCATATGACTGAAGAAGAAGAAGAAGCTGAAAAAGCTGAAAGAGAAAAAATTATTTTCAAACCAGAAATTCTTCCAAACACTTTCACTGATATGAAAGGAGAAAAAACTATGATGTTAAATGCTTTTGTCAAACCTGTAATTTCTCAAGTTTTTAATAAAAGTGTTTCTTCAACTTCTTCTCAGTCTGAATGTGTTAATTTATCTGAAACTGATACAAACGTGCATGTTGGGAACAATTCTTTGCATATAAATAATGTCTTACCCAAGGTTGTGAGTAAACCTAAGATTCAGAGTCAAGTCAGTTCCAAAATCCCTAACAAAAGTCATGAAAACAAAACTATTGATAAATTGGGAAATCAATTGTTGGAACTGACTAACATCGTGAAAAATCTAGTCATAAATAAATCACCTCATCACATCCAGCAAAAGACTCCTCCAAAGAGGGCATGCTACAATTGTGGTGAAAAATACATGAAGCTGTGTTTTGTAAGCAACTGACTGAGTCTCGACCACAGGAAAATATTTTTCAAAAGTCAGTCCCACCAAAACCTCGGTCAGCTCCATTCATACAGAAGTCAGTTTCACCAAACTTTAAGTCAGTTTCATCAAAATCTAAGTCAGTCTCACCTCAAAAGCAACGACAAACCTTTCAAACTAAGCCAAAGTCAGTCAAAAATACCAAAAATAAGTCAGTTCCACCTCAAGTCAGTCTCAAAGATACTCCATGTACATACTGTGGAGTCATAGGTCACTATTCCGTTAACTGCATGAAAGAACTCAATAAATGGAATTACACCAGCTCCAAAACTGAATGCAAGATTGAACCTAAACTTAAACCCGTTTCAGTTCATGGATCCACTCTAAAGTGGGTACCCAAAAGGAACTAATTTTCTCTGTTTCATGTGCAGGACTCTACAAAATGGTATCTAGATAGTGGAGCATCAAGGCACATGACAGGAATAAAGTCTTTTCTACAAGACTATAAAGAAGAAGTTGGGCCTCAAGTGAGATATGGTGATAATGGGGTGTCAATGACACGAGGATATGGAAAGATACATGCTGGAGCTGTCACAATTAAAAGAGTTTCTTATGTCGAAGGTTTACAACACAACTTACTAAGTGTAAGTCAAATCACTGATGAAGATCATGAGGTCAGATTCAGAAAGCAAGCAGGCATAATCTACAATGATAAAGGGAAACCATTGCTACTTGCCAAAAGAGAAAGAGATGTATTTTGTCTGGATCTGAGTACAGCAAATGATGAGGCTGAGACGTGCTTGTTCACTGAAACTAAAGAAGAACTTAATTGGATATGGCATAGAAGATTATCACATTTAAAATTCAAAAACATAAATGCCTTGTCAAAAATTAAATTGGTTAGAGAACTTCCTGAGCTGACCTATACCAAAGACAAAGTTTGCTCAGCTTGTGTGCTTGGAAAGCAAACCAAGACTCAATTCCCATCCAAGATGTTGCATTCAATTGAGGAACCATTATTCATGCTACATATGGATTTGTTTGGACCAATTGGGATTGAGAGCCAAGGAGGAAAGAAATACACCCTTGTGATTGTCGATGAATTTACTAGATTCACTTGGGTTATATTTCTACGGGTTAAAAGTGATGCAGCTGAGGAAATCATCAGTCTGATCAAAAGAGAACAGCGATAGAAGAATACTCTTGTTCGACAGATGAGGAGTGATCATGGAACTGAGTTCAAAAACTCAGTCTTGATAAATTTCTGTGATCAATTGGGAATAGTACAAAACTTTGCCTCAGTTCGAACACCTTAACAAAACGGAGTTGCAGAGAGAAGAAATAGAACACTAACTGAACTGCCAGGACTATGCTATGCTATGGAAACATGAAGATAAAATTCTGGGCTGAAGCTGTGAACACTGCTTGCTTTACACAGAATAGATCCATCATCGTGAAGAGACAAACTGCATATGAATTGTATCATAATAAAGTCCCTTTCATCCATTATTTTCATATTTTTGGAAGTCGATGTTATATTCTTAATCAACGGGATTTGCTGTGTAAGATGTCTACTAAAGCGGATGAAGGATTGTTTGTTGGATACTCAAGCATCGCTAAAGCATTCAAAGTATACAATGAAAGAAGGAAAGTTGTGGAAGAAAGTATCAATGTTACTTTTGATGACACCACTCAGTCTGACAAAGATGAATCGTCATCACAGACTGACATAGCCACTATCAATCAGCTGTGTGATGAACTACTAGTCACAACGTTTGAAGCTGACTCTCATGCTGCGAATCAGAATGATGAAATAGCACATCAAAATCAAGAGTCTGAGAGTGAATCTGATGAATCAACCTTTCAAGAGTGTCCCTGATATTGAAACAAATGAAGGCAATGCAGGCTGAGATGAGTGCCTTAAAATGCCAAAATGCTGTGGAGATGGAGGAATTAAAGGGGATGGTGGTGAAGCTGACATCTGAACTCAGTCAGATAAGGAAGGGAAAACAGGTTGTGCAGGAGGTTTCCATGGGTGCTCAGACTCAGGGGGAGAAAAATGTTACCACAACATGTGAGTCTGACCTCCCCAAGCAGACGTTGAAAAGAAAGAGAGATGACAGTGAGAAAAGGTACTTCAAAACCTCAAGATTCAATCTGAAAACTAGTCAGACTGAGGACCATTATAAGACAGATTACAGTGACATATCAAGTGAATCTGAGAAAGAGGATCAAAGGAGTGACAAGGATGTAAAAGGAAAAGTTGCAGTTGATACTGACACTGACACTGATATTGAAATGGAAGAGCCAACTGTTCAAGCTGCGGCAGAAACTGAAATGGAAAATCCACCTGTTCAGACTGAGACATCAATAAAAGAAAGACAAGCTGAAGCTGAAAAATTAGCAAAACTGCAAAGATATGCACACAATGCTGGGATGACAGTTGAAAGCTACAAGGAATATGTCAAAGGTCTATACATGGAGAAGTTTGATGCCAAACCCACAGAAACACAAGACCAGTGCATAAAAGCTGCTGAAATACTTGAAGCTGAGATGAAAGAGGAAGAAGAAATGGCAATTGATGAAGAACAGCAGAGGATAGAGGCTGACATACAAATGGCTAAACAAGTATTAAGGGAAGAAGCCAGGTTGGACTACATTGAATCAAATTTCATCATGAGGAAAAATGCAAACAAAATCCAAGACTTGGATTGTCGTGACACTGGTGGGTCTGACCTAATGCTGATATGCTACCAAAAAGGTGAGTCCTTCAGAATTGGGGTACACAAAATGCACACATTGGTCTTAGAAGAATGGAAGGAAATAGCGAGTCTGAGCTCAAGAATAAACAACATTGCACATAGATTTGAGGTAAAAAGAGAAGCAGTCTCAAATGTGAATGTTGCCCATATGCTGAAGCTGATCTCAGATGAAGACTACAGAGAATTTTGCACTGTTAACAGAGTGAGAGCTGGGGCTAAATCACTTGGTTTGGAAACAAGCAGTCTTCATCCTGTTCCCAAAGATGTAATCTTTCAAGACAGAACTTATGTGAAGAATGACAATTATGAAGTCCTTTGTTATGTTGACTGTGGGGGAGAGGAATGCTTTCAAGCTAAGGACAGATTAAATATGTCCTCTATATATCACTGCATTGCTCTTCTCAGTGAGTGTGAATCTGACCAATGCATTCCCTTTCGTATGAAGCTGATCAGCTGGTTATTTAACAACCTTAGAAGAATTGAAGAAATGGGGACATTGATGGACAAAGTAGAACTGATCAAGAAAGAATATCAACTACTGTTTCACAAGTCAGATGCTGAAATGGAGAAGCTGCTTGGGTGGAAAACAGAAAGATTACAATGGGCAAAAGAAGTGAAGAAGCCTAATCCATGGGATGTGCCATTGAAGCAAAAGAAGGCATCCAAGAGAAGAAACTAATGTTTTTTTTATTTCACAAACTGTTTTATTTTACTTTGTGTTTAAGTTTGTTTTTGTTTTGGATGTGTCCCATTGTAAAAGACTTTAATCTAAACAGATAGGGGGAGATTGTTGGGAAAATCAACGATTTAACCCAGATTAATAAATATGTTTATTAAAGTCTTACTTTTTGAGTCTGAGTAACTTTGAGTCTGAGTGACGAAAAGAGACTAAGGCATTGTGGAGCTGACTACTCAGCTCCATAATGAAACGTAATACGTCATTTTAGGTATGTTTGTTAGACTAAATCTTCTATCCTTTTAGAAGATTTACTAGGATTCGTACTTATCAAGCTCACTATTATTGTGTATAAATAGTGAGCTTGACTATTGTAATCGTTGAACTTTTCTAATCATATAACTGTGTGTTATTCTCATTACTTCGTTATTATAATTCCGCTATAATATACTAAGAAACTGAGTGATTAAACGGTTCGTAACAATTAACATCTAAATACTTATTTGTAATTGATTAGCTAGTGTTTGAGATCTTATTGAGACCTAACAGATTTCTCAAAAGAAATGAAGCGGAACGGCCCTTAAAATATATATACTTTTAAAAATGTTCACGTTGCAACTGGGTGTAGCAATACTTTATAAGAATGTACATGGAGAAGTAGAACAATACTTGTAAAAAGGGTTATGGAACTCATATATCTCAAACTATATACGCGCAACAATATGCGTAAAATAAAAGTAACTAATGATTGGAACCATTGTATCAACCTCTTGGCATAATATAACTATAAGTGTTCACACTAAACCGATTAACCAACCGTGAGGCCCCTTACCCCTCACTATCTACGAGGAGTATGTCTGAACTTAGTAATATGTATTTAGACTGCCATCTAAGTAAGGAACGGTTCTTTCCTAAGTATCGATACCCATAATTACTAACGGCTTGAAGCTAATAGTGTGCAACGAACTGAAAATGGGCACTAATGCAATTTTTAAAATGATAGTAGGCACTTATGAGCACGTTATATTCTCATCAAGGGTTGGAGCATATACAATCAATCATAGTTTCGAACAAGTGCCGATGCGGTGGCAAACCAAAAATTCAACGAGTGCCGAACAGAGGAAAATAAAAAGTTTACGCATATAAGTTCATAAAACGTTCAAAATTTCATAAAACACTTAATTCTCATGTTTCCCGCAAAAGAGTTATTTAAATACGGTAAATAATAGGGGGTGTAACTCACGGATTGCGAAGATATGAGCGTGTGAGGAAGGAGAGTCGGGACACGTCGGAATCAAGGAAATCCTAAAAAAAAACCAAGTCTCGGGTAAGTATTATAATTCACTTTATGTTAAAGATCTCTTTTAACATTTTATGGTTTATACTCTTATGCATAACTTCTGTCCAAAAGTTTTAATAGCAAAAACTTATACGTTGCGATATAGTTTATTATATGTTTAGTTTCCGTTTAGTCCAAATATGTCCAAAACACTTGACGTCCAAGGTCAATAATGTTTTGATATTTTGTTCGTTCGTTACTGAAGTGTCAAATTATGGCCAAAACGCTTCTGCGCTATAAAAATTTAGTCCAATTTATCAAACACTTTCAAGCTCAATACATATATAAAATGTCAATATATACAATGTGATAGATTTAGTTATATAAACTCAACCAAATTATTCATATTTCCCAAGTTTAATAATCTGTTATAACATATAATAAACTGTGAACAATATTAGTTTCTCGATTTCTCCGTTAAAACGTTAAAAATACAAGTTTATGAGTGATGGATCGTCCATGCAATGAGTTATTTTAATATAAAAATAGTAAGGAAGATGAATCTACCGAAGGGAATAGATGGATGAAGGTTTAGAGCTTCTTGTTGGTGATTTTGCTTCAAAAACGGTAGAAAACGTCTTTTGTAAACCCGATTTAATGCAACCCCTTTGATACCCTTGCTATTAGGACGATTTGTGTGGTGTTTTATGGTGATTTTCTTTGAAGAAAGTGGCTGTAAATTGAATGGAAATGGAGGAGTTCTAGAGAGAATAAGTTGAGTGTGTGTATTGAGTGTGTGTTTTGATTTTGAAATTGTGAGAGAAGGAATGAGAGAGAGCGAGGTGTTAGTGGCCTAGAAGACTGCATTTCTGCCAGTTTGGGGGTCCAATCCCGAGCTTGGGATGGTTGGTCCAATGAGTGTACATGCAAAAATGACTCACGAAAAGCTGGGCCAGCGACTTTCAGCAGCCGACTGGGCCTCAGCCGTTGGCTGAAATCCTTCAGCCATCGGCTGGATGGCTGTTCCAACTAAAGTCTATTTTAAGTTTTCGTTATCGTTAAGCATTTGTTTAGAGTTTTACGCTCGTTCTTTTTATGAACTTAGGAAAGTTCATCATATAGTTTCTTGGTGTTAGGATTTATTGATTGACTCCGACTTCGATTCCGACACAAACACGTTCAAGGTAAAGTACGGTTAAGAAAAACACAAATATCTCGAAGATATAAAATACGAAAATCACCTGGATTTTAGACGGTTGTCACATATCGCACGCTCATTAGTAGACCTTTCCTACTAATGAGGTGTACTTGCAATGCTTACTTATGATTCATGCTATGTTTTACTACTGATTCGCGGGGTTCAACCCCAGATTTTAATCTGTCATTTTGATTCGACTTAGTAATCATTGGTGCAATACCAAACTGTATTCCAGATTCTTCAAAAAAAAAATTATTTCATGAACTTTTAGACCTTAGTGGATTAATTCCGCAATTGCATGGTTCATTATGAACTACGCGTAATTTGGCCAACTACGCCTAGTTTTGAATAAATTATGCAAGACCGGAAAGTAATTCCTATTGTTAACAGTTTTTGAGTCAATATCTCTCAATTCTACTGATCTCCAATTTTATCCCATCTTTAGGAGATTTTCATATCTATTGCGTTTAAGATTTTGATATTTGCACGGCTATATCCTTAGCATCTTCCTTCGAGTTAGAGTAGGCCGTTGCAGGAAATATTTCGAGGACGAAATTCTTTTAACTGGGGGAGGCTGTGACGTCCCGTCAATTTGAAGTACTTATGTTACCGTTATTATTTATATATTATTCGCAATTGTTTTGACCCTTGTATTTCGCTTTGTTTTACTCACGATTTATTATTGAGAATCGGGTTTTATGTGATTATTTTGATTCGTCCCTTGAGATGTAAGTTGATTTTTTTATCTAAGTGCCAAATAGTTAGTATGCTCATGAAAATAAGTTAGGAGGTTTATGCCAAATTTGTCGGTTAACGTATCCCTATTCTTAAGAGATCGTGCTTTGCTCGTGTTTATGTTTTTACCGAGAAGTATGTATTTCCATTTTGGAATTTAAATCGAACCATATAATGAATTACAATACCAAGAATACCTATAATGAACTTGTCTAAGTTCATATGTAAAACAATCGGGAACTCTAAAGAAAGAACGAGCGTAACCATAACTTTTACCGGAAAAAAAAAAATGAAATTTGCTGTTTGGAGACCTAGTTGCGCCGCAATAGGTCCTCTTGCGCCGCAAGAGGGTGCAGATCAGCAACTTGTGTTTTTCAAACTTTTGCAATTTTTCTTAAACGGGCCTAAGTTATTTATTCCGGTTTTGTACATGAGTTAAGGCCTTTTTGGGTCCAGAACTTGTTGCTAACACCCCCCATTTAGTCCCATTTCATTATCACTTTCACACACACACAACTCATCACACTCTCTCTTTTCTTTGAAGCCAAAAACACACAAACACACACACATTTCTTCTTCCTTTTCTTCTTGTACCTGTGATTTCCAGAGTTTAACCACATATTTCACCACCATAAATTGTTGTTTTCATCAAGAGGAGTAAGGTTTGATCATCCATTTGGAGGTTTACTTGGGTTATAACGTTTTCGGGTCGAAATCACCGTCTCACATCAAGGATCTTCATCACATCTAGCTTGATCTTCACATCTTCATTTTCTTTGGGGTATATTAACTTAAACTTTCTTTATTTTATAAGTTTTATTCAATGCATGTATGATCTAACTAAAGAAAATGAGTTTTAACAAAATTTGATGGTAAAATATGTGTAAAAATCGAGTTTTTTGTAAAAATGTGTATGGATCTTGATTAAATGATGGTAAAAGCTTTACAAAATGGTTATTTGAAAGTGTTTTTGAACATATTATAACTTGCATGTCCAAATCTACCATCAAAAGCCGATTTACTAAACACGAAAAACATTTTCGGTGGGAATCTGCCCAGGAGTTGCGCCGCAACTCTCCCTGTTGCGCCGCAACCTGGGGACAGATTGCCCGTTTTCGTTTTGTTTCGCTGTTAAACGTAACCGTAAGCTTGTATTCGTAAGAACCGGTATTAACGGATGGTGTATTGTGTTTTGGAGTTAGAAATCTCATCACCACACCATCAAAGGATTTTGTCTCGGGTTCTTAGCTTGCTAAAATTGCGGTTGTTATCGGTAAGAATTGACTTTCTTCCAAATTTCTCATTTTTCATATGTTCGGTTTTAGCCTTGAAAAATGGTTAGGAATAATTATTAGACCAACACTTGGTATTATCGGATTTGGACAAACTTTGGACTAAAATACGTTAAAATGTGAATTTAACCATGAGTAACGTATTTAACTTATATCATATTATATATTATGAGAAAGGATTAAATGCTCTTAAAAATGCAAATTTTGACAAGCGGGAAAGTGTACGGAATTTGGACTAATAATCTACGATGCGGAAGCGCTGCCGAAATTCATTTCACGTCTTTTACGACTATAAAACACTTATATTAGTAAACTTGTGCATAAAAGTAATATATTACACTATAACATCGTCTTTGGACTCAAAGACGCCAACGCAATCAAAAATGTCATAATATTACTCAAAACGGACATTTTAAACCTCTTTGCGATATATTAAATCTTCACCTCAACTTGATCTTCGTTTTAAGTCATCAAAAATATGTTTTGCGGCAAACTTTATAAATGGTTTTGAAAAGGTATTTTACTCTAAACATTTTGGTATGAAAAACACTTCAAATTATCCAAAGTGTCAAATTGGACTTTTAAATTGATTTTGACTTTAATAAGTCAACATAAATGACATTTGACTTTCATAAGTCAACATCTGTGACTTTGACTTTTATAAAGTCAACATACCTTACGTTTGACTTTGACCAAGTCAACATTGTTTCCGTTGACCTTGGTCGATCTATTGAAACTTGATAACGATATTCTATTAACCGATACTCCTAGTAATCATTTTCGATTCGGATTATCATTCTTTTCCAGTTGACGATTATGACGTGGAATGCCGACATCTCTCCGGACGGTCCTGTTTGACGCGGAACATCGCCTTCTAAATACGTCACCTCATTTAAATTTAATAATATTTGGATTATCTTATTTAACCTAATCTTAACCGACAAGGCTAAACCGGACCTAGACTTATAGAGATACTGAGACTATGTTGTTTATTGTTTAAGGCACTTAGGCGGTGGAGTTGTAACTTTGTGTTGGTGTACCCGATAACTGTTTGCTGAAGCTTTATCAGTGAGTTATTCGTAGCCCTTGTCTTACTATTTTTGGGCTGTAAAGCGTATTTTAAAACCGTCTGCGTATGCGGAATGTTATTAATCATTTTGTTGTGTATTTTAAAACCGTCTGCGTATGCGGAATGTTATTAATCATCTTGTTGTGTATTTTAAAACCGTCTGCGTATGCGGAATGTTATTAATCATCTTATAATGTGTTTTAAAACTGTCTGCGTATGCGGAATGTTATGATTATCTTGTTTACCTAGTAGAATAGGTCTGCCTTAGATTGGGTGTCTTATACACTCGTTAAGCTTCGTGCCCAACGCTTACATATATATAGCTATATGGGTTATATCGCCTGACCCTCATCCCTCAGTAGGTATCTATGTGTGGATGTTATGACCGTACTTGATTTATGGTTGCCTTTGGTTGACACTGCCTTAGGAATTGCGTCTTTAGGACTGGCAAGGTTCGATGTATAACTAATCTAAGCATGGTATCCTCACTAGGGTTGAAAAACAAGATATGGTATTTGAAATTATAATGTTTATTGAAACTTGTCGATGGGTCACTTTTACTTTAAAATTGTGAATAATTCACCAACATGTTGTTGATGTCGTTTTAACGCTTTGCAGGAAATTGAGGATTTCCGTTGATCATGCCATAGTTTATTTTCGGATCGCTTGCTTTTGGGGAAATTTGAATTTAAATTGTTTATTGTAATTTCCATGACGATCCGTTTGTTTATTCCTTTTGGAATTGTACTTGTACTTGGCGTCTTATCGCCTTTGACTTTATGATACATTTTGTAACATTTGGCATGATCTATTGAATTTGATGTTTTGTTTATCGGTTATATTGTTGTAATCTTGACTCTTGATATTATAACTGGAACATCTCGCGTTTCCGCTCCAAGCGGGGTGTGACAAGGTACGTTTAGGAGATCTTAAAGATGTGGACTTGTTGGTATGTATTACATTATAACCACAAACATGGTCATGAAAATACATATATGAATCGGTACGGATATAATTACGTTGTACACCCATAATTATATCCCTATCGTCTCATATATCTATTTACTTCCCAAGTCTATTATCATAATGCTAACACCTACCATGAAAGTTTGAGAGTTTACTCAGATCTCAATTCAATCCCAAACAGAGAAAACATGAATAAAATAAAAGAGTTCATTCGATGTCGTAAGGCTGCCGTAGGTCGCCATCTTCTTTAGGCGATGAAACGTGAAAGTAGTGTGACGTAAGAAAACAAAGAAAAGATCCTAAAAGATCTATATGAGGACTCCTAGTTATAGTCTAGGCCAAACCACCTAAATCTCTATAACCATGTGCTCTGATACCAATCTGTCACACCCCACCTAAGGCGGAACGCAGGGTGTGATCGATTGGCGATCGTCATAACACAAGTAATTGTAATAGAGATAACTATATGAAAGAAATAAACATAGTGTGTCATGACATACAAGAGGTGATCTTGTAATGCAACTACGTCACCACTACATAACAATAAATAACCAATGTCAACGTCATACAATCCAAAGACAAACAATGGCAAAACGCCCCAAAGATAATCCAGTAAACGAAAAGTAAAATAAAGTGCCACAAATGCAATGCAAGTCTAGGGCGGTCTTCTAAGTCCAATCCTGAGTACTAGTCCCTTAAGTCTGCTCATTACCTGAAACAAAGCTTAAAATGTCAACACAAAGGTTGAGCGAGTTCACTGAGTAGTTTAAGTAAAACGGTTTAAATGAAGTAAGCAAACAAAGTAAGTTTCTATAAAAAGCAGTTTCTGTTTATAGAAAGTTTCCTGAAATAGCAAGTGAGTCTCAAAATAGTAATAGTAGTTCAAATAGTGTAACTAATGCATAAAGTAAGTAAAACAGTAGCAACATCAGTAAAATCCATTACTGATTGTATCGGTAGTTACCTTAACCGATAGGAAGTGTGTGTCAGTAGTTCCGTTAACTGACTGTAATGTCTTACGGGTCGGTGGGGAACGGTCCACACAGTAAGACTAAGCATGTAGTGACCATTTAGCCCTTTGGCACCATGGTCTGTCTGTCACTAGTAAGTCCACTCTACTAGTGTGTATGTATGTAGTGTATATGGGGGGGGGGGGGGTGTCACTACGCATGTAGTCACAGTATGTCAACCATCTGGTTTGAAAACAGTTTTGTATGCATTAGGTTTTCGTTACACTTTAGTAATTGATTTGTTTCTCAAAACATTTCATTATGAAAAGTAGTTTAGGTAAGCTTTGTCTCCCCCAAATTTTGCACAAATAAGTGAAAACAGTAAAAACATAGGGGCAATGAACTCACCTCCTAGATACGTATGATATAACAATAGTGTGTAGAAGTAATGTAGGTCACAGGTCACAGCTAATCCCGCCTAATAATGAGCTTCCCTAAGTAGATTAATAATAGAGAGTAAGTTACATTTTTAGTCTAGTCCAAACACACGAACGGGTGTTTTCAACTTGACGTAACTCGAGATTTAGGAACAGTTAAAAGATGATCTTTATATGGATGGAAACTAGACACAACGTACTTCAACGACAAATCGTGAGTTGGTTAATTTAATATAAAATCGTATAAGTTTTAATGGTTACAAAACGGCTATTTAGCTAGTTGATACTTAAAACATTATTAACGTATTTGATTACTAAAACATGATAAGACTTTTACATGATTTCATAATCTGTTTATAATGTGTTTATAATCTGTTTAACATGGGTTAATATCATTTATTCGTTGACTAAGTCGTTACAATTGTTCAAGTTATTAATCCTAGTGTAACCGTAAAAATTCAGTTTGACCAACGCTCAGTAAATTGCAATTTTAGAGAGTTCTACAAACTATTAGATGACGAGGCCAATTTTCCCAGAAACTAGACTCCGAGACCTACAACTTTGGTTTTGACAAATGATTAAAATTCAATACGGTTTAGTAGTTATGACTTTTTCAAAACAGGTGACTACAGCAGCAAAAGAACAAACACTCTGCTGTACCAACGTCTACTAAAATGCAGTTTGCGGGAGTTTGAAAAATAATTAGACGATATATCTTACATTTTTGAAAACTAGATTCGAAGGGCTACAATTTTCATTTAGACAAATATTTCAAATTCCAAAGTGAAGACGAGATAAACAGCAAACAAAACCGACAAAAATTTAGAACAGCAAGCTTTAATATCTTTACCATTTAGTTAACGGATTTGGTTCTTAGACGTGACGAGTTTACTAACGAGTTCAAGAATGTTTCATATACGATATTAGCAGGTTATGGTGACGTTTAACTCAGACTCAAAAAGGCAAGAATATACCCTTGGTTAGAATTGCTCGGAAAGGTGGCTTGATTGACGATCCACAACACGAATTCAAGAGTGATCTAAGCCACGGAATAGACACCCAGAGCTGCTGAGTTTCGTTCACAGAACCACCAACACAAGATCAAATAAATACAACAAGGATTAGAATATGTAATTAGGGTACAATAT
Organism: Senecio squalidus; assembly: GCA_910822075.1. Classification (NCBI taxonomy): domain Eukaryota; kingdom Viridiplantae; phylum Streptophyta; class Magnoliopsida; order Asterales; family Asteraceae; genus Senecio; species Senecio squalidus. Next base: position 27,498,954 of record CAJVGC010000432.1, on the reverse strand, counting down.
GGTTCGGATAGGAGTACATGTATACATATAGATCACCACACTTACGTAGATTGAAAAATGGATGAATCAGAGAGTTGAGTAGATCGATTGGGTTGATTGAAGATGATAACGACCACCACACAACTAACCAATCTCTGATTACAATCAAAAGAACATCACATGTTACCAAGATGATTAGGGTTGCTGTTAAGATGAATACCAACGAAAATGGAGTTCAATACTTACCAAACCACACGCTGATGAGGAAGATGATGATCTAGAAATAGGATGGTGATGCTAAACATCCAAGAACTCCAAGAAAACAAACGAAAATGGTGGCTGGTGTGGGTGCTAGGCGACGGCAGCAAAGGTGGGAAAAGGAGGTAGGGTTTTGCATGGAAATAATAATATGATATGTATAAGTGAGGGTTAGGTTTTGGCTTGGTGATGGACTCAAAATAACCGGCCATGAGGCCTTACACCCCAGCTCCTTTTGGCCGAACATGGTAGCCCACAGACCACACAAGAGTTCGCTTAGGTAGTCCACAAGTGAAAGCAAAGATGTCCGATGCGAGACGAAACACGGAAAGACTCGAAAATTGTTTAACATATTATTTTGTAGTTTAACAAAACGAGATTCATTATTAATCATTATGTTCATAAGTCAATAAATAACCTATGGTTTTAATACGGTAATAGCTCGTTAAGAAACTAGAAGCTCATATATCGGGATTAACTAACTGTGCACCTAAGGTAGTAATCTACATACGCAAAGTAAACACACATGAACTCTAACACATACACAACCAAGTAGTAATAACTATTAAAAGTATAAGTTTTAAATGTAAGTCGGTAATGAGCTAAGGGCACTAGACTTACCAGAGTGTGAAAGTGACGGATGTCACAGTATACCCCACTTAAAAGAATTTCGTCCCGAAATTCAAGTGAGAATACTGTCACTGGAAGTAATTACTGAAAAAGGTGAGGGAACTTGAGTTTCATCTGATCCTCTCGCTCCCAAGTGAACTCTGGACCGCGTCGAGAGTTCCAACGAACTTTCACAATACGAATACGACTGCGCTTGAGAGTTTTAACCTCCCGATCAAGAATCTCAGCTGGTTCTTCAACGAACCTCAAAGTATCATCAATCTGAATATCGTCGAGGGGAACTTGCAAGTTAGTGTCGGCAAGACAGTTCTTCAAGTTCGAAACATGAAAGGTATCGTGAACATTACTCAACTCCTGTGGTAACTTTAATCGATAAGCCACCGGAACAATACGCTCAGAAATCTCGAAGGGACCCACATAACGGGGTGCAAGCTTGCCCTTACGGCCGAATCGGACTACGCCCTTCCAAGGGGAAACTTTCAGAAATACGAAATTACCCACACTGAACTCAAGCGGTCAACGACGAACATCTGCATAACTCTTTTGCCGGTCTCTCGCTGCACGAAGTCTATCTCGAATCTGAAAAATCTTGTCAGTAGTATCCTGAACAAGTTCGGGACCGACAAGCTGTGTCTGACCAACCTCTGCCCAAAGAACTGGAGAACGGCACTTACGCCCATAGAGTGCTTCGAAAGGAGCACAACGAATACTAGAGTGATAGCTGTTATTATAAGAAAACTCAGCCAGAGGAAGATACGAATCCCAACTACCACCGAAGTCAATGATACAGGCCCGCAACATATCCTCCAGTGTCTGTATAGTACGCTCACTCTGACCGTCGGTCTGTGGATGGTAAGCTGTACTCATATCTAAGCGAGTGCCCAATGCTTTATGCATCGTCTGCCAAAAACGAGAAGTGAATCTAGCATCTCTGTCTGAAATAATGGATACTGGAACCCCGTGACGAGAAATAACTTCTTTGATGTAGATCCTGGTCAGTTTCTCCATTTTGTAGTCCTCCCGAATAGCCATAAAATGTGCTGACTTGGTCAGCCTGTCAACTATCACCCATACTGTATCGAACCCACTAGTTGAACGCGGTAACTTGGTAATGAAATCCATGGCTATATTTTCCCACTTCCATTCAGGAATCTCAGGCTGCTGAAGTAATCCAGATGGTCTATGATGCTCTGCCTTTACACGACCACAAGTGACACATTTACTGACGAAGGTAGCGATGTCACGCTTCATACCCGGCCACCAGTACATATCCCGAATATCAAAATACATCTTATCTGCTCCAGGGTGAATCGAATATTTCGAATTATGCGACTCATCCATAATAACTGTACGAATACCCCCAAACAACGGAACCCATATACGATCAATGAAGAATAAACCACCATTATCCCGTTTCTCAAACTGACGATCTAATCCACGAAGTGATTCTGCTGCTAAGTTTTCCTCTTTAAATGCTTCTACCTGAGCCTCTAGAATCCGCTGACGAATACCCGATCCAACTGTCATACTCATAGCTCTAACACGCCTCGGTTTAATTCTTTCCTTTCTGCTCAGCGCATCGGCTACTACATTAGCCTTACCCGGGTGATACTTGATCTCACAATCATAATCGCTAAGAAGTTCAATCCACCGTCTCTGTCGCATATTAAGGTCTTTCTGATCAAAGATATATTGTAGACTCTTATGGTCGGTGTAGATAACACTCTTGGTACCATAAAGATAATGTCTCCAACACTTTAGCGCAAAGACCACCGCTCCAAGTTCAAGATCGTGAGTGGTGTAATTCTTCTCGTGAACCTTCAACTGTCGAGAAGCATACGCAATAACTTTACCCCTCTGCATCAATACACAACCCAAACCCTGTCCGGAGGAGTCACAATAAACCAGAAAATCCTCGGTACCATCAGGAAGTGCAAGAATAGGAGCATTGCACAACCGTTCCTTCAAAGTCTGGAAAGCCAACTCCTGATCTTCTCCCCAAACATATTTCTTATTCTTCTGAGTCAAGGTGGTGAGAGGTTTGGCGATCTTGGAGAAATTCTCAATAAATCTCCGATAGTAACCGGCTAATCCCAAAAACGATCGAATCTCTGTCGGCGAAGAAGGAGGTTTCCAATTTTTAACTGACTCGATTTTGCTCGGGTCGACATGAATACCCTCGCAATTTACAACGTGACCCAAGAAGTGGACTTCTTTCAACCAGAAGTCGCATTTAGAGAATTTGGCGTACAACGACTCTCTTTCAAGTAACTCGAGAATCAAACGAAGGTGAAGTGAATGCTCTTCTTCGGATTTAGAATAGATGAGAATATCATCGATGAATACAATAACGAATTTATCAAGATAGGGCTTACAGACTGTGTTCATCAAATCCATAAACACTGCAGGAGCATTGGTAAGACCGAAAGGCATGACAGTGAACTCAAAATGACCATAGCGAGTTCGAAAAGCAGTCTTAGGAATATCTACCTCGTGGACACGTAACTGATGATAACCGGATCGGAGATCAATCTTCGAGAAACAGGTAGCTCCTTGGAGCTGGTCGAACAAATCGTCAATGCGGGGAAGAGGGTACCAATTCTTGATAGTAAGCTTATTAAGCTCGCAGTAATCAATGCATAACCTCATGGATCCATCTTTCTTTTTCACGAAGAGAATCGGTGCTCCCCATGGAGAATGACTGGGACGAATGAACCCCAAATTTTGTAATTCCTGTAACTGATCGGATAGCTCGCACATTTCAGAAGGCGCAAGTCGATATGGGGCTCTGGCCACAGGGGTGGCTCCAGGGATTAGGTCGATATGAAACTCGACCTGACGAAGAGGAGGTAGACCAGGCAACTCCTCGGGAAAGACTCCAGGAAATTCACGAACAATCGGAACATCGGAAATACTTCTCTCTCCCATTTGCATACTCAACAATCTCGTCGGCTTCTCGATCAACTTCTCCCCGAATACTTCTAATGCAGAACCGTCAGGCAATGGAATACGAACGAATTTCTCAAAACAAACGATCTCTGCTCTATGTTTGGATAACCAATCCATACCCACAACAACGTCAAAACTCCCGAGTGGATAAGGTATTAAGTCAGTACTGAAAAGATGGCCCTCTAACTCTAGGGTGCAATTACGTAAGACTTTATAGGAGACGGAGGTATTCCCATCGGCTAACTCTATCTCATAACCACGGTCAAGTCTACTAGGCTCAATATCAAGTAGGGGTACGCAATCAAAAGATATAAAACTAACATCGGCTCCTGAATCAAAAAATACAGTGATGAAGTGATTATTAAGAGAGAATGTACCAGCTACAGTGTTAGGGTCCTGTTGAGCCTCTGCGGCTCCCAATAAGTAGGCACGAGCACGAGCGGGGTTCCCCTGATTCCTGTTCCCATTCCCAATCTGATTATTATTATTCCCACCAGTACCCGTCCTCTTTGGACAATTCCGGGCGTAATGATCTTTACTCCCACACTCAAAACAACCAGTTGGTCTCACCGCATTAACTGGGTTTGCAGCAATAGCCCCAGTACGACAATCTCGAGCAGCATGACCACGACCCTTACACTTACTACAAATGCAAGGAGTATTCCTAGAATGATGAAGATTGCATGTCTGACACAATGGCGAGCTCCCTGAATATCCACCCTTTGAACTACCCTCAGATTTCCCACTGTCATATCTAGTCTTCTTTTGGTTCCCCTGTTTGCTGTCAGATGAATCCTTCCTCTTATCAGTAGACAATACCCCACTCCTCAGTAAATCATCTGTAACTGACCCAGCTTTCTGGATCGCACTCTGAATAGTAGTTGGCTCAGTAGCTGTCAATGCACGACGAACCTCAGGATGTAACCCATAAATGTAACGCTCTATCCTCTTTGATTCAGGGACAACCATGTCACACCCCCAAATCTCGTGTTCCCGAGACTCGAGGTGTTGACTTCATGGGTCCCAGATAGCAATGATATATAGGCGAACGACCTCTATATGAGTCGTTTTAAAGAAAAACATACATTCATTGATATTGAAAATCAGAGTTTTACATGATTAAGGAAAAGTGTTACCAGAGTTCACAAAACAAAGATTTACATTACATAACTTAAAAGAAAATAAGTAATGCAAGGGAAATCTCCCAAAAGCGTGAGTTTGAAATATGCGACTCTGTCATATCCCAAAATCCCTCCGTCGAAAGCCCTTTCGACTAAGCACCTGAGACATACATGCTAAAGTCAACATAAAGTTGGTGAATTCATAGGTTTAGTTTAGTAATAAAGTGGACCACAAGATTTCCGTTTAAGTAAAGTCTTACAGTTGCACCTAAGCTCATGACATCGAAGCGTAACAAAGTTCCTTACCCCATAAGTGTTCCTATGTTATAGCCAATAACATATATAGTTTCAAAAGTAAAGCACCCTACTCGAGTCCACGAGTTAGTTGTGGTAGACGTGGGTTACATCGTCTAGCCGTTGGGTGAGGGTTGTCAAACCCTAATAGATCTATCCAATACAATCGCGCTTAAGTCCTTAACTAACGATTCATGATAGGGGAATTTCCTTTGGCTTAGTGGTAACTTAGGCAACTAGTAAAGGTTTTAAGTACTTGTGTCCATAAGTAAAAAAAGAGCATGTAATCTCACCCCAAGTATGTTATAAAAACAAGTAAAAAGCGGGGCTATGAACTCACCTTAGCAAGCCAGCTAAAAATAATGAGGCAGTGTGTGTAAGCCAACACGTAGGAGTCTCAAATCCGAGAATCAGGTAGGTCTAACCTTGACCTATTAAGTTTTGGAATTAGGGTTTTTATATTCTAGTCCAATGCACATGAAAAGGTATGTATATGTATGAATAAGGTAGGGTTAGGGTTCGGGTTTGATAATAATAAACTAACACCGTTCGGGCCATTATATACAAGACCATTCTATAATCGCATGCGGAGCTAGGACACTTTAAATCGTAAATCCAGCAAGCTCGGCACTACGAAATATCGAGATGGAATCATTGCATACAAAGCTCCCTAGTATTGTGTTATCGCTATTATTATCGAGTTGGTTTTAAAAGTTAGTTTTTATAAAAGTTTATAAAAACTCAGCAAGTGTCTTTAAGTTTTACCCAACTTTAAAGTAACATATCTCACACGTTTCTTATCCGATTTTAATGAATTTTATATAGAAACGACCGCGTTTGAAATACCTTTCAAATGGTTTAGGCCATGAAACCAGATTGAAAGTCTACTGATATTTATAACAGAAATACTAACAGTAGGTTTTAGGGTTTTCTCAAAGTACATGTTAACTTGAAAATATCATAACTCCTTGGTCGTTTATCCGTTTTTAGTGTTCTTTTTATGGAAATGTAGGCATTTGAACTATCTTTCAAATGCCATAGGCCTCATGTCCCAATTCAAAACCATATTTTCCCAGATTTAACAAAAGTCCACTGGTAAGCAGTTTGGGGTTCAAGGAATTAGGTCAAACTTCAAAATGGTATATCTTGCTCGATATTTATCCGTTTTTAACGAATCTTATATCGAAACAACCGGGTTTAACATATCTTTCAAATGCCACTGGTATCGTGGTCTAATTTAAAGCAGAAAGTTTTTAATGGTCAAAATAGTCTACTGACCTGTTGTTGTTGTTCCAGAAATTATGATAACTTTAAAATACCGTATCTCATTCGTTATTTATCCGTTTTTAATGAATTTTATATCGAAACGACCGTGTTTGAGTTATCTTTTAGATGATATAGGTCTCATAGTCTAGTTTGAAATATAGTTTTCCCGAGGTCATGGTGAACAGTCGGATATACAGTGGGTTTTTCAAGTTTTGTTTTTTTTTAACACTTCTTTATATGTAACATGTTTTTGAATATGTGCTATATGTAATATGATATATGAACTATAAAACATGATATAAGAAGTATCAAATATGTAAAAAGGTTAGTAATAACATACCTAAGTGTTATGTATGAAGATCTTGATGCAACTTTCAAACTACAAAGGTTTGATTCTAAGTTCTTGTATGAAATATGTGTGAGTGGGATTTTGTGTTGGTGATTCTCCTTGGTTCTTCTCTTGGCCAAAATTTAAAGAGCAAGGAGGGAGGGAGAAGAGTTTTTCACTTGGTGGTGAATGAGCAAGTGAAATGGATGGAAGGGGTCTAGTATTTATAGCCAAAGGAGAGAGTGGAGTCATGAGTGCTAGCACATGGGAGGTATGGTCTATTGAGTTCAATAGTGAAATGGTCAAGTGTGTAAGTGACTAAACCCATGTGACACCACCAACTCATTTAACTAGTCAAGCAAGAAACAAACAACTTGTAGGTGATTATTTAAATTGTCATTTTTGCAAACTCTAGGGTCCTAAGTGAAGTCCTTGTATGCTTAGGGTCTTTTGTGTAACTTGTGTATTTGATATATATATATATATATGCATGCAAAGTTCCATACATGCAAAGTTGATGCATAAATCATGATTTTATGCATGAAATATTGGACTAGAATTATTGTTGTAAAAATGTTTATTTTATGTGAATATTTGATCCCGTATACCTAATCCCGGTATCCGTATATGTTTTTGACGTAGTTAACCAGTATCATTTATGTATAGGTTGACCTACCGGTCGTAAATAAATCAAAACATATACAAGTTGAGTAATAGTGTTAAAAGAATTTAGGCGGTGTGAACCTGGATTTTCGCGGGTTGTCACAGTCTCCCCTTGTTATGGAAATTTCGTCCCGAAATTTAGTTGGTTTGTTCTGGAGGTTGGGTGTCTGAGAAGAGATGAGGGTACTTGAGTTTCATCTGGTCCTCTCGTTCCCAAGTGAATTCAGGTCCTCGGCGGGAGTTCCATCGAACCTGTACGATAGGTATTCGACTCTGTCGACGTTGTTTGATCTCACGATCCATGATTTCGATGGGTTGTTCGATGAAGTTTAGTTTGGTGTCAATCTGAAGTTCCTCTTGTGGGATTATTAGAGTTTCATCCGACAAGCACTTCTTCAGATTACTGACGTGGAAAGTGTTATGTACTCCGTCTAGTACTTGTGGTAAGTCGAGTCGGTAAGCTACCGGTCCAATTCTTTCCAGAATTTTGAAGGGTCCGATGTATCGGGGGTTTAGTTTTCCTCGCTTTCCGAAGCGAATGGTGCCTTTCCATGGTGAGACTTTGAGCATCACCTTGTCTCCAACTTGGAATTCTAGTGGCTTACGCCTTCGGTCTGCGTAACTCTTCTGTCGGCTGTGCGCCGTTCGGAGTCTCTCCTGAATTTTCACGATCTTTTCTGTGGTCTCGTGAAGAATATCTGGACCAATAAGTTGGCTATCCCCAACTTCGATCCAAAATACGGGTGATCGGCACTTTCGTCCGTAAAGTGCCTCAAATGGTGCAGTCTTGATGCTGGTGTGATAACTGTTGTTGTAGGAGAATTCTGCTAAGGGCAAGTGTAAATCCCATCGCTTTCCAAAATCGATCACACATGCTCTTAACATATCCTCCAACGTTTGGATCGTTCTTTCACTTTGGCCGTCGGTTTGTGGGTGATATGCAGTGCTCATATCCAGACGCGTTCCTAGAGCCTTTTGCAATGATTGCCAGAATCTAGATGTGAAACGACTATCTCTATCAGATATGATCGAAACAGGAACCCCATGCCTAGAGACGACTTCCTTAAGGTATAACCGTGTTAATTTTTCCATTTTGTCTGTCTCTTTGATGGGTAGAAAATGCGCGGACTTTGTTAGACGATCAACTATTACCCAGATAGTGTCGTAACCGTGCGGGGTTTTGGGTAGCTTTGTGATGAAGTCCATTGTTATTCCTTCCCATTTCCATTGAGGTATCTCGGGTTGTATCAATAGTCCAGAAGGTTTTTGATATTCAACCTTTACTTTTGAGCACGTTAAACATTTGCTCACAAAAGTAGCGATCTCTGATTTCATATTTGGCCACCAGTACAGCATCTTGAGGTCTTTGTACATTTTGTCCGATCCGGGATGTATGGAGTACTTGGATTTGTGTGATTCTTTCATGATTAACTCTCTTAATCCTCCAAAGCGGGGTAACCAACTTCTGTCCTCAAAACATTTGGTTCCATTGCTTTTGGTTTTGAATGATTTGTCCATACCTCGCAGGTTTTCGTTCTTTATGTTTTCGTCTTTAAGGGCTTCGATTTGAGCATCGCGGATTTGTGTGGGTAGATTCGATTGAATCGTCATAACCAAAGCTCGAACTCGTAATGGTTTAGCTCGCTCCTTTCGGCTTAGAGCGTCTGCCACTACGTTGGCTTTTCCAGGATGGTAACGGATGTCACAATCGTAATCACTAAGTAGTTCGATCCAACGACGTTGTCTCATGTTCAATTCTTTTTGATCAAGAATGTGTTGCAGACTCTTGGGATCTGTGAACACTGTACACTTAGTGCCGTATAAATAGTGTCTCCAGATCTTGAGTGCGAACACTACCGCTCCTAACTCTAAGTCATGTGTTGTGTAGTTTTCTTCGTGAGTTTTGAGTTGTCGTGAGGCGTAGGCGATAACCTTTTCCCTTTGCATTATCACACAACCTAATCCTTTGTGTGATGCGTCGCAATATACCACAAAATCTTCTGTTCCCTCGGCAATGATAGAATCGGTGCACTACAAAGCTCCTGCTTCAATAGTTGGAATGCTGACTCTTGTTCTTCACCCCAAACGAACTTCTCAGTTTTCTGCGTCAACCTCGTCAAGGCTTTAGCTATTTTGAAGAAATTTTCGATGAAGCGTCGGTAATAACCGGCAAGACCTAGGAATTGGCGTATCTCCGTTGCGGTTCTAGGGACAGCCCAATCCTTAATGGATTCAATTTTTGCTGGGTCTACGTGGATGCCTTGACTGTCGATAACGTGGCCAAGGAATTGAACCTTCTCGATTCAAAATTCACACTTAGAGAATTTTGCGTACAATTCCTCCTTTTTCAGTAATTCGAGGATTAATCTCAAATGCTCTTCATGTTCTTTCTTACTTTTCGAATATATCAAGATGTCGTCAATGAATACGATCACAAACTTATCCAGGTACGGTTTACACACCCGACTCATAAGATCCATGAATACCGTCGGTGCGTTGGTCAAACCGAAAGGCATAACCTGGAATTCGTAGTGACCATAGCGAGTTCTAAATGCGGTTTTCTGAACATCTTCTTCTCGTACTCTAAGTTGATGATAACCTGATCGTAGGTCAATTTTAGAGTAGATACTTGATCCTTGAAGCTGATCGAAAAGATCGTCAATCCTTGGAAGTGGATAACGATTCTTAACGGTTAGCTTGTTCAGTTCTCTGTAGTCGATACACATCCTGAAGGATCCATCCTTCTTTTTGACAAAAAGAAATGGTGCTCCCCAAGGCGAGGAACTTGGACGAATGAATCCTCGATCTAGTAATTCTTGGAGTTGGTTGGATGGTTCTTCCATTTCCGATGGAGCGAGTCGATATGGTGCTCGAGCCACTCGTGCGGCTCCTGGCACTAAGTCGATGTGAAATTAGACTTGTCTTGGAGGTGGAAGTCCGGGTAAGTCTTCTGGGAAGACTTCGGGAAATTCTCGAACAATCGGTTCGTCGTTTAGTTGTTTCTCCTTCGTCTCCGTCTCTGTCATGTAAGCCAAATAGGCGTCACATCCTTTCTGTAAGTACTTCAGCGTTTTTAGGTTGGATATGATGCTTAACTTTGACCAGCTCCCATCTCCCTTGATCAAGAGAGTTTTCCCGTCGGTGCGGAGAATACGGACAATCTTCTCGTTACATATGATTTCGGCGTGATTTAGAGATAGCCAATCTATTCCTATTACTATGTCGTAACTTCCAAGCTGAATAGGTATCAGGTCGATATTGAATGGTGGTCAGCTAGGTTTAAGGTACAACCTCTAATGATACTATTTGTTGTAACCAACTTTCCGTTCGCTAGTTCTATTACATACTTAGTTTCTAAGGTAGTTGAGGCATTATTGATCAAAGCTTTAAATTTTGTAGATACAAAGCTCCTATCGGGGTAGTCTCACGGACTTCCTAGTCGTGGCACGGGTGAGTGGTATGTTGCCATGCCTCCTGTAGAAGAAGGGTGGGGACAATGGAGTAGTGGGTGGTGCGACATTAGGGGTAGGAGTGGTAGTGGTCTCGATCTCCTCCTCACTGGGATCCTCATCGTTGGGATCCTCCCCGCTAGGCTCCTCCTCCTCCTCCTCCTCCTCGGAGGGGTCGGTCTCCATCGGCTCATTGACGGTCGATGCGGGATGGGTGACGATCTCGTCGTCAGATGTAGGTGAGAAATATGGAGTGACATGGGTAGTAGGCTCGGCAGTAGGAGTAAGAACGGAAGGTTCGTCCTCCGGGATGAATCCGTCATACTGAGTAGAAGGCGTGCCTAGCACGGACGTGTGGGTATACATCTCATCGTCCGAATCCGTGTCGGATAAGTAGATGATGGTGGTGGTATGCTCGCTCTCGAAGCCATCGTATCCGTCGTATGGTATAACTGGGGATCCTAAGGTAGAAGAGATGTCCATATCAACGCTTGAGTAGGCGTCTGGAGCAGTAGGTGTATGTGGAGGATAGTCATCCTCAGAATCAGAAAGTATAACGTAGTAGGGAGTCGACATACTGTGACAAGGTCCAAAAGTGTAAGCATTTCTATGTAAAGTATAAGTAAGTAGTGCGGAAGCAGAAGTTCTTAAAGCTCAGTTATAGACTAGGATTACTAATGCAACCTGGTTCGCTATAACCAGAGCTCTGATACCAATCTGTCACACCCCCAAATCTCGTGTTCCCGAGACTCGAGGTGTTGACTTCATGGGTCCCAGATAGCAATGATATATAGGCGAACGACCTCTATATGAGTCGTTTTAAAGAAAAACATACATTCATTGATATTGAAAATCAGAGTTTTACATGATTAAGGAAAAGTGTTACCAGAGTTCACAAAACAAAGATTTACATTACATAACTTAAAAGAAAATAAGTAATGCAAGGGAAATCTCCCAAAAGCGTGAGTTTGAAATATGCGACTCTGTCATATCCCAAAATCCCTCCGTCGAAAGCCCTTTCGACTAAGCACCTGAGACATACATGCTAAAGTCAACATAAAGTTGGTGAATTCATAGGTTTAGTTTAGTAATAAAGTGGACCACAAGATTTCCGTTTAAGTAAAGTCTTACAGTTGCACCTAAGCTCATGACATCGAAGCGTAACAAAGTTCCTTACCCCATAAGTGTTCCTATGTTATAGCCAATAACATATATAGTTTCAAAAGTAAAGCACCCTACTCGAGTCCACGAGTTAGTTGTGGTAGACGTGGGTTACATCGTCTAGCCGTTGGGTGAGGGTTGTCAAACCCTAATAGATCTATCCAATACAATCGCGCTTAAGTCCTTAACTAACGATTCATGATAGGGGAATTTCCTTTGGCTTAGTGGTAACTTAGGCAACTAGTAAAGGTTTTAAGTACTTGTGTCCATAAGTAAAAAGAGCATGTAATCTCACCCCAAGTATGTTATAAAACAAGTAAAAAGCGGGGCTATGAACTCACCTTAGCAAGCCAGCTAAAAGTAATGAGGCAGTGTGTGTAAGCCAACACGTAGGAGTCTCAAATCCGAGAATCAGGTAGGTCTAACCTTGACCTATTAAGTTTTGGAATTAGGGTTTTTATATTCTAGTCCAATGCACATGAAAAAGGTATGTATATGTATGAATAAGGTAGGGTTAGGGTTCGGGTTTGATAATAATAAACTAACACCGTTCGGGCCATTATATACAAGACCATTCTATAATCGCATGCGGAGCTAGGACACTTTAAATCGTAAATCCAGCAAGCTCGGCACTACGAAATATCGAGATGGAATCATTGCATACAAAGCTCCCTAGTATTGTGTTATCGCTATTATTATCGAGTTGGTTTTAAAAGTTAGTTTTTATAAAAGTTTATAAAAACTCAGCAAGTGTCTTTAAGTTTTACCCAACTTTAAAGTAACATATCTCACACGTTTCTTATCCGATTTTAATGAATTTAATATAGAAACGACCGCGTTTGAAATACCTTTCAAATGGTTTAGGCCATGAAACCAGATTGAAAGTCTACTGATATTTATAACCGAAATACTAACAGTAGGTTTTAGGGTTTTCTCAAAGTACATGTTAACTTGAAAATATCATAACTCCTTGGTCGTTTATCCGTTTTTAGTGTTCTTTTTATGGAAATGTAGGCATTTGAACTATCTTTCAAATGCCATAGGCCTCATGTCCCAATTCAAAACCATATTTTCCCAGATTTAACAAAAGTCCACTGGTAAGCAGTTTGGGGTTCAAGGAATTAGGTCAAACTTCAAAATGGTATATCTTGCTCGATATTTATCCGTTTTTAACGAATCTTATATCGAAACGACCGGGTTTAACATATCTTTCAAATGCCACTGGTATCGTGGTCTAATTTAAAGCAGAAAGTTTTTAATGGTCAAAATAGTCTACTGACCTGTTGTTGTTGTTCCAGAAATTATGATAACTTTAAAATACCGTATCTCATTCGTTATTTATCCGTTTTTAATGAATTTTATATCGAAACGACCGTGTTTGAGTTATCTTTTAGATGATATAGGTCTCATAGTCTGGTTTGAAATATAGTTTTCCCGAGGTCATGGTGAACAGTCGGATATACAGTGGGTTTTTCAAGTTTTGTTTTTTTTTAACACTTCTTTATATGTAACATGTTTTTGAATATGTGCTATATGTAATATGATATATGAACTATAAAACATGATATAAGAAGTATCAAATATGTAAAAAGGTTAGTAATAACATACCTAAGTGTTATGTATGAAGATCTTGATGCAACTTTCAAACTACAAAGGTTTGATTCTAAGTTCTTGTATGAAATATGTGTGAGTGGGATTTTGTGTTGGTGATTCTCCTTGGTTCTTCTCTTGGCCAAAATTTAAAGAGCAAGGAGGGAGGGAGAAGAGTTTTTCACTTGGTGGTGAATGAGCAAGTGAAATGGATGGAAGGGGTCTAGTATTTATAGCCAAAGGAGAGAGTGGAGTCATGAGTGCTAGCACATGGGAGGTATGGTCTATTGAGTTCAATAGTGAAATGGTCAAGTGTGTAAGTGACTAAACCCATGTGACACCACCAACTCATTTAACTAGTCAAGCAAGAAACAAACAACTTGTAGGTGATTATTTAAATTGTCATTTTTGCAAACTCTAGGGTCCTAAGTGAAGTCCTTGTATGCTTAGGGTCTTTTGTGTAACTTGTGTATTTGATATATATATATATATATGCATACAAAGTTCCATACATGCAAAGTTGATGCATAAATCATGATTTTATGCATGAAATATTGGACTAGAATTATTGTTGTAAAAATGTTTATTTTATGTGAATATTTGATCCCGTATACCTAATCCCGGTATCCGTATATGTTTTTGACGTAGTTAACCAGTATCATTTATGTATAGGTTGACCTACCGGTCGTAAATAAATCAAAACATATACAAGTTCAGTAATAGTGTTAAAAGAATTTAGTCGGTGTGAACCTGGATTTTCGCGGGTTGTCACAAACCATCTGAGGACAAAGTCTAGCCAACTCATGAAAACGATCTGTATAAGCTTTATGGTTCGCCCCAACCATGATGTGGTTCCAAAACTCCGACTCAAGTTTCTGCATCTCGTTACGAGGGCAAAATTCTTCCAATAGTAGTGTCCTGAAATCAGCCCAAGTCATACCCATAGCGGCTTCTCTACCACGTGCCTGTATCTCTGAGTTCCACCAAGTGAGTGCCGTACCAATAAGAGAATTCGATGCATAACGAACCATATTCTGTTCCGAACACCCACTAATGTCAATCACTGCTTCCATTTTCTCGAACCAGCGGTTAAGTGCAAGGGCCCCGCCCTTTCCATCAAACTCTTTTGGCTTACAAGCCAAAAACTCCTTATAAGTACAGCTTTGGGGGTTAGGTAGGTTAGGTTGGGGTGGCGGCTGAGGTGGCTGCTGTGGCTGATGTGGTGGTTGCTGATGAACAGCAGCAGTGACCTGTTCCACTATAGTAGGTACGACCGCAGCTAATTGTTGAGCGATCAGAGCGGCAATCTGAGCCTCAGTAAGAGCACGACGTGGAGGCATCTACATAAGAAGGGAAGAGTACACATTAGTATGAGCAGGATAAAATTTAAGTAAGAGGTATGTGACGTCCCGTCAATTTGAAGTACTTATGTTACCGTTATTATTTATATATTATTCGCAATTGTTTTGACCCTTGTATTTCGCTTTGTTTTACTCACGATTTATTATTGAGAATCGGGTTTTATGTGATTATTTTGATTCGTCCCTTGAGATGTAAGTTGATTTTTTTATCTAAGTGCCAAATAGTTAGTATGCTCATGAAAATAAGTTAGGAGGTTTATGCCATATTTGTCGGTTAACGTATCCCTATTCTTAAGAGATCGTGCTTTGCTCGTGTTTATGTTTTTACCGAGAAGTATGTATTTCCATTTTGGAATTTAAATCGAACCATATAATGAATTACAATACCAAGAATACCTATAATGAACTTGTCTAAGTTCATATGTAAAACAATCGGGAACTCTAAAGAACGAACGAGCGTAACCATAACTTTTACCGAAAAAAAAAAAAAAATGAAATTTGCTGTTTGGAGACCTAGTTGCGCCGCAATAGGTCCTCTTGCGCCGCATGAGGGTGCAGATCAGCAACTTGTGTTTTTCAAACTTTTGCAATTTTTCTTAAACGGGCCTAAGTTATTTATTCCGGGTTTGTACATGAGTTAAGGCCTTTTTGGGTCCAGAACTTGTTGCTAACACCCCCCATTTAGTCCCATTTCATTATCACTTTCACACACACACAACTCATCACACTCTCTCTTTTCTTTGAAGCCAAAAACACACAAACATACACACATTTCTTCTTCCTTTTCTTCTTGTACCTGTGATTTCCAGAGTTTAACCACATATTTCACCACCATAAATTGTTGTTTTCATCAAGAGGAGTAAGGTTTGATCATCCATTTGGAGGTTTACTTGGGTTATAACGTTTTCGGGTCGAAATCACCGTCTCACATCAAGGATCTTCATCACATCTAGCTTGATCTTCACATCTTCATTTTCTTTGGGGTATATTAACTTAAACTTTCTGTATTTTATAAGTTTTATTCAATGCATGTATGATCTAACTAAAGAAAATGAGTTTTAACAAAATTTGATGGTAAAATATGTGTAAAAATTGAGTTTTTTGTAAAAATGTGTATGGATCTTGATTAAATGATGGTAAAAGCTTTACAAAATGGTTATTTGAAAGTGTTTTTGAACATATTATAACTTGCATGTCCAAATCTACCATCAAAAGCCGATTTACTAAACACGAAAAACATTTTCGGTGGGAATCTGCCCAGGAGTTGCGCCGCAACTCTCCCTGTTGCGCCGCAACCTGGGGACAGATTGCCCGTTTTCGTTTTGTTTCGCTGTTAAACGTAACCGTAAGCTTGTATTCGTAAGAACCGGTATTAACGGATGGTGTATTGTGTTTTGGAGTTAGAAATCTCATCACCACACCATCAAAGGATTTTGTCTCGGGTTCTTAGCTTGCTAAAATTGCGGTTGTTATCGGTAAGAATTGACTTTCTTCCAAATTTCTCATTTTTCATATGTTCGGTTTTAGCCTTGAAAAATGGTTAGGAATAATTATTAGACCAACACTTGGTATTATCGGATTTGGACAAACTTTGGACTAAAATACGTTAAAATGTGAATTTAACCATGAGTAACGTATTTAACTTATATCATATTATATATTATGAGAAAGGATTAAATGCTCTTAAAAATGCAAATTTTGACAAGCGGGAAAGTGTACGGAATTTGGACTAATAATCTACGATGCGGAAGCGCTGCCGAAATTCATTTCACGTCTTTTACGACTATAAAACACTTATATGAGTAAACTTGTGCATAAAAGTAATATATTACACTATAACATCGTCTTTGGACTCAAAGACGCCAACGCAATCAAAAATGTCATAATATTACTCAAAACGGACATTTTAAACCTCTTTGCGATATATTAAATCTTCACCTCAACTTGATCTTCGTTTTAAGTCATCAAAAATATGTTTTGCGGCAAACTTTATAAATGGTTTTGAAAAGGTATTTTACTCTAAACATTTTGGTATGAAAAACACTTCAAATTATCCAAAGTGTCAAATTGGACTTTTAAATTGATTTTGACTTTAATAAGTCAACATAAATGACATTTGACTTTCATAAGTCAACATCTGTGACTTTGACTTTTATAAAGTCAACATACCTTACGTTTGACTTTGACCAAGTCAACATTGTTTCCGTTGACCTTGGTCGATCTATTGAAACTTGATAACGATATTCTATTAACCGATACTCCTAGTAATCATTTTCGATTCGGATTATCATTCTTTTCCAGTTGACGATTATGACGTGGAATGCCGACATCTCTCCGGACGGTCCTGTTTGACGCGGAACATCGCCTTCTAAATACGTCACCTCATTTAAATTTAATAATATTTGGATTATCTTATTTAACCTAATCTTAACCGACAAGGCTAAACCGGACCTAGACTTATAGAGATACTGAGACTATGTTGTTTATTGTTTAAGGCACTTAGGCGGTGGAGTTGTAACTTTGTGTTGGTGTACCCGATAACTGTTTGCTGAAGCTTTATCAGTGAGTTATTCGTAGCCCTTGTCTTACTATTTTTGGGCTGTAAAGCGTATTTTAAAACCGTCTGCGTATGCGGAATGTTATTAATCATCTTGTTGTGTATTTTAAAACCGTCTGCGTATGCGGAATGTTATTAATCATCTTGTTGTGTATTTTAAAACCGTCTGCGTATGCGGAATGTTATTAATCATCTTATAATGTGTTTTAAAACTGTCTGCGTATGCGGAATGTTATGATTATCTTGTTTACCTAGTAGAATAGGTCTGCCTTAGATTGGGTGTCTTATACACCCGTTAAGCTTCGTGCCCAACGCTTACATATATATAGCTATATGGGTTATATCGCCTGACCCTCATCCCTCAGTAGGTATCTATGTGTGGATGTTATGACCGTACTTGATTTATGGTTGCCTTTGGTTGACACTGCCTTAGGAATTGCGTCTTTAGGACTGGCAAGGTTCGATGTATAACTAATCTAAGCATGGTATCCTCACTAGGGTTGAAAAACAAGATATGGTATTTGAAATTATAATGTTTATTGAAACTTGTCGATGGGTCACTTTTACTTTAAAATTGCGAATAATTCACCAACATGTTGTTGATGTCGTTTTAACGCTTTGCAGGAAATTGAGGATTTCCGTTGATCATGCCATAGTTTATTTTCGGATCGCTTGCTTTTGGGGAAATTTGAATTTAAATTGTTTATTGTAATTTCCATGACGATCCGTTTGTTTATTCCTTTTGGAATTGTACTTGTACTTGGCGTCTTATCGCCTTTGACTTTATGATACATTTTGTAACATTTGGCATGATCTATTGAATTTGATGTTTTGTTTATCGGTTATATTGTTGTAATCTTGACTCTTGATATTATAACTGGAACATTTCGCGTTTCCGCTCCAAGCGGGGTGTGACAAGGTACGTTTAGGAGATCTTAAAGATATGGACTTGTTGGTATGTATTACATTATAACCACAAACATGGTCATGAAAATACATATATGAATCGGTACGGATATAATTACGTTGTACACCCATAATTATATCCCTATCGTCTCATATATCTATTTACTTCCCAAGTCTATTATCATAATGCTAACACCTACCATGAAAGTTTGAGAGTTTACTCAGATCTCAATTCAATCCCAAACAGAGAAAACATGAATAAAATAAAAGAGTTCATTCGATGTCGTAAGGCTGCCGTAGGTCGCCATCTTCTTTAGGCGATGAAACGTGAAAGTAGTGTGACGTAAGAAAACAAAGAAAAGATCCTAAAAGATCTATATGAGGACTCCTAGTTATAGTCTAGGCCAAACCACCTAAATCTCTATAACCATGTGCTCTGATACCAATCTGTCACACCCCACCTAAGGCGGAACGCAGGGTGTGATCGATTGGCGATCGTCATAACACAAGTAATTGTAATAGAGATAACTATATGAAAGAAATAAACATAGTGTGTCATGACATCGCCACATACAAGAGGTGATCTTGTAATGCAACTACGTCACCACTACATAACAATAAATAACCAATGTCAACGTCATACAATCCAAAGACAAACAATGGCAAAACGCCCCAAAGATAATCCAGTAAACGAAAAGTAAAAATAAAGTGCCACAAATGCAATGCAAGTCTAGGGCGGTCTTCTAAGTCCAATCCTGAGTACTAGTCCCTTAAGTCTGCTCATTACCTGAAACAAAGCTTAAAATGTCAACACAAAGGTTGAGCGAGTTCACTGAGTAGTTTAAGTAAAACGGTTTAAATGAAGTAAGCAAACAAAGTAAGTTTCTATAAAAAGCAGTTTCTGTTTATAGAAAGTTTCCTGAAATAGCAAGTGAGTCTCAAAATAGTAATAGTAGTTCAAATAGTGTAACTAATGCATAAAGTAAGTAAAACAGTAGCAATATCAGTAAAATCCATTACTGATTGTATCGGTAGTTACCTTAACCGATAGGAAGTGTGTGTCAGTAGTTCCGTTAACTGACTGTAATGTCTTACGGGTCGGTGGGGAACGGTCCACACAGTAAGACTAAGCATGTAGTGACCATTTAGCCCTTTGGCACCATGGTCTGTCTGTCACTAGTAAGTCCACTCTACTAGTGTGTATGTATGTAGTGTATATGGGGGGGGGGGGGGTCACTACGCATGTAGTCACAGTATGTCAACCATCTCGTTTGAAAACAGTTTTGTATGCATTAGGTTTTCGTTACACTTTAGTAATTGATTTGTTTCTCAAAACATTTCATTATGAAAAGTAGTTTAGGTAAGCTTTGTCTCCCCCAAATTTTGCACAAATAAGTGAAAACAGTAAAAACATAGGGGCAATGAACTCACCTCGTAGATACGTATGATATAACAATAGTGTGTAGAAGTAATGTTCGTCACAGGTCACAGCTAATCCCGCCTAATAATCAGCTTCCCTAAGTAGATTAATAATAGAGAGTAAGTTACATTTTTAGTCTAGTCCAAACACACGAACGGGTGTTTTCAACTTGACGTAACTCGAGATTTAGGAACAGTTAAAAGATGATCTTTATATGGATGGAAACTAGACACAACGTACTTCAACGACAAATCGTGAGTTGGTTAATTTAATATAAAATCGTATAAGTTTTAATGGTTACAAAACGGCTATTTAGCTAGTTGATACTTAAAACATTATTAACGTATTTGATTACTAAAACATGATAAGACTTTTACATGATTTCATAATCTGTTTATAATGTGTTTATAATCTGTTTAACATGGGTTAATATCATTTATTCGTTGACTAAGTCGTTACAATTGTTCAAGTTATTAATCCTAGTGTAACCGTAAAAATTCAGTTTGACCAACGCTCAGTAAATTGCAATTTTAGAGAGTTCTACAAACTATTAGATGACGAGGCAAATTTTCCCAGAAACTAGACTCCGAGACCTACAACTTTGGTTTTGACAAATGATTAAAATTCAATACGGTTTAGTAGTTATGACTTTTTCAAAACAGGTGACTACAGCAGCAAAAGAACAAACACTCTGCTGTACCAACGTCTACTAAAATGCAGTTTGCGGGAGTTTGAGAAATAATTAGGCGATATATCTTACATTTTTGAAAACTAGATTCGAAGGGCTACAATTTTCGTTTAGACAAATAATTCAAATTCCAAAGTGAAGACGAGATAAACAGCAAACAAAACCGACAAAAATTTAGAACAGCAAGCTTTAATATCTTTACCATTTAGTTAACGGATTTGGTTCTTACACGTGACGAGTTTACTAACGAGTTCAAGAATGTTTCATATACGATATTAGCAGATTATGGTGACGTTTAACTCAGACTCAAAAAGACAAGAATATACGCTCGGTTAGAATTGCTCGGAAAGGTGGCTTGATTGACGATCCACAACACGAATTCAAGAGTGATCTAAGCCACGGAATAGACACCCAGAGCTGCTGAGTTTCGTTCACAGAACCACCAACACAAGATCAAATAAATACAACAAGGATTAGAATATGTAATTAGGGTACAATATGGTTCGGATAGGAGTACATGTATATATATAGATCACCACACTTACGTAGATTGAAAAATGGATGAATCAGAGAGTTGAGTAGATCGATTGGGCTGATTGAAGATGATAACGACCACCACACAACTAACCAATCTCTGATTACAATCAAAAGAACATCACATGTTACCAAGATGATTAGGGTTGCTGTTAAGATGAATACCAACGAAAATGGAGTTCAATACTTACCAAACCACACGCTGATGAGGAAGATGATGATCTAGAAATAGGATGGTGATGCTGAACATCCAAGAACTCCAAGAAAACAAACGAAAATGGTGGCTGGTGTGGGTGCTAGGCGACGGCAGCAAAGGTGGGAAAAGGAGGTAGGGTTTTGCATGGAAATAATAATATGATATGTATAAGTGAGGGTTAGGTTTTGGCTTGGTGATGGACTCAAAATAACCGGCCATGAGGCCTTACACCCCAGCTCCTTTTGGCCGAACATGGTAGCCCACAGACCACACAAGAGTTCGCTTAGGTAGTCCACAAGTGAAAGCAAAGATGTCCGATGCGAGACGAAACACGGAAAGACTCGAAAATTGTTTAACGTATTATTTTGTAGTTTAACAAAACGATATTCATTATTAATCATTATGTTCATAAGTCAATAAATAACCTATGGTTTTAATACGGTAATAGATCGTTAAGAAACTAGAAGCTCATATATCGGGATTAACTAACTGTGCACCTAAGGTAGTAATCTACATACGCAAAGTAAACACACATGAACTCTAACACATACACAACCAAGTAGTAATAACTATTAAAAGTATAAGTTTTAAATGTAAGTCGGTAATGAGCTAAGGGCACTAGACTTACCAGAGTGTGAAAGTGACGGATGTCACAGTTTCAACCCCAAAAACGGGTACACCAAGAGATGTGGGCGGGTCCCTTTTCAATGGGAAACCCACCCGGGCGGGCCTTGGTCAGATTGTGACCTTGGCCACCTTTTTTCCGTTTTGTAATTCGTCAAGATTGGATCTAATATATTTCCTAGTTGCATGTCATTCTCAGTACCTTGAATCCACTGGAAATCATCTCTTTATCATCATCAAGTGTTGTCTCGGTTGAGAAAACTGTGGTAAGCACTCTTAAACACCTTAGATTTTCAATATCTATTCATGCATGTATCGTTTCCGTCATGAAACTGAGTTTTGGTGAATTTGGTTTTATCCTAGAGGAGCTTGGATTGTACTTGGCTTAACCTTGTCGAAATACGGTAAATTATCGTCTCTCCGCATGGCCCGAACGGGCCCGGTTTCATGCACAAATAGAACCGGGCGGGCTTTGTGACCCGGGCGGGTTACTGGGCAGATTGCCCGATTTTCATTCTTTCGTTCGTTTCTCGTTTTATCGACTCTTAACACTTGTTTATTGGTTTTCCTAGGGTATTCCAGTAGAGGAAAGCCGCTGTGATTTGTCATCATCTTCGCGACTCATCGTTTCGGTTAAGGTATAACCCTAGAAACGTCCTTATCACGTTAATAGTTATTGTTGAACCGTTATGTCCACACGAATGTACCGAGCCCCATAACTTTGACAAACTGAAATTTTAGTAATTATAAACTAAATATTTGAAGGTTGTATTATTGGTTGAATTTGGTTTTACTCGTAGGTTGTTAACCTTTAAAACCATTACGATTACTGTATTTTCAACTCGGTTAACTTGATTCATCGGTACATTGTGTTTGGACATATTCACTTTTAGATAGGATCCCCATTTTAGACAGATTATTTACCCTAGATCGCGGTATTTTGTTGTTAGGGTATCGCTCGTCCTAGGCCAAGCACTCCGTTTTTATGCCCGCTTAGCCAAACTCTCAATCGTGAGTTACTTAACCCCTCTTTTTATGTTTTTGTACTTATTTTGGGGTGGAAAGCATGAACTAAACTTTTTATCAAATTGAATCCGATTCATCATTAAATTGACATCATTTGCTAAATCTTTACGTGATTGTATGTGTAACAAACTAGTCATTAAATTGACATCTTTTCTCAAAACTTGGTAGGAATATAAGCTCCCCGCATGTGCCAATAGATCAAAACAGTGCCCACTTTACTCACACTATTAACTTTTGCTAAATACGTGAATATGAATAGCACTATTTAGGAAATGATCGTTCCTCACCTTTAGTGGAAACTAGGGTGCATATTATTACTTGTTTCTCCTCGTAGATAGTGCGGGGATAGGGGCCTCACGGTCGGTTAAATCGGTCTAGTTGTGATACAATCAAGATTATTATACCAGTGTTTTTAGTTACCATCAAGATACAATCAACGTCCTAGTAGGCTACATGTTTACGAACCAACGATCGTATTGCTATACGATTAGTCATATATTTTCTTGTGAAGAAAACCCATTATTTTTATCGTAAACACTTAAACTGTAACTCAGTCTCTAAGGTTTCGTAATTGACACTTTTTCATGCTTTTCAGAAAATAATATGTAAGAAGTACCTCATCGCTTCGCATGCTCACCAGGTCACTCGAGTCGTGTCTTGTAGCGAAAGTTAAGATAGTTTGTTGGAAAAATCTTCTATCTTATTAGAAGATTTGTTTGGATTCGATCTTATCAAGCTCCCTATAATTGTGTATAAGTAGGGAGCTTGAGTCTTTGTATTTGGTAACGTTTGTGATAATCTTATTGAATCAACTAAGTGTTATTCAAATCTTGTTTAAGTTACAATTCTGCTCTAAACTTTATACAAGAACTGTGTGTGTTTATCAAACATGATAATTAACATTTGAATATTGATTTGCAATCGATTCAATCTAAAAGATAAAATTAATAAACTAATTATCTAGTGATTGGGATCTTACTTATACCTAACAATATTTGTACATGTTGTCACTGTTTGGATGAAGAATACAATCCTCCGGTAAAACGTAAAGGTTCACAACAAAAACTGAAGAAACGCTATGAAAACGGCGACCCTTCAGTAGGCTTACTTGGAGAACATTCAAGAAAGTTTGATTACTATGTCCTTTACCCAAATACCTCACTCCAAACATCACCCCAACCATGCCAAAACACTCCTCCAAATAATCTCTCCATATAACCAACGAGCCTTAAAAATCATCCATAACGAATACACCCACCATCCTCCACAGTTACATTGTCTGGTAATAACATCATATCCATTAACCTACTATGAGGTTGAGTTTCCACCATTAAAGTCATTAGAAAATCCACAAGAGAGAACCAAACATGACTATTAGATTAAAACTCCTACGAGTATAAGCCCTATGGGGGTCCCTAACTTTGTTAGTCATGCTGAAGCCACCTTCAAGTGGGAAAGTGAGAATGTTGTTGCACAAAACAAGGTCCTTACTCAAATCTTGGCTCAACAAACAAAACTGGTCAAAACACAAGAGACTTTCTCTTCACAAGTACAGACCCTTGAAACAAGGCTAAAAGAAATTAAGTATAAGATTCAAAATCTTCATACTGAACTTCTTAAAATAGTACGCTCTCCATGCTCAGCTCACACATCCACGTCTCTTTCCAAAAAGAAGCAGAAATGAAGTTCCTCAAAACACAACTTCTTGACCTTAAAAGACAACATAGACAACATAGAGTGTCACTTTTGTTGATGATCCATGGAGATTACCCTCTACCACATCTGTTAAACCATTCTTTGATCCAAAATCGATTCCCAAATCATCTTCAGTCCTACCCTCGCCATCATTAACATTATGGGCTCCAGAACAAGAAAAAATACGAAAAACATCCCCAAGTTTTGTTCATATAGACCGCCCTAACACATCGTTTGATTATACAATTTTCTCTTCATCCAAAGTCCCAAGTGTTATTCCCATTGAAAACATTAACCCAATCTCATCGTTTCTTCAATCTTTAAGCCAAATTGATAGGTCCCCTAAGTCTTCCTTTAAAGGACATGTTGTTTCAACCTCCATTGACAACGAAGATGATGACTTTGATCCCCTTTATGCATTTGAACACTTTTTCATGACAGAACCTGATCAAACAGTTTAAAATGATATTGAACCTTCTGAAAACGATGTAGGTGATGTTGCTTTCCATCTCAGTCATACAAGAAATTCTAGATTTCCCCGATCGAATACTAAAAAAAGTTTCACCTTTGATGACATACCACCTTCCAAGTGGAGAGAAAGAAATGTAGAAATGCTAACATGGTGCTCAGTAGATCTTTAATATGTAAGAAGTACCTCATCGCTTCGCATGCTCACCAGGTCACTCGAGTCGTATCATGGAGTCGAGAATCACGCTTTTGGACTTTTATACATTGTTAAACTTAATGACTATGTTTTGTAAACAATGTAAACTATGACTTTTCATTATTAAAAACGTTTGTATTTATCTATGTCTTGTGTTATGTTATATTGCTCTTCATACCTCGTGTTTCCGCTTTAGTTGGGTGTGACACAAAATCAGTCCAAGTCTATTTGAGTCTGAGTGACTTGAGTCTGACTAAGTAGTCAGACTTCGAAAGTGTCTTGTAGCGAAAGTTAAGATAGTTTGTTAGAAAAACCTTCTATCTTATTAGAAGATTTGTTTGGATTCGATCTTATCAAGCTCTCTATAATTTTGTATAAGTAGAGAGCTTGAGTCTTTTTATTCGGTAACGTTTGTGATAATCTTATTGAATCAACTAAGTGTTATTCAAATCTTGTTCAAGTTACAATTCTGCTCTAAACTTTATACAAGAACTGTGTGTGTTTATCAAACATGATAATTAGCATTTGAATATTGATTTGCAATCGATTCAATCTAAAAGATACAATTAATAAACTAATTATCTAGTGATTGGGATCTTACTTATACCTAACAATATTTGTACATGTTCTCACTGTTTGGAAGAAGAATACAATCCTCCGGTAAAACGTAAAGGTTCACAACAAAAACTGAAGAAACGCTATGAAAACGGCGACCCTTCAGTAGGCTTACTTGGAGAACATTCAAGAAAGTTTGATTACTATGTCCTTTACCCAAATACCTCACTCCAAACATCACCCCAACCATGCCAAAACACTCCTCCAAATAATCTCTCCATATAACCAACGAGCCTTAAAAATCATCCATAACGAATACACCCACCATCCTCCACAGTTACATTGTCTGGTAATAACATCATATCCATTAACCTACTATGAGGTTGAGTTTCCCCCATTAAAGTCAATAGAAAATCCACAAGAGAGAACCAAACATGACTATTAGATTAAAACTCCTACGAATATAAGCCCTATGGGGGTCCCTAACTTTGTTAGTCATGCTGAAACCACCCTCAAGTGGGAAAGTGAGAATGTTGTTGCACAAAACAAGGTCCTTACTCAAATCTTGGCTCAACAAACAAAACTGGTCAAAACACAAGATACTTTCTCTTCACAAGTATAGACCCTTGAAACAAGGCTAAAAGAAATTAAGTATAAGATTCAAAATCTTCATACTGAACTTCTTCAAATAGTACGCTCTCCATGCTCAGCTCAGACATCCACGTCTCTTTCCAAAAAGAAACAGAAATGAAGTTCCTCAAAACACAACTTCTTGACCTTGAAAGACAGCATAGACAACATAGAGTGTCACTTTTGTTGATGATCCATGGAGAATACCCTCTACCACATCTGTTAAACCATCCTTTGATCCAAAATCGATTCCCAAATCATCTTCCTTCCTACCCTCACCATCATTAACATTATGGGCTCCAGAACAAGAAAAAATACGAAAAACATCCCCAAGTTTTGTTCATATAGACCGCCCTAACACATCTTTTTGTTATACAATTTTCTCTTCATCCAAAGTCCCAAGTGTTATTCCCATTGAAAACATTAACCCAATCTCATCGTTTCTTCAATCTTTAAGCCAAATTGATAGGTCCCCTAAGTCTTCCTTTAAGGGACATGTTGTTTCAACCTTCATTGACAACGAAGATGATGACTTTGATCCCCTTTATGCATTTGAACACTTTTTCATGACAGAACCTGATCAAACAGTTTAAAATGATATTGAACCTTCTGAAAACGATGTAGGTGATGCTTCTTTCCAACTCAGTCATACAAGAAATTCTAGATTTCCCCGATCGAATACTAAAAAAAGTTTCACCTTTGATGACATACCACCTTCCAAGTGGAGAGAAAGAAATGTAGAAATGCTAACATGGTGCTCAGAAGAGCTTTAATATGTAAGAAGTACCTCATCGCTTCGCATGCTCACCAGGTCACTCGAGTCGTATCATGGAGTCGAGAATCACGCTTTTGGACTTTTATACATTGTTAAACTTAATGACTATGTTTTGTAAACAATGTAAACTATGACTTTTAATTATTAAAAACGTTTGTATTTATCTATGTCTTGTGTTATGTTATCTTGCTCTTCATACCTCGTGTTTCCGCTTTACCTGGGTGTGACACAAAATCAGCCTAAGTTTATTTGAGTCTGAGTGACTTGAGTCTGTCTAAGTGGTCAGATTCCGAAAGTGTCTTGCACCGAAAGTTAAGATAGTTTGTTAGGCAAATCTTCTCTTTTATTAGAAGATTTGTTTGGGTTCGATCTTATCAAGCTCTCTATAATTGTGTATAAGTAGAGAGCTTGAGTCTTTATATTCGGTAACGTTTTTGATAATCTTATTGAATCAACTAAGTGTTATTCAAATCTTGTTTAAGTTACAATTCTGCTATAAACTTTATACAAGAACTGTGTGTGTTTATCAAAGATGATAATTAGCATTTGAATACTGATTTCCAATTTATTCAATCTAAAAGATTAAATTAATAAACTGATTATCTAGTGATTGGGATCTTACTTATACCTAACAATATTTGTAAATGTTCTCACTGTTTGGATGAAGAATACAATCCTCCAGTAAAACGTAAAGGTTCACAACAAAAACTAAAGAAACGCTATGAAAACGGCGACCATTCAGTAGGCTTACTTGGAGAACATTCAGGAAAGTTTGATTACTATGTCCTTTACACAAATACCTCACTCCAAACATCACCCCAACCATGCTAAAAGACTCCTCAAAATAATCTCTCCATATAACCAACGAGCCCTAAAAATCATTCATAACGAATACACCCACCATCCTCCACAGTTACATTGTTTTGTAATAACACCATATCCATTAACCTACTATGAGGTTGAGTTTCCCCAATTAAATTCATTCGAAAATCCACAAGAGAGAACCAAACATGACTTTAAGATTAAAACTCCTACGAGTATAAGTCCTGTGGGGGTCCCTAACTCTGTTAGTCATGCTGAAGCCACCCTCAAGTGGAAAAGTGAGAATGTTGTTGCACAAAACAAGGTCCTTACTCAAATCTTGGCACAACAAACAAAACTAGTCAAAACACAAGAGACTTTCTCTTCACAAGTAAAGACCCTTGAAACAATGTTAAAAGAAATTAAGTATAAGATTCAAAATCTTCATACTGAACTTCGTCAAATAGTACGCTCTCCACGCTCAGCTCAGACATCCACGTCTCTTTCCAAAAAGAAGCAGAAATGAAGTTCCTCAAAACACAACTTCTTGACCTTGAAAGGCAGCATAGACAACAAAGAGTGTCACTTTTGTTGATGATCCATGGAGATTACCCTCTACCCCATTTGTTAAACCATCCTTTGATCCACAATTGATTCCCAATCATATTCCTTCCTACCCTCACCATCATTAACATTGTGGGCTCCAGAACAAGAAAAAATATGAAAAACATTCCCAAGTTTTGTCCATATAGACCGCCCAAACACATCTTTTGATTATACAATTTTCACTTCATCCAAAGCCCCAAGTGTTATTCCCATTGAAAAAATTAACCCAATATCATCGTTTCTTCAATCTTTAAGCCTAATTGATAGGTCCCCGAAGTCTTCCTTTAAAGGACCTGTTGTTTCAACCTCCACTGACAACGAAGATGATGACTTTGATCCCCTTTATGCATTTGAACACTTTTTCATGACAGAACCTGATCAAACAGTTTAAAATGATATTGAACCTTCTGAAAACGATGTAGGTGATGCTGCTTCCCAAGTCAGTCATAAAAGAAATTCTTGATTTCCCCGATCGGATACTAAACAAAGTTTCACCTTTGATGACATACCACCTTCCATGTGGAGAGAAAGAAATGTAGAAATGCTAACATGGTGCTCAGCAGAGCTTTAGTATTATCCTATCGATATGTTCATCAAAAGGTTTGTTACAAGGCTCCAAGGACGCCTTCGTGATTGCCATCTTAGTCTTGGAGAATACAGGCAGCTTACAATCCAACAGTTTATGGATGTAATTTACTCTGAATTCATTGGGGACCCGTTCGAACAACTTATCCGAGCAAGAGAAGAGTTCCTTAATATGAAGTGTTGCTCATTCCATAAAAAAAAGTTCTTTAAAGGCATTACAATCGTATGTCTGAAATATTTTTTTTTCTACAAGGTGTCGATGATGTGAATCTCAAGAAAGTATTCCTAAATTCCTTTCTAAAATCACTTGGAAATGAGGCATATAGGTCTCTAGATGCTCGAAATATCACAGTTGCACAAACTTCGCTTTGAGAACTATATCAGCTAATTCTTAATGCATTGGCGAAGTTATGTAACCAAAAGAAGTTCTTGGTTGATTTCGAAAAACCAGGAAGATGACTTGGCGCTTCTTGTAATGACAAGCACCTCCAAATCAAGTGCAAAGACAAATCATCGTGTGATTGTTCTCACACAAAGAGAAAATCACATTTGAAGAACTTTTCAAGAAATTCAAGTTCTTACGGACGCAAAAAATGCTCTCCACGACAGAGGTCTAGTGAGAAAAAATGGAGATTCTTCAGGAAGAGACCTCAGAGAAGAAGAACTTTTGATAGATGCTACATGTGCAAGAAGAAAGGGCATTTTTCAAAAAACTGCCCAGATAACAGAAAAACTCAAGCAGTATTGCACGCGCTCAATAAAATTGAACCAATTGACCAATCAGACATTGAATCCTTTTATTCCCTTGATGATGAGCCAAATGAGATTTCGTTATGTTCAATTGCTTACAGTGATGACTCGGATGAAGAATCCGCTTCAGATTCGTCCACTGAACATTCTGACATAGAAGTGTTCATCATTAATCCAAATCCGATTCCTCCAACTAATCACTCTCGATTAGAGGCATTTAAGACAAGTCCAATTCCGGATCCGTTTACGGACCAAGATGGTATGGAAGTTTTTGAAGCAAGCCTAATTCCTCACATCTGAAGCCCAATCCCATTCCGAGAAAACCAACCCGTACCCGCAGCCAAAATCCACCTTCTCACATCAACATAGGCCAAGCCCATCCAAGCCACTGGATTCTTTGATTGGCTCAGCAGTTTCCATCCTCAACCCAAAAATTCTTCCACAAGAATTTTGGAAACCACATTTCCAACAATTTCTAGCAGCTAATGGAGAAACATTTCCTATTAATAAAATCAGTTTTCCTATTAATATCATGCTTTTCCCTAATCTTGTTTTTAAGCATAGAATGCTTGGTTCCAGTGCACATGGCAAAGATATCCTAATTGGGTTTGACATTCTTCATGAATTATCGAATTTAAGGTAGACGGAAAAAGGTCTTTGTTACAAAAGTTTTATGAATCCATGGACCTCTATTCCACGGTTGTTTATGGCATCAAACCATCCTCATACCCTAGAATCCCTCAGGCATAATATTGTCCAAACATGTTGTGCCTCTTCACATACAAAATTCCTTTCCAAACATCCTAATCCGTTGCGGTTAAACCCTTCATTTTTGTCTCATTACCATTTAAACAAAATGAAGACGTTAATCCAACAAAAGCCAGGCACCCATGAATGAATCCAGGCCATTATGAACTTGCTCTGAATGAATATACCCAACTTGTTGATGAATGAATTATTGAACCTACAACGTCCCAATGGGAATGTGAAGCATTTTATGTTAACAAAAGGAGTGAACAAGTTCGTGGAAAACTAAGACTTGTCATCAACTACCAACCTCTAAACTACTTTATAGCTGATGATAAATTACTTATTTCTCAAAAAAAAAGTATTTGTTCCAAGCACTAGCCAATGCTATGGTTCTCTCAAAATTCGATCTCAAGTTTGGGTTTTGGCAATTGGGAATTACTCCTGAAGACAGACCAAAAACAGGGTTTTGCATCCCTGATCATCATTACTAGTGGAAAGTCATGCCATTTGGATTAAAAAAGGCTCCATCCGCATTCCAGAAGCCAATGATTAAAATATATGATCCTATGTTGTCAAACACCCTGGTATATATTGATGATATTTTACTATTTTCTGAAGATGAAGCATCCCATGTTGATTTCCTTTCAAGATTTTATTCACTGGTCAAGAAACGGAATTATGTTATCATAAAAGAAAATAGTGATGGGGGAGTTATGGTAGATCTATATAAGACCTATAAGAGTAAGTGGAGAAATGGTTATTTAAAAGAGAAGATTAGGACTATACTTGTTTTTTGGTTTTTCTTGGGTTTTCATTACTAATACATGAAATAAATAAGAGAAGTATAAGAACTAGAAAGAGAAAATACTAGAGAGATGTTTAGAGCAAAGGTAGAAAGAAATTTTATTGTAAACTTGGGATGATTTCTTACAATGGGATACAAGGATATTTATAATCAAAACTAGGAAAGCATAAAACAGTACATACCACACAAATGGAAAGATAAGTGTTGTAGTGCATAGTGGAGCACTTACTTTATTACATACATTTATTATTACACATATATGACATAATAAATATGTCATGTTCTTTTGTAGACTTGTTGACTTATTGACTTCTTTTTTTCTTGTTTCCCCCTCGATTCTTCATGGGAAGGATCATTTTCATATGGATCATGATAGATACCATCTTCTTCATTGTCTTCATCTTCGTCATTATCTGCTTCTTCTTCTTCATCATATGTGTCCATTCGAACATTTAAGTGTGTCTTTTTCCATTCATCTAGAGCTTCAATCCGTTTTAAAGATAATGGGTGGTCGTCAGACCATGCACACATATCTTGCATGATATGCATAGGGATTATCTTTAGATTAAACATCTTTGCTTCGACTAAGGCTCTTTGTAGTTCTCATCATAGTAACCTTGTATAATTTATGTTGGAGCATGATACACATATTATTTCTCAAGCCTAACCATTAATGGTGGGAGGAAAGAGCACGGGGGTCGAAACAGTACGACAACATAAGTTTTTTCACCTACTATCATTCTCATCCACTGATGTGCTGGTTAAAACCACTAGAGAAGAGTAAACAGATTTTTGGTGCACTTTCAAACTGACACTGCAAGATGTAAGATTGAAGTTTGATTACAGTGAAAGATATACCAATGGTGTATGTCTCGAAAAGGTACCAAAAGAATCATAACGCTTCTTTGGGAAGTCGGAACAGATCATCGATATGGAAGGTATTGAGACCTTTAAAAGCTAAACCATGTTTTCGAATGATAACGGTGAGAAACGTTTTGTAGTTAAGAAGGGATCTTTCGGTGAGGGTTAATTCTGCTATTGTTTCGGTAATTTCTTTGGGTATTTGGAGGGTTGGTGAAATAGTAATGGAGGGTGGAATGTTGGTTGAGGCACTTTCATTGACCGAGTAAACCATTGGAAGTATATAGGGTTTGTAGGTTGTCTTGCTATTTCCTGGAGCTTTTTCTTTCTTTATATAGGATATAGGCCTTGATAAAAAAAAATCAGCAAAGACGTTAATTGTTCCCTTGATGTGTTTGACAGTAAATTTCCACTGGGAAAACCAGTTGGCCCACCTTAGCATTTGTTTCTCCGGAAGTGTCTTTCTCTTAAACTGTAGCATGCGGGGAAAAGAAGACATATCCATCTCTATTTCGAATTCGTGGTCGATTAGATGGAATTGGAATCTTTCTATTCTTCTCTTTACTGTGAGAATCTCTTTAAACGTGGAGTGATAATGTTGTTCTTCTTTTTTGAAGGTGCCACTTTTATATCCACATATTGTCCTTACATTATCTTTACCCTGTACAAGTAGGACTGCGCCCTAATATTCATCATTGGCATATGTCTGAATGATTCTCTTTTATAGTCGGTGTTGGAATTAAAGGAAGCATCTTATCTTCCATCTTTTTTATCTCTTGCACAGTTATTGTTTGTTTTGTAGTCCATGGTGGAGAATATTTTCGGAACATGGGTAATAACCAGACCGTATGACTAGACAGCTTAGGCAAGAAATCAGCCATATAAATTACTAAACCAAGGAATTTTTGGATCATCTTTGGTGTAATTAACTCGTCTGGGAATCTGTGAAGTTCTTGGGCAATGTGGGGTTGTGGTTAGTATTTTTCTTCTGATATTTGCATACCAAGGAAATCAATCAAAGATACTCCTATCACCATTTTCTTTTCTGATAACATAATTCCATGCTTCTTGACTAATGAATAAAATCTTGAAAGCAAATCAACATGGGATGCTTCATCTTCGGAAAATAGTAAAATATCATCAATATATACCAGGGTGTTTGACAGGATAGGCTCAAATATTTTAATCATTACCTTCTAGAATGCGGATGGAGCATTTTTTTAATCCAAATGGCATGACTTTCCACTGGTATTTATGATCAAGGATACAAAACCCTCTTTTTGGTCTGTCTTCAGGAGTAATGCCCAATTGCCAAAACCCGTACTTGAGATCGAATTTTGAGAGAAACTTAGCATTGACTAGTAATTGGAACTAGGGATGGCACCCGTGCATTGTGGGCGCGGATACCCCTTACCCACGACCCGTGTCCGCGGATTTCTTCATACCCCCCAACCCGCGGGTAATTTTTGACGGGTTAATTTTTATACCCATTCCCACGACCCGCGGGTTGAATAAAATCATATTAATTTGTTGAACAATTAACCTTACTTTATGTTCATTAAGACGTTATCAAAGATTTAGTAAAAATTGCAACAATTTACAAACATAAAACGTATTGAAATATGAACTAAAAGAGTGACGTACTTGACTCTCACACATATACAAACACATAAACAAATAAATAAATAATTTAAAAATAGTTATAACATCCTCGGGTTAAAATAGAATAGAAAATCATTTTGTTACTTTATAAATTATAATTAGGGTTACGTACATAACTATATGACAAAGATGACTAATAAGTTTGGTACTTAATTTAGACAAGTTATATATCTAATATTATATTTTTATTATGGATTAGTGGATATACCCGCGGGTATTTATACGGGTTTTGACGGGTTCGCGGGTCAGGTTTACCCGCGGATTTACAACAAAACCCACACTCACCCGCCACCCGCCAACGGGTATGTTTTTCAACCCACGATGACACCCACAGGTAAAAACTTAAGGGTTTTTTTACCCATATCTAGTGGATACCCGCGAGTTGCGGGATTCTTCTCGTCCATTGCCATCCTTAATTGGAACAAGGACTTTTTTTGAGGAATCGGGAATTTATTATCAGCAAGTGGTTTAGAGGTTGGTAGTTGATGCCAAGTCTTAGTTTTTCACGAACTTGTTCACTCCTTTTGTTAACATAAAATGCTTCACATGCCCATGGGGACTTTGTAGGTTCAATAATTCTTTGATCAACAAGTTGGGTACATTCATTCAAAGGAAGTTCATGATGGTCTGGATTCATTCCTGGGCGGTTGGCTTTTGTAGGATTAACGTCTTCATTTTGTTCAAATGGTAATGAGAAAAAAAAATGAAGGGTTTAACCACAACGGATTAGGATGTTTAGAAAAATAAATTTTGTATGTGAAGAAGCACAACATGTTTGGACAATATTATGCCTAAGGGATTCTAGGGTATTAGGATGGTTTGATGCCACAAACAACCGTGATTTAGAGGTCCATGAATTCATAAAACTTTTGTAACAAAGACCTTTTTCTGCCCACCTTAAATTTGGTAACCACAGTCTCTAACTTCTGTCTCTTGTACCCTTTTTGATCTTATCCACTTCCCATGCTACAACCTCAAGATCCATCCTTCTTTCTTTATCATCAGGTTGCAGTTTATGAAGTGGAAGGTTGAAAATAGTAAGAATATCATCATTAGAGATCTCTCTTAGATCAGCATTTTCATAGAGCCTCTCATCCTCACCATCTTCTCTGCTCAGTACAATCTCATCATTCTCATAATCTACCCACCATCTGAGTATCTTGGGCTTTTGATGCCTAACTTGGAGTTCTTCATGGGGGCAATAAACATAGTCATCCTTTTCCTTTTTGCTCTGAATTTCTTTCCAAAGCTGGCAAAGTCAGTCTTAGCACATTCATGAATGAACCTCTCATAATCATATCCATGAGCATAATTACCATGGTTCACCATCTTCAACTGACAGAGTCTTCTGGCATCTTCCACTGAGATTAGCATGAGTTTCTCAGTTGTGTCAAAGGACTGAGTCATTGTACCAGTTCTGCTTTTTCTCTTAATCACAATTGCACCAGTATAATGATCAAATCTCCAACCAACTATAGGTGGTAGAATACTTCTCTTCATATTCATCAGCTCTTCTCTTTCAGCCCTCAACTCCTCTTGGGAAACCTTCATTATTCTTGATCCTGAAGCATTGTCTTCTCCTTGAACTGAAACATTAGCAGCATCAATGGGAATCCCATATTGATCTAAATCACCTCCATCTGCTGCAGTCTCATCAATCAAATTAGATAATTCTTCAATCATCGCTGTGACAGCAGGATGATCTGCATAATAGTCTTCTGGCAGTGTAGATGTAGAAGATTGAGCAGAACTGGGTCTTCTTGTTGAGTCTTTGTGAACCAAGACTCCTTTTCCATATACTCAGAAAAAGGATCATCTTCTTGCTTTACATTTGTCTTTTAATTCACATCTTGACTTTGTTTCTCAACTAGAGACTTCAAAGTGACATTCTGACTTGAATCAACTGTTTTTGTAGAAGACCCCTCACCAGTTTGAACAAAAGGAGCAATTGGATCTTCTGTTCTTTGACTTTCCAGATTGACCTCAACATTCTCTGAAGCTTTTTCAGTTTGCCTTTTGTTCAGCTCCTCCTCTATCTTCTTTTCTATCTTAGACTTCCTTTCACTTACCATAACCTTAGTTTGAATATCTAACCAGTTTTTCTCCAGGGTTTCAATCTTCATTTTAAACACTGATCTAGATGACATTCCACCAGAAACAACCAAGTAGTTCCTCGGATGAAGTTTGTAATTCTTCTCTGAGAACTTATTCTTGTATTCCAGCATCTTCTTCTTCAGATTGACCACCTTGAAAGGTACTAATGTTGATGCTTTCAGTTTTCTACTCTTCACTCTCCCCCCTTGTCTTACACTGCTTCCAACCTTAGCAGTTTCTTTAACTACTCTCATCACCTTCTTCCTCTTCCTTTTTAACAGTCACTTCTACACTCTCATCACATTCCTTGTCACTATCAATCTCTATCACCACTTTCTCTCCTCCCAATTCTTCATTCTACTGACTATTGATGTCATATGTGTGTACAGAAACAGGATTCCTTTCTTTGATATAAACAGTGAAGGTCTCTATAGCATTGACATCAGATATCCCTTCATACAACCCCTCAAAGTGTTTTTCAAAAGTCTCTTGATCTATTACTTCTCCAAACTGATCAACGGCTCTAAATTTATTGATATTCTTTTCAGCTTCAACGCTTTCACTTTCATCTTCATCACCAGAGTTAATAAATCCCTCACCCTACTTAAACTCTTCTTCACCAGATTTATCTTCTTCATCACCAGACTTAAATTCTTTTTCATCAGAGTTAAACATCTCTTCACCAGATGTAACATTTTCTTCACTAGATGTAAACTCTGTGACTTTTTCTTTTCCTTTGTAGCTCCCATCCTTCTCAGAGTCTTTCTCGATCTTCCCCACAATTGATAGATCAATCTCAACCTTTTCATTAACACTTTCACTACTCTCCAATCTTCCTTCTGCTTCAGTTTCAACATTTTCTTCATCCACCACCATTCTATCCTCAGCTTCAACTTCAACTTCAATCCTGGTTTTATCTCCCCCTATTTTGGATGCATCATCCATAGGAAGAGATTTTAATCTTAGCTTTAAATGGTCTCTGATGACTGCATTTGAAGCATTTTTCCATCTTAGCTGATTGATTAGTGACTTTTATCTCAGAACCAGTTGCTCCAATGTCTCATTCTTCTTAGTCAATTCCATTATTGTCAACATACCAATTCATGCTCCCCCTTTCTTTCTTGAAGTATAGACATTAATAGGATTGATTGATGAAGCATCCTTCTGAACATTTATCACAAGGGTAGACACAGGGGGAACCTCAGGAGTGAGAGTATGTAAGGCAGCCAGATTAGGCAGAGCTTGGCTTTCCTCAACTTTATATTACCAATCTCCTCTTTCACCACTCCCTTGGGCTTTCTGAGCAATAGGTGATTGAGGTGGAGGTTATGGAATAGGAATAACAGGTGATTCAGGTTGATCAACCTCCACTTGTTGTTGTTTTTGTTGCTCTTCTTGTTGTTGTTGTTGTTTTTGTTGTTCTTGCTGTTGTTGTTGTTGTTCTTGTTGTTTCTCATTCTCTCCCCACTAGCCTTGTAGCTCTAAAAACATTTGTATAGCTACCCTTGCCTGATTGATCATTGGTGGGAAGAAAGGAGTAAACTGTCCTGAGAAGACCACTCTTGCTTTAGGAAAATATTTTCTCATGTTGTTCATGATCTTCCAGTTCATATTCTCATCCTTAAGTGTAGGACCTTCTAGCATCAATCCTTGAACTTCAGATTGCAAGATGATCTGAAGGAATCTTGGATATAGAAGAAATTTCTGTGAACTGCCTTCATCCATTCTCTGCATACATTCCATGATGAATTCAGAGAAGTTGAACTTCCTTTGAGTGATCATACATACAAAAGCAGAGGCCAACGTTTGATTCATCTCATCAAATCGTCCAGACTGTCCAGATATACAGCAAACCAGTACATTAACCAGATATCTCCAATTGAATGTGACTCTTGTCTTTTTCACCATACTCTCTGGGAAATCACCCTCATAACCAGCTTGTCTACATACAGCCCTTATTTATTCCATCTCCAATCTCTCCACACCATTAGCATCATCCAACTGTAATACTTTCCTTAACACATCTTTAGTGATACTAACATTCTCCATTTGTACAGTTGATGTAATAGTCCTCACACCATTTACAACATCAAACCTTGCATTTTGCCATAATTTCAGTAATACATTTCTATACAACACAGGACTCTCTGAAATAGCAAATCTCATGTTTGAGTTGATCAGAAATCCCAAAATAAGCTTCCAATCCTCATCAACTTCAGAATGGCCCATATCCAAAAATGCAGCAACAATATGTTTTGGTTTATAAGGGAAAGCCATATTAATGAACTCAGAAAACAGGAGAAAAATACTCAAAAACTGGAAAAGAATCTAAAATCTATCTCAAAGGTGCTAAAAATCTATAGCAAAGTCTCTAAAGGAAATCGTCAGTGAAAGGAAAAGGTAAGAAGTTTTATTGAGATTAGCAATTTTGATCCGGATAAGAGATGCAATTTGCATGAATTAAAAAAGATTATTTGTATTTAAAAGTATTAAAACCAAATTAAGAATAAATATTATATTTAATTTCCCACCAAAACGTCATCCGACCTAAGTAATAGTGTCCCAGAGTTAAACTTAATCAAAAATTATAATCCGACCTAAAAGTTAAAGAACCCGACTTAAACTTATGGTCAAACTAGTCAACTCAAGTATAAGATTTAAATCAATCTAATACCCGAGCTAAAAATATGGTCAACATAGTCAAAGTCATTACCAGACATAAATTAGATTAATACCCGACTTAAAAATTTATTACCCGAATTAACTTAAATCAAAATTAACTCATTTAAGTCTTTCTAGGTTAAATTCTTAACACCAGAATTGAATCATTTCAAACCATCAATTAATCTTGAAATTGTTTAAAAATCAAAATTTCATCAAAAACTTATATTCCAGGACTTCATAATTTAGTTCATATGAGCAAATTTGCTTCAGAAATGAAATGTTTAGTAAAATGCAGAAACTTGTATTTTTATTAGAATTCAACATGTGTCAAAAATTCATAAATTCCAAGTTTTAATAATTTAAAAATGACATGATATACAATCAAACTTATTCAATTCTTATCAAGTATAAATAAATTAAATTAATATTTTACTTAAATATGGAATATATACCTTATTGTCACTAAAACAAAGCAGTTTTGGGACATATTTTAACAAAGGAATTTATATGAACACATGAATAATCTTCAATATTTATTGAGAGTCCCCAGAATATGATTTCTCAACCTTATAAACTGTTTTTTCTCTCAAGATATTTTTGATTATATGCATGTTTTTATGTTCAAAATTAGACTTAGTACTATTGTTTAACTCATTCCCCTGTCTTTGCCGTTTATCAAGTTAGCATCAAGGATCTAAGAGGACAATATACTAGTTTATTAAAGAATTTGGACTTATTCACATGTCTCTGCCGATTATCAAGTTAGCATCAAGGATCTCAAAGTCAATAAAGTATTAAAAATCACTTTAAAACTTTATAGTTTTATGATAAATAGATTTAAATGCCATTATTTACTGAAAATATATCTTTTCTTTGTTTTTCTACTTGACAATCACTGATTTCCCATTTGACAGTTATTAGTTATAATGACTTTGACAGGTCCTGATTTCTCTCTACACTCAGCGAATCGAAATGAAACAGGTCATGATGCGGAATCTCATGACCTGAGTTGAATCAAAAGAACAAACATCAACTCGAACTTGAAATTGAAATTTAAGCTGATATCAGACAATGTATGCGCAACTAATTAATATTTCATTGATAGTGTGAACAGGTTTTGGATCGAGCTTGTTACATCAGACACTAACAAGCTCAACGGAACTCAAACTGAGTTCCGGGTTCAAAGACAACAAACTCTAACAACCTATCACACTATTTATAGACAAAATCTAAAACACTACGAATTAAATATTACAACATGTCATCATCTTAATTTCAACTCGGGGAGTTCACTTCAATTCGGAATCATAACCTGTCTACCACCAGAACCTATCTCGTTATCATAATTCACCTCTGGAGCAGCCATAGCAATTGCAGACATGATGATTGATGTGACGTCCCGTCAATTTGAAGTACTTATGTTACCGTTATTATTTTAACTTTATTCGTAATTGATTTCGACCCTTGCATTTCGCGTTGTTTTGCTCACGATTTACTGTTATTGAGTATCGGGTTTTCTGTATTTGTTGATTCGTCCCCCGAGACGTAATAATTTTATTTTATCTAAGTGCCAATTAGTTAGTATCCTCATAATTATAAGTTAGAAGGTTTATGCCAAATTTGTCGGTTATCATATTCTTTATCTTTAAGAAATCATGCCTTGCTCGTGTTTATGCTTATACCGAGAAGTATGTATTTCCAAATCAAAATTTAAATTGAATCGTTTAATGAATCATAATACCAATAAAATCATAAAATGAACTTTCCTAAGTTCATTTGTAAGGCAATCGGGAACCCTAAACGAATACATATACGTAACGACAACACGAACAAAAAACGGAGAAATCCAGGAAATGGACTGGGCGCGCCGCGGTGAGCTGACTGCGCCGCGGTCCATTCCCTGGACAGTTTGTTATTGTTGAGGTGTGAGTCACCAAAATACGTGTTTAACTCTTGGAACACTTGTCCAACAGGTGTCAAAAACCTTCTATCACAGACTTCTGACCCACTAATACCTCATACAAGTCTCACACTTCATTTTTGACAATCACAAACACAAGCTTCACTCTTTCCCTTCATATGTTGAAAAACACACACACCATCACAAAACTCTCTCAACACTCCTTTGAATGCAGTAAATTCCAACCATAATCAGCCTAAAACATCACTATAAAACGTGGTTATCATCAAGGGAAGCTAGGGTAAATCATCCATGGGTTTCACATATTGATTTCTATCAATTTTTGGGTCAAAGATCACCACCAAAGCTTCAAGAAATTCCATCAAGTCATTTTAGATCATCACATCTTCATTTTCTTTGAGGTATTATAACCTATCCTCACTGTTTTGAATATGATTTATCAATTGCATGTATCATCTAACTACATAGAAATGAGTTTTATAAGATTTGATGGTTAAAATCTTTGAAATCAAGTTTTACAAATATGTACATGGATCTTGATTTAAATGATGGGAAAGCTTTACAAAATGGTTGTTTGAAAGTGTTTTGATGATTCCATAACTTGCATGTTTAAATCTATGACATCAAAAGATGATTTTCCAACACAAAACGATTTTTGTAAAAATTGAAATATCTGAAGATACCACCGCGCCACGGTGCCTTCACCGCGAGGCAGTCGTGGTAAACCTATGACCGCGGCGCAGTCACTCCACCGTGAGGCAGTCGTGGTGCAGATTTTGGAAACTTTGTAAATCCGTTAAATTTGCACCTTAAACTTGTTATATTATGAACCTTTATTAACGGTGTGTGTATTTTGTTTTGGAGGAAGATTTGTCCTCATCACCAAGCCACCGAGGTCTTTGTTTCCGGATTCTTTTCTTTTCTAGCGGGTGCTAACGATAACGATCGTATTCTTCCAAATTCCTCATTTTTCATATGTTACGGTTTTAGCCTTGAAAAACGGTTAGGAGTAAATATTAGACCAACACTTAATGTATTGTCGGATTTGGATTGAGAATGGTCGAATATATTAAAATGTAATCTAACCGAAAGTATCGTAATTAACTTATTATTGTATTATGTATTATGAGAAAGGTTTAAAATGCAATTGTTGTTAAGCGGGAAAGTGATTGAAATTTGGACGAACATTTTATAACGCGGAAACGCTGCCGAAATTTCGACTCACGACTTTTTACGACATTAAAACACTTATATAAATAATTTGTATACAAAAGTAACATATTACGATAAAATACCGTCTTTGGACTCAAAGACGCCAACTCAATCCAAAATGTCTAACAGTTATTTTAAAACGGACGTATTACCTACATTTCAATGAATAAACATTTGCTACAAATAACGATCGTAATCCAAAGCCGTCAAAGATTAATTTTTGCGATAAACTTTGGTTAAAAACATTATAAAGACATTTTTACAATATATGTTTGAAAAGTAAAGACTTTTAACCTTCAAAACGTCAAAGTATACTTTTACGTCAATTTCAATAATCTTCCGAACTACTATGATTCGACCTCGAATTATTGATCTTAACTTTTACAAAATCAACATCTTTGACCTTTGACTTTTGACATTTGACTTTTGTAAGTCAACTTCCTTAACATTTGACTTTATGAAGTCAACATCTTTGACTTTGACCAAGTCAACATCTTGCCATTGATCTTGATCGATTTCAATAAACTTATAAACAATATTCCTTCCAACCAATATTCCTAGTAGTCGTTTCGACTCGGATATTATTCTTTTCGAATAATTGTTATGACGTGATATGCCGACATCCTTCCGAGCGGTCCTGATTGACGCGGAACATCGCATTCTAAATACGTCACCTCATTTAAACTTATCTGTCACACCCCGCTTGGAAGCGGAAACGCGAGATGTTCCAGTTATAATATCAAAGTCAAGATTACAACAATATAACCGATAAACAAAACATCAAATTAAATTGATCATGCCAAATGTTACAAAATACATCAATGAGTCAAGGCGATGAGACGCCAAGTGCGAATACAACTCCAAAAGAAATAAGCAAACGGATCGTCATGGAAATTACAATAAACAATATAAATTCAAATTTCCCAAAAGCAAGCGATCCGAAAATAAACTATGGCATGATCAACGGAAACCCTCAATTTCCTGCAAAGCGTTAAAACGACATCAACAACATGTTGGTGAATTATTCGCAATTTTAAAATAAAAGTGACCCATCGACCAGTTTCAATAAACATCATAATTTCAAATACCATATCTCAAATCTTTTCATTTCAAAACATATCTTTTCAAACCATATCTTGTTTTCAACCCTAGTGAGGATCCCATGCTTAGATTAGTTATACATCGAACCTTGCCAGTCCTAAAGACGCAATTCCTAAGGCAGTGTCAACCAAAGGCAACCAGTTTAATCAAGTACGGTCATAACATCCACACATAGATACCTACTGAGGGATGAGGGTCAGGCGATATAACCCATATAGCTATATATATGTAACCGTTGGGCACGAAGCTTAACGAGTGTATAAGACACCCAATCTAAGGCAGACCTATTCTACTAGGTAAACAAGATAATCATAGCATTTTGCATACGCAAACAGTTTTAAAATACGCTACAAGATGATTAATAAGATTCCGCATACGCAGACAGTTTTAAAATACGCTTTACAGCCCAAAAATAGTAAGACAAGGGCTACGAATAACTCACTGAATAAGCTTCAGCAAACAAATATCGGGTACACCAAACACAGAGCTACAACTCCACCGCCTAAGTGCCTTAAACAATAAACAACATAGTCTCAGTATCTCTATAAGTCTAGGTCCGGTTTAGCCTTGTCGGTTAAGATTAAGTTTAATATAACATTCCAACGATTAATAAGTCGAATAAGGATGACGAATTAAGAAGACGATGTTCCGCGCCAGAAAAGGGCCGATCGGCAAGATATCGATACTTCGCGTCAACAGCGACCGTTGGAAACAAATGATAACTCCAAGTCGAAAGGAATATTAATACCAATGTTCAATATAATGACCAAGATTAAGGTGTTGACTTGTAGAAGTCAAAGGTCAATTATGTTGACTTATGAAAGTCAAATGTCAATCAAGTTGACTTATTAAAGTCAAAATCAATTTAAAAGTCCAATTTGACACCTTGAATAACTTGAAGTGTTTTCATACCAAGATGTTTAGAATAAAATGCCTTTCAAAACCATTTATAAAGTTTGCCGCAAAACATATTTTGATGACTTAAAACAATGATCAATTGAGGCGAAGTTTAAAGTATCACAAAAAGATTTAAAAGGTCCGTTTAAGTAATATTATGACATTCGAGATTGCGTTGGTGTCTTTGAGTCCAAAGACAATGTTTTTGTATAATATGTTACTTTGGTATACAATTTATTTATATAAGTGTTTAAGTCGTAAAGAGTTGTGAGATGAAATTTCGGCAGCGCTTCCGCGCCATAAAATATTAGTCCATTTATTCAATCACTTTCCAGCTTATCAACAATGCATTTTAAACCATTATACATAATACATAATACCATATTTAGTTTTTACACAATACTTTGGTTACTTATATCTTAACATTTGTCCAACTTTAGTCCAAATCGATCAAACG
This sequence comes from Senecio squalidus, assembly GCA_910822075.1. Lineage (NCBI taxonomy): Eukaryota > Viridiplantae > Streptophyta > Magnoliopsida > Asterales > Asteraceae > Senecio > Senecio squalidus. The sequence goes on along the minus strand of CAJVGC010000432.1, from coordinate 27,454,469 downwards.
CACGAGTGTTGGTCTAATAATTTATCCTAACCGATTTTCAAGGCTAAAACCGAATAATACACATATAATGAAATCACAAGATTCACAAGAGTAACAAGTTATACCACTAACTCCGCTTGATTTGACCAGAATTTGGAATGACAACTTCGGTGGTACAACGATGAGAATATCCGCCTCCGAAACACAAACAACGCCAAAAATTAGCAATACGAAGGACTTGAATACACAAAATGTCACCATTATTACTGTTTTTACTCATCTCAGCCTCACAATATTATTGACAAAAGTCCAGAACGTGAAAACAAGTTTTAAATCGAGTAAACGACACATTTTCGGGAGGTCAGCAGCCCGGTGTTGCGCACCTGGGCACAGGTGCTGCGCACCTGGCTGCTGCCATTTTCCCGATTCGTGTTTTTCTTACTAAAATCGTTTTGTAACTCAAAGATCTCGACATGCAACCAGTAGATAACTTATAAAACATCATTTTTATGGTTTCTAAATAACTTTTACCCACAAAAACATAGATCTAAGTGGTGTTTATATAAAAATCGTTTTTGTAAACAAAGTGGTATAAATCCTTACGAAAACTCATTTTTATGGCTTAGATCATACATGCAAGTTATAAAATGATAAGAATGTAATTAAAATCAGTGGAAGAAAGTTATTATACCGCAAGAAAATGATAAGATGATGATCTAGCTTGATTGATGAAGAAGATTAAACCCGAAAATGATGAACACCAAAGCAACAACCCGGAAGAATCACCTCTCCATGCTCCCTTTGATGAATATACTTGTTTATTATGATGTTTAGGATGTTTTAATGGTGAGACAAAGCTGGGATTTACTGCCAAGAGTGAAGAAAATGAAGAACAAATGGAGAGAGTAGAGAGAAAAACACCAAATGTGTGTGTGTGTTTTGATTGAATAATGAAAGAAATGACCAAGGCATGTGATAAAATTACTTGGGCAGTGTTTCCTGGCAGTTTAGGGGTCGAATGGGGTTATGCCAAGTGTCCCCAATCGTTATACATGCAAAAATGAGTCACACAAAAGACAAAATCCGTCCAGCAAGGTAGGTGCTGCGCACCTACTTGGTAGGTGCTAAGCACCGACCAAAAATTCAGACTTCTTGCTTTTTCGTTTACGCGATCGTTAAGGAGTTTCGTTCGCCGAAAGTTCCCGATTCTTTTTGCGATGAACTTAGGAAAGTTCATACTATGATTTACTTTATATTAGGTTTATTTGATATTATATTTTCACTTTCGATTTCGAGATCCGCACGATTTCGGTAAAAGAGTAAACAAGAGTAAAAGTGCGATAACTCGCGGATAAAGGATCCGATAACCGACAAATTTGGCATAAACCTTCTAACTTATATTTATGAGAATACTAACTATTTGGCACTTAGATAAAATAATATTATTACGTCTCGAGGGACAAATCAGTAAATACGAAAACCCGATACTCAATAACAGTAAATCGTGAGCAAAACAAAGCGTAACACAAGGGTCGAAATCAATTGCGAATAATATATAAATAATGACGGTAACATAAGTACTTCAAATTGACGGGACGTCACAGCCTCCCCCAGTTGAAAGAATTTCGTCCTCGAAATATTTCCTGCAACGGCCTACTCTAACTCGAAGGAAGACGCTAAGGATATAGCCGTGCAAATATCAAAATCTTAAACGCATTAGATATGAAACTCTCCTAAAGATGGAATAAAATTGGAGATCAGTAGAATTGAGAGATATTGACTCAAAAACTGTTAACAATAGGAATTACGTTCCGGTCTTGCATAATTTATTCCAAACTAGGCGTAGTTGGCCAAATTACGCGTAGTTCATAATGAACCATGCCATTGCGGAATTAATCCTCTAAGGTTTAAAAGTGCACGAAATGATTATTAGCAAGTCGAAGCAAGGTGATGGATTAAAATTTGAATACGAACTCCTCGGAATCACACTCGTAGGACAACCTAGTCTCGCCGACTTCTTTGCAGATAGGAGCTCCCTTCGGTTCCAACGCAACAAAGGCGTAAAAAGGAAAATGGAAATACACGGAAGAGAAAGAAGAGTGTGCAACCCAACGATAATAAGACTAAGCATCAAATATCAAATAGGATAATTGCATGTTGAACTTAGATAGGAGGAGTATATGTACCGGCTTGAGCTAACTCGGGACAGTTGGCCTTAAGATGCTCAGGAGATCCACATTCATAACATTTTCCCTTCATGGTCTTACAATACCGCCCTGTGTGACCAAGGTTTCTTACATTTATCGCATTTCCAACAAGCCACCTCCCTGGCGTGGTGACTACCACACTGATCACACTTTGGAGGCCCACCCCTGGCATTAGGGGCCACCGCCGCGTATGCTTGCACCGCCTGAGGAGCATCCTGCCTCCTAGCTTTCTTCTGCGAGTCCCCATAACGGTCTTCACCACCCCGTTTCCCTTCAGGGTTTTGCTTAACAATCATCGGGGGTAACTCACCATCCCGGACCGCATTCTGAGTCAAGGTAATCGCAATTTCCACCGCACTCTGAAATGTGCTCGGTTTGCTGGATAGTACACTCTTACGAATTGCTGGGGGTAATCCGTGCGTGTAGCGACCTATACGTTTAAGCTCCGGTCGGACCAAGTGCGGCACTATCTGGGACAGAGCGTGAAAACGCGAAGTGTACCCTTGGATGTCTGACCCAACCATGGTCAAGTTCCACAACTCATCCTCCAATTTCTGAATCTCGGATTCAGGAACATACTCAATAATCATCAACTCCTTTAGTTGCTCCCAAGTCATCTTGTTGATCTCAGCTCGGCTTCGCACATTCACGATTGAATTCCACCACGTCAGAGCCGTTCCTTGGAATACAAACGCAGCAAATCGGACTCGATCCTTGTCCGCACAGTCAATAGCATCGAAAATAGATTCCATCTTTTCCATCCACTGGAGCGTTCCAGTCGCTCCCTCATTGCCTTTGTACTCTGGGGCCTTACAGCTCATAAAAGTCTTCAGCGTGCACCCAGCGCGTTGGGTCGAGCCCTCTGCTCTACCTGATCCAGTAATCACGACTTCGGGTCCTTCATTATTAGCAACCGGTTCAGGACCCTCATTGTTGACAATCGGCTCGGGATTTCCAGAACCCGAACCACCACCAGTTCCTTGGGTTGTGCCCTCCCTCAGTTGAGCTACAAGCTCGGGCATCATTGCCGCTATCTGTTGAGCAATCATCTGTGCCATGTCAGGATTCGTATCGTTCTCCACATTGTTCCTTCTTGCATTGGACGTATTAGCTCTCGCGTTCGAATTCGCGGTATTAGCCCTCGCGTTCGAATTCGCGGTATTCGCTCTCGCATTCGCAGTAGCACGTCGCGCGGAACTTCGTGTCGCAACTCTCCTCGTAGGCGCCATCGTCCTAAAATAAAAGAGGAAAAGACTCGATCAGCAAATGTGTGCAACACAAAAACAAGGCCAAATGCCAAAACACAACGCGAAATTAAACACGTATAAAAATAGTGCACACATTGCTATCAGAGTAAAAATCGATTCAAAAAGCCTATGGTCATAGTCCAAGTGATTTACTCAGTTTAAATCACCCGGTTCGCTATAACCTTTGGCTCTGATACCAACTTCTGTCACACCCCGCTTGGAAGCGGAAACGCGAGATGTTCCAGTTATAATATCAAAGTCAAGATTACAACAATATAACCGATAAACAAAACATCAAATTAAATTGATCATGCCAAATGTTACAAAATACATCAATGAGTCAAGGCGATGAGACGCCAAGTGCGAATACAACTCCAAAGAAATAAGCAAACGGATCGTCATGGAAATTACAATAAACAATATAAATTCAAATTTCCCAAAAGCAAGCGATCCGAAAATAAACTATGGCATGATCAACGGAAACCCTCAATTTCCTGCAAAGCGTTAAAACGACATCAACAACATGTTGGTAAATTATTCGCAATTTTAAAATAAAAGTGACCCATCGACCAGTTTCAATAAACATCATAATTTCAAATACCATATCTCAAATCTTTTCATTTCAAAACATATCTTTTCAAACCATATCTTGTTTTCAACCCTAGTGAGGATCCCATGCTTAGATTAGTTATACATCGAACCTTGCCAGTCCTAAAGACGCAATTCCTAAGGCAGTGTCAACCAAAGGCAACCAGTTTAATCAAGTACGGTCATAACATCCACACATAGATACCTACTGAGGGATGAGGGTCAGGCGATATAACCCATATAGCTATATATATGTAACCGTTGGGCACGAAGCTTAACGAGTGTATAAGACACCCAATCTAAGGCAGACCTATTCTACTAGGTAAACAAGATAATCATAGCATTTTGCATACGCAAACAGTTTTAAAATACGCTACAAGATGATTAATAAGATTCCGCATACGCAGACAGTTTTAAAATACGCTTTACAGCCCAAAAATAGTAAAACAAGTGCTACGAATAACTCACTGAATAAGCTTCAGCAAACAAATATCGGGTACACCAAACACAGAGCTACAACTCCACCGCCTAAGTGCCTTAAACAATAAACAACATAGTCTCAGTATCTCTATAAGTCTAGGTCCGGTTTAGCCTTGTCGGTTAAGATTGACGAATTAAGAAGACGATGTTCCGCGCCAGAAAAGGGCCGATCGGCAAGATATCGATACTTCGCGTCAACAGCGACCGTTGGAAACAAATGATAACTCCAAGTCGAAAGGAATATTAATACCAATGTTCAATATAATGACCAAGATTAAGGTGTTGACTTGTAGAAGTCAAAGGTCAATTATGTTGACTTATGAAAGTCAAATGTCAATCAAGTTGACTTATTAAAGTCAAAATCAATTTAAAAGTCCAATTTGACACCTTGAATAACTTGAAGTGTTTTCATACCAAGATGTTTAGAATAAATGCCTTTCAAAACCATTTATAAAGTTTGCCGCAAAACATATTTTGATGACTTAAAACAATGATCAATTGAGGCGAAGTTTAAAGTATCACAAAAGATTTAAAATGTCCGTTTAAGTAATACTATGACATTCGAGATTGCGTTGGTGTCTTTGAGTCCAAAGACAATGTTTTTGTATAATATGTTACTTTTGTATACAATTTATTTATATAAGTGTTTTAAGTCGTAAAGAGTTGTGAGATGAAATTTCGGCAGCGCTTCCGCGCCATAAAATATTAGTCCATTTATTCAATCACTTTCCAGCTTATCAACAATGCATTTTAAACCATTATACATAATACATAATACCATATTTAGTTTTACACAATACTTTGGTTACTTATATCTTAACATTTGTCCAACTTTAGTCCAAATCGATCAAACGCACGAGTGTTGGTCTAATAATTTATCCTAACCGATTTTCAAGGCTAAAACCGAATAATACACATATAATGAAATCACAAGATTCACAAGAGTAACAAGTTATACCACTAACTCCGCTTGATTTGACCAGAATTTGGAATGACAACTTCGGTGGTACAACGATGAGAATATCCGCCTCCGAAACACAAACAACGCCAAAAATTAGCAATACGAAGGACTTGAATACACAAAATGTCACCATTATTACTGTTTTTACTCATCTCAGCCTCACAATATTATTGACAAAAGTCCAGAACGTGGAAAACAAGTTTTAAATCGAGGTAAACGACACATTTTCGGGAGGTCAGCAGCCCGGTGTTGCGCACCTGGGCACAGGTGCTGCGCACCTGGCTGCTGCCATTTTCCCGATTCGTGTTTTTCTTACTAAAATCGTTTTGTAACTCAAAGATCTCGACATGCAACCAGTAGATAACTTATAAAACATCATTTTTATGGTTTCTAAATAACTTTTACCCACAAAAACATAGATCTAAGTGGTGTTTATATAAAAATCGTTTTTGTAAACAAAGTGGTATAAATCCTTACGAAAACTCATTTTTATGGCTTAGATCATACATGCAAGTTATAAAATGATAAGAATGTAATTAAAATCAGTGGAAGAAAGTTATTATACCGCAAGAAAATGATAAGATGATGATCTAGCTTGATTGATGAAGAAGATTAAACCCGAAAATGATGAACACCAAAGCAACAACCCGGAAGAATCACCTCTCCATGCTCCCTTTGATGAATATACTTGTTTATTATGATGTTTAGGATGTTTTAATGGTGAGACAAGGCTGGGATTTACTGCCAAGAGTGAAGAAAATGAAGAACAAATGGAGAGAGTAGAGAGAAAAACACCAAATGTGTGTGTGTGTTTTGATTGAATAATGAAAGAAATGACCAAGGCATGTGATAAATTACTTGGGCAGTGTTTCCTGGCAGTTTAGGGGTCGAATGGGGTTATGCCAAGTGTCCCCAATCGTTATACATGCAAAAATGAGTCACACAAAGACAAAATCCGTCCAGCAAGGTAGGTGCTGCGCACCTACTTGGTAGGTGCTAAGCACCGACCAAAAATTCAGACTTCTTGCTTTTTCGTTTACGCGATCGTTAAGGAGTTTCGTTCGCCGAAAGTTCCCGATTCTTTTTGCGATGAACTTAGGAAAGTTCATACTATGATTTACTTTATATTAGGTTTATTTGATATTATATTTTCACTTTTGATTTCGAGATTCGCACGATTTCGGTAAAAGAGTAAACAAGAGAAAAAGTGCGATAACTCGCGGATAAAGGATCCGATAACCGGAAAATTTGGCATGAACCTTCTAACTTATATTTATGAGAATACTAACTATTTGGCACTTAGATAAAATAATATTATTACGTCTCGAGGGACAAATCAGTAAATACGAAAACCCGATACTCAATAACAGTAAATCGTGAGCAAAACAAAGCGTAACACAAGGGTCGAAATCAATTGCGAATAATATATAAATAATGACGGTAACATAAGTACTTCAAATTGACGGGACGTCACAGCCTCCCCCAGTTGAAAGAATTTCGTCCTCGAAATATTTCCTGCAACGGCCTACTCTAACTCGAAGGAAGACGCTAAGGATATAGCCGTGCAAATATCAAAATCTTAAACGCATTAGATATGAAACTCTCCTAAAGATGGAATAAAATTGGAGATCAGTAGAATTGAGAGATATTGACTCAAAAACTGTTAACAATAGGAATTACGTTCCGGTCTTGCATAATTTATTCCAAACTAGGCGTAGTTGGCCAAATTACGCGTAGTTCATAATGAACCATGCCATTGCGGAATTAATCCTCTAAGGTTTAAAAGTGCACGAAATGATTATTAGCAAGTCGAAGCAAGGTGATGGATTAAAATTTGAATACGAACTCCTCGGAATCACACTCGTAGGACAACCTAGTCTCGCCGACTTCTTTGCAGATAGGAGCTCCCTTCGGTTCCAACGCAACAAAGGCGTAAAAAAGGAAAATGGAAATACACGGAAGAGAAAGAAGAGTGTGCAACCCAACGATAATAAGACTAAGCATCAAATATCAAATAGGATAATTGCATGTTGAACTTAGATAGGAGGAGTATATGTACCGGCTTGAGCTAACTCGGGACAGTTGGCCTTAAGATGCTCAGGAGATCCACATTCATAACATTTTCCCTTCATGGTCTTACAATACCGCCCTGTGTGACCAAGTTTCTTACATTTATCGCATTTCCAACAAGCCACCTCCCTGGCGTGGTGACTACCACACTGATCACACTTTGGAGGCCCACCCCTGGCATTAGGGGCCACCGCCGCGTATGCTTGCACCGCCTGAGGAGCATCCTGCCTCCTAGCTTTCTTCTGCGAGTCCCCATAACGGTCTTCACCACCCCGTTTCCCTTCAGGGTTTTGCTTAACAATCATCGGGGGTAACTCACCATCCCGGACCGCATTCTGAGTCAAGGTAATCGCAATTTCCACCGCACTCTGAAATGTGCTCGGTTTGCTGGATAGTACACTCTTACGAATTGCTGGGGGTAATCCGTGCGTGTAGCGACCTATACGTTTAAGCTCCGGTCGGACCAAGTGCGGCACTATCTGGGACAGAGCGTGAAAACGCGAAGTGTACCCTTGGATGTCTGACCCAACCATGGTCAAGTTCCACAACTCATCCTCCAATTTCTGAATCTCGGATTCAGGAACATACTCAATAATCATCAACTCCTTTAGTTGCTCCCAAGTCATCTTGTTGATCTCAGCTCGGCTTCGCACATTCACGATTGAATTCCACCACGTCAGAGCCGTTCCTTGGAATACAAACGCAGCAAATCGGACTCGATCCTTGTCCGCACAGTCAATAGCATCGAAAATAGATTCCATCTTTTCCATCCACTGGAGCGTTCCAGTCGCTCCCTCATTGCCTTTGTACTCTGGGGCCTTACAGCTCATAAAAGTCTTCAGCGTGCACCCAGCGCGTTGGGTCGAGCCCTCTGCTCTACCTGATCCAGTAATCACGACTTCGGGTCCTTCATTATTAGCAAACGGTTCAGGACCCTCATTGTTGACAACCGGCTCGGGATTTCCAGAACCCGAACCACCACCAGTTCCTTGGGTTGTGCCCTCCCTCAGTTGAGCTACAAGCTCGGGCATCATTGCCGCTATCTGTTGAGCAATCATCTGTGCCATGTCAGGATTCGTATCGTTCTCCACATTGTTCCTTCTTGCATTGGACGTATTAGCTCTCGCGTTCGAATTCGCGGTATTAGCCCTCGCGTTCGAATTCGCGGTATTCGCTCTCGCATTCGCAGTAGCACGTCGCGCGGAACTTCGTGTCGCAACTCTCCTCGTAGGCGCCATCGTCCTAAAATAAAAGAGGAAAAGACTCGATCAGCAAATGTGTGCAACACAAAAACAAGGCCAAATGCCAAAACACAACGCGAAATTAAACACGTATAAAAATAGTGCACACATTGCTATCAGAGTAAAAATCGATTCAAAAAGCCTATGGTCATAGTCCAAGTGATTTACTCAGTTTAAATCACCCGGTTCGCTATAACCTTTGGCTCTGATACCAACTTCTGTCACACCCCGCTTGGAAGCGGAAACGCGAGATGTTCCAGTTATAATATCAAAGTCAAGATTACAACAATATAACCGATAAACAAAACATCAAATTAAATTGATCATGCCAAATGTTACAAAATACATCAATGAGTCAAGGCGATGAGACGCCAAGTGCGAATACAACTCCAAAAGAAATAAGCAAACGGATCGTCATGGAAATTACAATAAACAATATAAATTCAAATTTCCCAAAAGCAAGCGATCCGAAAATAAACTATGGCATGATCAACGGAAACCCTCAATTTCCTGCAAAGCGTTAAAACGACATCAACAACATGTTGGTAAATTATTCGCAATTTTAAAATAAAAGTGACCCATCGACCAGTTTCAATAAACATCATAATTTCAAATACCATATCTCAAATCTTTTCATTTCAAAACATATCTTTTCAAACCATATCTTGTTTTCAACCCTAGTGAGGATCCCATGCTTAGATTAGTTATACATCGAACCTTGCCAGTCCTAAAGACGCAATTCCTAAGGCAGTGTCAACCAAAGGCAACCAGTTTAATCAAGTACGGTCATAACATCCACACATAGATACCTACTGAGGGATGAGGGTCAGGCGATATAACCCATATAGCTATATATATGTAACCGTTGGGCACGAAGCTTAACGAGTGTATAAGACACCCAATCTAAGGCAGACCTATTCTACTAGGTAAACAAGATAATCATAGCATTTTGCATACGCAAACAGTTTTAAAATACGCTACAAGATGATTAATAAGATTCCGCATACGCAGACAGTTTTAAAATACGCTTTACAGCCCAAAAATAGTAAAACAAGTGCTACGAATAACTCACTGAATAAGCTTCAGCAAACAAATATCGGGTACACCAAACACAGAGCTACAACTCCACCGCCTAAGTGCCTTAAACAATAAACAACATAGTCTCAGTATCTCTATAAGTCTAGGTCCGGTTTAGCCTTGTCGGTTAAGATTAAGTTTAATATAACATTCCAACGATTAATAAGTCGAATAAGGATGACGAATTAAGAAGACGATGTTCCGCGCCAGAAAAGGGCCGATCGGCAAGATATCGATACTTCGCGTCAACAGCGACCGTTGGAAACAAATGATAACTCCAAGTCGAAAGGAATATTAATACCAATGTTCAATATAATGACCAAGATTAAGGTGTTGACTTGTAGAAGTCAAAGGTCAATTATGTTGACTTATGAAAGTCAAATGTCAATCAAGTTGACTTATTAAAGTCAAAATCAATTTAAAAGTCCAATTTGACACCTTGAATAACTTGAAGTGTTTTCATACCAAGATGTTTAGAATAAAATGCCTTTCAAAACCATTTATAAAGTTTGCCGTAAAACATATTTTGATGACTTAAAACAATGATCAATTGAGGCGAAGTTTAAAGTATCACAAAAAGATTTAAAAGGTCCGTTTAAGTAATATTATGACATTCGAGATTGCGTTGGTGTCTTTGAGTCCAAAGACAATGTTTTTGTATAATATGTTACTTTGGTATACAATTTATTTATATAAGTGTTTTAAGTCGTAAAGAGTTGTGAGATGAAATTTCGGCAGCGCTTCCGCGCCATAAAATATTAGTCCATTTATTCAATCACTTTCCAGCTTATCAACAATGCATTTTAAACCATTATACATAATACATAATACCATATTTAGTTTTACACAATACTTTGGTTACTTATATCTTAACATTTGTCCAACTTTAGTCCAAATCGATCAAACGCACGAGTGTTGGTCTAATAATTTATCCTAACCGATTTTCAAGGCTAAAACCGAATAATACACATATAATGAAATCACAAGATTCACAAGAGTAACAAGTTATACCACTAACTCCGCTTGATTTGACCAGAATTTGGAATGACAACTTCGGTGGTACAACGATGAGAATATCCGCCTCCGAAACACAAACAACGCCAAAAATTAGCAATACGAAGGACTTGAATACACAAAATGTCACCATTATTACTGTTTTTACTCATCTCAGCCTCACAATATTATTGACAAAAGTCCAGAACGTGAAAACAAGTTTTAAATCGAGTAAACGACACATTTTCGGGAGGTCAGCAGCCCGGTGCTGCGCACCTGGCTGCTGCCATTTTCCCGATTCGTGTTTTTCTTGCTAAAATCGTTTTGTAACTCAAAGATCTCGACATGCAACCAGTAGATAACTTATAAAACATCATTTTTATGGTTTCTAAATAACTTTTACCCACAAAAACATAGATCTAAGTGGTGTTTATATAAAAATCGTTTTTGTAAACAAAGTGGTATAAATCCTTACGAAAACTCATTTTTATGGCTTAGATCATACATGCAAGTTATAAAATGATAAGAATGTAATTAAAATCAGTGGAAGAAAGTTATTATACCGCAAGAAAATGATAAGATGATGATCTAGCTTGATTGATGAAGAAGATTAAACCCGAAAATGATGAACACCAAAGCAACAACCCGGAAGAATCACCTCTCCATGCTCCCTTTGATGAATATACTTGTTTATTATGATGTTTAGGATGTTTTAATGGTGAGACAAAGCTGGGATTTACTGCCAAGAGTGAAGAAAATGAAGAACAAATGGAGAGAGTAGAGAGAAAAACACCAAATGTGTGTGTGTGTTTTGATTGAATAATGAAAGAAATGACCAAGGCATGTGATAAAATTACTTGGGCAGTGTTTCCTGGCAGTTTAGGGGTCGAATGGGGTTATGCCAAGTGTCCCCAATCGTTATACATGCAAAAATGAGTCACACAAAAGACAAAATCCGTCCAGCAAGGTAGGTGCTGCGCACCTACTTGGTAGGTGCTAAGCACCGACCAAAAATTCAGACTTCTTGCTTTTTCGTTTACGCGATCGTTAAGGAGTTTCGTTCGCCGAAAGTTCCCGATTCTTTTTGCGATGAACTTAGGAAAGTTCATACTATGATTTACTTTATATTAGGTTTATTTGATATTATATTTTCACTTTCGATTTCGAGATCCGCACGATTTCGGTAAAAGAGTAAACAAGAGTAAAAGTGCGATAACTCGCGGATAAAGGATCCGATAACCGACAAATTTGGCATGAACCTTCTAACTTATATTTATGAGAATACTAACTATTTGGCACTTAGATAAAATAATATTATTACGTCTCGAGGGACAAATCAGTAAATACGAAAACCCGATACTCAATAACAGTAAATCGTGAGCAAAACAAAGCGTAACACAAGGGTCGAAATCAATTGCGAATAATATATAAATAATGACGGTAACATAAGTACTTCAAATTGACGGGACGTCACATTATCTATTATTGGATTATCTTATTAACCTAATCTTAACCGACAAGGCTAAACCGAACTATACTTATACAGATACTGAGACTATATTATTTACTGTTTTAGGGCACTTAGACGGTGGGTTTGTAATCTCGTGATTGTGTTACCCGAGATTTGCTGAAGTTGTATTGTGAGTTATTCGTAGCCCTTGTCTTAAATACTTTTGGGCTGTAAAGCGTACTTTAAAATGTTTGCATTTATGCGATAATGTTATTAAATATCTTGTTACCCAGTGAATTTGGTCTGCCTTAGTTTTAAGTGTCTTAAGCCATGGTGGCTCCCCTCTAATACACTCGTTAAGCTTTATGCCCGCGGTTCTCATATATATAGATCTATATCGGGTTATGTACCTAACCCCCATTCCTCTGTAGGCTGATACTACGAGCGGATGTTATGACCGTTACTATTAAACTGTTACGATTAAACTGATTGCCTTTGGTTTGACACACCTTAGGATAGGGGATTAAACTGATTGGTTCAGGAGCGAGATGTATGACTACTTAGGCATAGTACCTTTCACTTTTGGATGAATACAAGATATGTTAATTTTAAATTTATAATGTTTACTGAAACTTGTCGATGGGTCACTTTTTACTTAAAAAAATTGCGAATAATTCACCAACATGTTGTTGATGTCGTTTTAACGCTTTGCAGGAAATTGAGGATTTCCATTGATCATGCCATAGTTTATTTTCGGATCGCTTGCTTTTGGGAAATTTGAATTTGAACTCTTTATTGTAATTTCCATGACGATTCGTTTGTTTATTTCTTTTGGAATTGTATTTGTACTTGGCGTCTTATCGCCTTTGACTTTATGATGTATTTTGTAACATTTGGCATGATCTATTTAATTTGATGTTTTGTTTATCGGTTATATTGTGACAATTGATTTTAAATCGGATTAACACACTTTAATTCGGATGAACTGACTAATACTAAATTGATGTTAATTCAACCAAATTTGCAGAAATCTTATCAACTAATCATTATCAACACCCGCTAACAAACAGGATCACTTAATACAGATGATTAAACCAAAATACCTCAATAACGACTTTTACCGAATTTCAAACTTATGAAAAACTGAATGATCGTTGATCTTACTGCTCTAATCCTTATAACTTTTCTAAACACTTCTACTGTAGCTTACAATCTTCTGATAAACAAGCTGAATCAAATTTGATTTGATTTCCAACTCTGATACCACTTGTCAGGTCTGATCAATCTTCAAAGTCAAACACTAAATGTATAGAATCAATAACAGGTTGCAGAATCACAAGTTATTTATTAAGCTAACGAAATTAGAACAAGGAATTCAACAATGGAAGTTATTATTATCAAAGCCTTAAATGGCGGGAAAGTTTGTTACAGAGATATTGATTCTTGAACTCTTACATCTGAACTCCTCTCACGACTATTTATAGGCTAAGCTATCTAACTTGTCAGGTCTTGAAGTCCTCAAAGCTCACACAATCTATGTAAGGATTCAATAACTAGTTGGGAAATAACATGTTATTGATCAAAGCTAAACAGAATAAGAACAAGGATTCAACGAATTGAGAGAATTTATTTCAAAGCCTTTAATTTGCGGGAAAGTTTGTTACAGGAAATGATCTTACAAACTCACACTTTTTGCATTGCTTTCGCCACTATTTATAGGCTATTCTTCCTAACTATTACATTACAAACACCCTTATGTTTATTTAAAAACACTTCGGGTGAACTATTAAATTACAAGTCAGTTAACTTTAGTTCGGGTGAACTTGAACTTAACTCTTGTGAATAGTTATGTCAGGATCAAATATATTGAATAAACCTAAAGTTTGCCTAAGTAAGATCTTGATCTATCAAAGAAGTTCAGCAGCGGGTGAACACTTTGATATTACAAGTTTATCGAATCACAAAATATTGTATAATGAAGAACAGTTATGAACAATAAGTTTGCCGAATTATAAGCCTCAGTTATATTGAATAATGAATCAATACAACTTGTTTGTTATCAATCTACAAGGATCTATTTATAGACCTTGAGGCTAACCTATCAAATTAGGAAACATCTACTAAAAGGAAATACAATCTAACTCTAATTGTAGTTCTAATCTAAGCTTGCATATCAAGTTTGTTGCAGTAGAAACGATCATCCGCAGTAATGAGAATGTTGCAGTAGTAATGTTCTCGCAATAGTAACTTGTCTTCCGTAGTAACTGTCTGTCTTCAGTATTAACTGTCTTCAGTCCGCAGCAATGAATCATACTTCAACAGCAGTATTAATTGAGCAATATTAATGAAATTAAAACTATTTTAGCTAAGTTTCAATCCCAACAATCTCCCCCTAACTTGAACTTTTATAACTACTGAAAGTACAAGTTTTTACACAAATTTTAACTACTTTATTACAAGACATTATCACTACTTCTTTGAACTTGCATCCTCTTATTATGCTTCTTTATCCAACTCTTTAGTGATTTGAATCATGATACTCCATCCCAACTCATGTCACATTTTGGAAGCAATTAGACCAGATAGTCTCACTTTGATTAGCTCCTTAAGTGTCCTCAACCCCAAGTCATACTTTCTGTCAACTAGATAGAATTCCATGGCTCCATGTTTTCTAACTATTGAGTAAGTTCCACTCATTTCATATAAGTACCACTTGATAACTGGGTTGTTTACACCTCCTTCCTTGAATGTTGGACTCACCTTTTCTACCTCAGGATTAAACATCCCATTGAGCCAATCCATCGCCATGTCTGTTCCTGAACAAGTACCTCTGAACTTAGAGTACTTGATCACACCAATATCATACACGCGCTGGAGGGCATGAAGAAGGATATCGCCTTGTACGTAGCCAAGTGCCTTACTTGCTCGAAGGTCAAGGCGGAATACCAGAAGCCCTCAGGACTACTGCAACAACCGGAGATTCCTATGTGGAAGTGGGAACAAATCTCCATGGATTTCATCACCAAATTGCCCCGGACGGAAAGGGAAACGACACGATTTGGGTAATTGTGGACCGATTGACAAAGTCTGCTCATTTCCTACCAGTACGGGAGAACCACTCGATGGAAAAATTCGCTCAAATCTACATCAGCGAGATCATCTCTCGCCACGGAACGCCTCTCTCCATTATCTCTGACAGGGATAGTCTATTTACGTCCCGCTTTTGGAACGCGCTTCAGAAATCGCTCGGGACGCGACTAGACCTTAGTACCGCTTACCACCCTCATACCGACGGTCAGAGTGAAAGGACGATCCAAACACTTGAGGATATGCTAAGAGCATGCGTAGTTGACTTCGGAGGAAGTTGGGATACTCACCTCCCTCTGGTCGAGTTTTCCTATAACAACAGCTACCACGCTAGCATCAAGTGCGCTCCGTTCGAGGCCTTATACGGACGTAAGTGCCGGTCGCCGCTTTGTTGGCTAGAAGCCGGCGATCGACAACTCACAAGGCTCGACATCGTCCAGGAAACCATCGACAAGATTACCACTATCAGGAAACGACTGAAGACGTCCCGTACCCGACAGAAGAGCTACGCCGATAACCGAAGGAAACCCCTCGAGTTCCAAGTTGGCGATCGTGTGCTTCTCAAAATATCGCCGTGGAAGGGGGTAGTTCGCTTCGTATCGGCCCAGTAGCATATCGACTCCAACTTCCGCATATTCTTTCCAATGTTCACAACGTATTCCATGTCTCGCACTTGAAAAAGAGCTTATCTGATGAGACCATCGTCATCCCACTCGACGAGGTCAAGATCGACAACAAGCTCAACTTTATCGAGGAACCGCTTGAGGTTGTGGACCGCGAGGTCAAACAACTCTGACAAAGTCGAGTTCCTATTGTCAAGGTTCGGTGGAACTCCCGACGTGGTCATGAATTCACATGGGAACGTGAGGACCAAATTCGTCAAAAGTATCCGCATCTGTTCAAAGACACTTCTACCTGATGGGACGAGTCAAATTTCGGGACGAAATTTCTTTCAACCCGGGGAGAATGTGTCAACCGTCCAAAATTCAGGTGATTTTCATTTATTATGTTGGTACAAATCTTTAGCTGCATTTTATCGTGATCGTATCGTTCTTGTTCGTACTTATTGTGTCTAATATTGTGTCGGAACCAAAGTCGGAATCAACTTATAAATCCTAACACCAAGAAATTATACAATGAACTTGACTAAGTTCATAACGAGAACTAATAATATTCTAGTCCACACTTAACAAAAACGGAAAAACTAAAACGTCACCGAGCTGGGAAATGCCATCCAGCCGATGGCTGGAAGCTGTCAGCCAGCGGCTGAAGCCCAGCCGGCGGCTGGATATGGCCAGCCGGCGGCTGAAACCCGCTGTCCAGTGGCTGATGACTCATTTTTGCATGCCTCTTGATTGGACCAACACAATAATTACGGGATTGGACCAAGAAACCTGCCACTTTGAGTCCCTAGGCCAGTCTTGGCCCTTTCCCACACCCCTCTTTTCATTTCACTCTCACTTTTCAAAAATCACACACACACACTTCCATTTTTCTCTCTAAACTCCCAAGAACTTCCAACCAAAAACAGTGATTTTCCTCCTTTTCACAGCAAACAAAACACCAAAAATCACCATCAAAACACATACAAATCGTCCATAAAGCAAAGGGTAACAAGGAGGAATCATAAAAACGGGTTTTTGAATAGGTTTTCTACCATTTTGAAGCTCTTTCTCATCCAAACCGTCACCTATCTTTTTCCTTCGGTAAAACCCTTTTATTTTACTGTTATTTCACAAATTATTACTTGCATGGACGATCTAAAAACTGAAAAGTTGTTTTTATAAAAGTTTATAACGTTTTATTACTTAAAAACGGGTTTTTCACATAGATCCACATTTTGATGTAAAAGATCTAAAAGAAACTGTGATTTTTACTCAAAAATTAATACATTTAACTAATAACCGTTTGCATGTAAAAATCCACCACTGAAATAGCTTAAAAATCGAAAAATATCGAAAATATGAAACTGGCCGAAGCCCTCCAGCCGGCGGCGGAAGATATTCAGCCAGCGGCTGAGGTCCAGCCGGCGGCTGAATATCTCCAGACAGCCCGCTGTCTGGATCTTGCTGTTCACCAAAAATGTCGTTTTTACAACTTAAACGTTAAAAATGGTGACCGGATAAACTTACCACAGAATATATGTTTGAAAACTTACTGATTTTATAAAAGATATTGTTTGGATAATTTTTATGAATAAAAACTATGGTATTGTTGAATTATATGGTTTAAAATGATTGTCTAAGCGGGAAAGTGGTATTGACAATGGACTAAATTTTTATGGCGCGGAAGCGCTGCCCAAATTTCACCGTAAAATATAACCAAAACTCAGTGACTTATTATTTTTGTGACTTAAACATTTTAACTTTGGACCTCGACCCTTTTTGGACATAATTGGACTAATCGGACTTTAAAACGTAATTGAACACGTTGTAACACATAACTTTTCCGTATTGAAACTTTTGGACAGAATTTAAAGTATAAAGATTTAACACTAAAGAAATGTTAAAATGGAACTTTAACATAACTTAAATCATACGATTTATACTTACACGAAACTTGGGTGTTTTAGGTCGTCTTTGATTCCCGACGCGTTCCGCTCCTTCCATTTATTCGAGACTTATCTTCGCAACCCGTGAGTTACAACCCCACTTTAATTACTGTTTTAAATATTTATTTTGGGGGAAACATAAGATTTGTTTGTCTGGGAAACTTTTATGAACTTTTGCAACTCGTATGAACATTTTGAAACTATTATGAACCCTTGGGAAAGTTGCATGAACTATTGATATATTTTGGAAACTTTGTGAAACTTATATGCGTAAAACATTTTTATTGCCCCTATTGGCTTACTGGCTTGCCCCCGTTAATTGGCTAAACTAAATTAAGGTTACTTGTATGCGAAACCAACCCTTGATGAGAATATAAACTCCGTAAGTGCTTACTACCAGTTTTTAGACAAAGAGTTCAAAGTGCCCCGTCTTTAAATCAGATTCATTACACACTATTAGCAATAGCCGTTAGTAACTATGGGTATCGATACTTAGGAGAGGTCACTCCTTACTTGAGGTTCGCGACCTAAGTACATATTACTAAGTTCAGACGAACTCCATCTCTAGTGAAACTTTGGGGCGTGTTCTGACCAGTTAATCGGTTTAGTGTAAAACTTACGTTATATTGTGCCAAGAGGTTGATACAAGATGTTAATTTAGTTACTTATTTATTTACGCATATACACTCTTTTAGCGATTGATTCCGCAATTACTATTATGTTGCAAGTATTGTTCTACTTGTGTGTGTTCAAACTTTTAAAGTATATATATATTTAAGCGCCGCTACCCTTCTTTTTCGTTATGAAACTCTTTACTTATATATATACTTCACGGAAACTTTTGTCGAGAAACTCAAATTGTAACTCACTCACTACTTTATTATAGTTGACACTTTATCTTATTTTTCAGGAAATTAAGTGTAAGAACGAAGTGCATGGCATGGATGGGTCAAGATGGTTGCGTGAGACATACATTGGGAAAGACCTGTTTTATTTTGGGAATTTTATCTGAAACTTTAATTTATGTATTTGTATTGAACATTAAACTACTTGGTTGTTTTTGGGATTTGTGAACAATTTTAATTTAATCAATGACTTGAACCGTTATATTTTGTTATAACCCGTGTAATGGTATTCCAGCTCTTCACATCTCGTGTTTCCTCTTTAGCGGGGTGTGACAGACTTGGTATCAGAGCACAGGTTATAGTAAAAACGGTTTTAAAAATTTTCAAAAATTTTCGAAACCAAACTATAACCAAGGCTTTTCGGAAAATCATTTATGGGTTCAAACTTTAGTCTATTAATTTCGCGAATGCATGATTGTTTTTAACTATGCATGACCTGATCACTCATGCCTACTTCAAAACGAATTATGCAAGGACGGAACATAATTACTATCGTTAACGGTTTTTGAGTCAAAATTCCCGGTCTTATCAATTCCCGATTCTCACGTGACTGACCCGTGCATGCATTTCATTACACATTTCCTTTATTATTATTTTTTTCCCCGTACTTACGAAACTCCTTGTTCGCAGATCCGTCATGTCTCACTCCTCCCGCTCACAATCACTGTCGCGCTCCCAGTCCCGTTCACTATCGAGGGCCGCATCGTCTCGTGAGGCTTCTGAGGGCCACACCGCCTCGGAAAGCCAACGCCGACAGACTACCGATCCCACGGAGGACACCTCCATGGCCGTTTCGAGCAGCATCGGGTCCAGCCCGAGGACGGTACTGCCACCCCCTCCACCGGTACCCGTTGTCGCACCACCCCAGTACCAGGGGCCTCGTACCCGGCTGACCGCCCGCAAACAGGTCATCCTCCCAGGCCGCTTGCCTGATAGGATGGCCGGACAGCAGGCCGGTCCGTCCAGACCCACACCTTCCCATCTTCCGTTCGGACACCCGCATCCCGAGGCTCCGCGCACCTCCATGCTGGATCACTACACGTGGGAGCGACAGCTCGAACGTGAAGAAATGCAGCGTGCCCGTGACGCTGAAGCAGCTAGGCAGAGGATGCCGCCTACCCTACAGCCTCCCCCTCCTGCCGCTTTCTTGCACCTCTACCGCGAGGTAAGGGGACTATCCGAGGAGGCCCAGCAGCAAGGGCTTCTCCTCTGCGAGGTCTCTGATGCCGCGCATCGGTTGTCGAAACATTCGTTGCGACATCTCGCTTCGGCTCAGGCCACAACCCGGACAGTGCAGCGTCTGGTTGGGGCGTGCTTGATTATGGGGACCCTGTTGGCGGTTATTGTCGCCAAGATGTTTCTCGAGAAATGCCGCTAGTTTTCTCCTTTTATTTATTGTATTGTAGGCTTGAGTTGTAATTTTCCAGTGTACACAACTCAAAGCCATTTCCATTTATTTCCTTATGTATTGTACTTGTACTTCATTTCTCATTTGAACTATGTATTCAACGTTATCATTAATGAATGGAATTTCTACCTTTATTATCTATTTTTACCATTGTCGTGTGAATCTTGAATTGTGGTTGAATTATTTATCTTGCGTATGAATCTTTGTCGTGTGAACCTCTTGAATCATTGTCGTGCGTGTACTATTTGTTCTTTCATAATACTCTTGCGTTGTCATGATCTTTGTTCATTGGGTTATATTCTTATCGTATTCCATTCGTGCGTTCTAAACTGAATCTATTCTTCTGTTGTAGAATCATGGCACCTAGGCGCTCCAACACTGACCGCATTGCCGAGCAAGTTGCAGCTCAGTTGAACGCAGCTATGCCCAACATGATCGCTCAGATCACTGCAGGGATCAACGCTAACCTCAACAACCACCAGCAACAGCAGCAGCAACAGCAACAGCAACAGCAGCAGCAGCAGAACAACAATCAAAACCAGCACCAAAACCCAATTCCCCCTGCTTGCACCTACAAAAGTTTCATGGCCTGCAAGCCTAAGGAATTCCACGGCACAATTGGTGTTGTAGGACTCGTGTCCTGGTTTGAGAGTATGGAGTCAGTTATGCACATCAGCAGGTGTGCTGAGGCTGCTAAGGTGGAGTACGCCTCCTGTGTACTACACGGAAAGGCCCTGACTTGGTGGAACAGCGTAGTCCGAAACAGGGGACGCGAAACCGCCTATGCTCTCACATGGGACCAATTCAATAACCTTCTGATAGAGGAGTACTGCCCCAAAGGGGAGATTAAGAAGCTCGAGGCAGAGCTCTGGGATCTCACGATGATCGGAAACGACATCGAAGGGTACACTACCCGATTCCACGAGTTGGCCCGACTGGTCCCGAGGCTGGTAACTCCTGAAGAAAACCGAATCGACCGCTATGTCTCCGGTCTCGTTCCTGAGATCCGGGGAATGGTCATCTCAGCCGAACCTCAAACTCTCCAGAGCGCCATCATCCTAGCTCACCGCCTCACCAGTAACCTCCTCACGGCTCCTGCATCTTCCAAGAAGGGGTCGGGTGAGAAAAGAAAATCTGATCAAACCCTTAGGCGAAGCGATAGAAACAAAAAGAAGAAGACCACCCGAAATTCCGCAGTGACTGCTGTAGCACTACCACCACCACCACCACCAACTGGAGCCCGAGCTTACACAGGGACGAACCCCAAGTGCAACAAGTGCAACTTCCACCACCACGGGAACTGCCCGGTGTGCCTAAAATGCCATAAGGTAGGGCACTTTGCTAGGTATTGTACGGAGAAGGTAATAGTTCCAGGTCAGAATCCGGTGTGCTTCGAGTGCGGGAGTGATCAGCACTTCCGGAACGCTTGTCCAAGACTCCAGAACGCCCAACCGAACCAAGGCGGGCGAGGTCGAGGACGTGCCTTCGCACTCACAGCTGAAGAAGCCCGACAGGACCCAAACGCGGTGAACGGTACGTTTCCTGTAAATAACCACTATGCATCAGTATTGTTCGATTCAGGGGCTGAGAGAAGCTTCGTATCCTTGGAATTTAGACCCCTCATTAACTTAGGATCTAAGGTTCTTAAGGATAGCTTCACCATAGAGTACGCTAACGGTCAAGAATTCGAAGCTAAGGATATAATCATAGGATGTTCTATATACCTATCCGATAAAACCTTCCCCATTGACTTAATCCCGATCGAGCTGAAAATCTTTGACGTGATCGTCGGAATGGACTGGCTATCTCGTTTCCGAGCCGAGATCGTCTGTTTCGACAAACTTATTCGCATCCCTCTCTCAAACTGTGAAACTCTAGTTGTTCAAGGAGACAAACCTGGACGACAACTCCGTATCGTGTCCTCCATGAAAATGCGCAAGTACCTCGAGAAGGACTGTGACGCATTCCTCGCTCACGTCGTCGAACTTAAACCCAAAGAGAGCCGAGTACAAGATATCCCAGTAGTCAAGGATCACCCTGAAGTCTTTCCCGAAGATTTACCAGGGCTACCGCCGCATCGACAAGTGGAATTCCATATAGACCTAGTTCCTGGTTCAGCACCGGTCGCTAAGACACCGAATCGTCTAGCCCCACCGGAAATGCAAGAGCTATCCAAACAGCTACAGGAACTCTTGGATCACGGTGTTATTCGTCCAAGCTCGTCCCCCTGGGGAGCCCCAATACTCTTCGTTAAAAAGAAAGACGGATCCTTTCGTATGTGCATCGGCTACCGCGAACTGAACAAGCTGACCGTCAAGAACCGATACCCACTCCCGAGGATCGATGATCTGTTCGACCAGTTGCAGGGTGCAACTTATTTCTCGAAAATCGACCTCCGTTCGGGTTATCATCAGGTTCGTGTCAGTGAGACCGACATCCCTAAAACCGCTTTCAGAACTCGTTACGGTCATTACGAATTCCTCGTCATGCCATTTGGTTTGACCAGCGCACTTGCGGTGTTCATGGATCTGATGAACAGGGTGTGTAGACCATATTTGGACAAATTCGTGATCGTATTTATCGACGACATCCTTATCTACTCGAGAAACAAAGAGGATCACGCGAAACACCTGAAACTTATCTTAGAACTCCTCCGAGATCAGAAACTGTACGCCAAATTCTCGAAGTGTGAATTTTGGCTCAGGGAAGTACATTTCCTTGGTCATGTGGTCAACCAAGAAGGGATCCATGTAGATCCGGCTAAGATTGAAGCGATCGAGAAATGGCAAGCCCCAACGACTCCTACGGAAATTCGACAATTCCTACCGGCTATTATCGAAGGTTTATCGAGAATTTCTCGAAGATCGCTAAGCTACTCACCGAGCTCACTCAGAAGGACAAGGATTTTGTTTGGGGTACAAAACAAGAGGAATCCTTCCAGAAACTTAAACATCAGCTCTGCCACGCACCGATTTTGTCCCTACCGGAGGGTACGGATAACTTCGTGGTATTCTGCGATGCATCCCATCAAGGAATTGGGTGTGTCCTCATGCAGAAGGATAAAGTCATCGCCTACGCTTCAAGACAACTTAAGGTGCACGAACAGAACTACACCACACACGACCTAGAGCTGGGAGCCGTCGTATTCGCTTTAAAGATCTGGAGACATTATCTGTATGGTACTAAGTGCACGGTTTTCACGGATCATAAGAGCCTTCAACACATTCTAGACCAGAAGATGCTCAACATGAGACAAAGGAGATGGATCGAACTGCTGAGTGACTACGATTGCGAGATCAAGTACAACCCGGGTAAGGCAAACGTAGTAGCAGATGCCCTGAGTCGGAAGGAAAGGGTAAGACCATCTCGGGTTAGAGCATTAGGTATTCAGATTCAGACAAATCTTCAAACGCAAATCGCCGAGGCTCAGTGAGAAGTGTTGAAACCCGAGAACTTGAAAGACGAGACGTTGCACAATCATGAGAAGGAATTCGAACTCAAATCGGACGGAATCCATTATTTCAAGGGCCAAGCCTGGATACCGAAATCCGAAGACCTTCGCAAGCTAATTTTGGACGAGGGCCACCGTTCCAGATACTCCATCCACCCTGGATCCGATAAATTGTACAAGGAAGTTCGGGAATATTATTGGTGGCCGGGCATGAAGAAGGATATCGCCTTGTACGTAGCCAAGTGCCTTACTTGCTCCAAGGTCAAGGCGGAATACCAGAAGCCCTCAGGACTACTGCAACAACCGGAGATTCCTATGTGGAAGTGGGAACAAATCTCCATGGATTTCATCACCAAATTGCCCCGGACGGAAAGGGCAACGACACGATTTGGGTAATTGTGGACCGATTGACAAAGTCTGCTCATTTCCTACCAGTACGGGAGAACCACTCGATGGAAGAATTCTCTCAAATCTACATCAGCGAGATCATCTCTCGCCACGAAACGCCTCTCTCCATTATCTCTGACAAGGATAGTCGATTTACGTCCCGCTTTTGGAACGCGCTTCAGAAATCGCTCGGGACGCGACCAGACCTTAGTACCGCTTAGCACCCTCAGACCGACGGTCAGAGTGAAAGGACGATCCAAACATTGAGGATATGCTAAGAGCATGCGTAGTTGACTTCGGAGGAAGTTGGGATACTCACCTCCCTCTGGTCGTGTTTTCCTATAACAACAGCTACCACGCTAGCATCAAGTGCGCTCCGTTCGAGGCCTTATACGGACGTAAGTGCCGGTCGCCGCTTTGTTGGCTAGAAGCCGGCGATCGACAACTCACAAGGCTCGACATCGTCCAGGAAACCATCGACAAGATTACCACTATCAGGAAACGACTGAAGACGTCCCGTACCCGACAGAAGAGCTACGCCTATAACCGAAGGAAACCCC
Organism: Senecio squalidus; assembly: GCA_910822075.1. Classification (NCBI taxonomy): domain Eukaryota; kingdom Viridiplantae; phylum Streptophyta; class Magnoliopsida; order Asterales; family Asteraceae; genus Senecio; species Senecio squalidus. Next base: position 27,429,827 of record CAJVGC010000432.1, on the reverse strand, counting down.
TCGAGTTCCAAGTTGGCGATCGTGTGCTTCTCAAAATATCGCCTTGGAAAGGGGTAGTTCGCTTCGTATCGGCCCAGTAGCATTTCGACTCCAACTTCCGCAGATTCTTTCCAATGTTCACAACGTATTCCATGTCTCGCACTTCAAAAAGTGCTTATCTAATGAGACCATCGTCATCCCACTCGACGAGGTCAAGATCGACAACAAGCTCAACTTTATCGAGGAACCGCTTGAGGTTGTGGACCGCGAGGTCAAACAACTCAGACAAAGTCGAGTTCCTATTGTCAAGGTTCGGTGGAACTCCCGACGTGGTCATGAATTCACATGGGAACGTGAGGACCAAATTCGTCAAAAGTATCCGCATCTGTTCAAAGACACTTATACCTGATGGGACGAGTCAAATTTCGGGACGAAATTTCTTTCAACCCGGGGAGAATGTGGCAACCGTCCAAAATTCAGGTGATTCTCATATATTATGTCGGTACAAATCTTTAGCTGCATTTTATCGTGATCGTATCGTTCTTGTTCATACTTATTGTGTCTATTATTGTGTCGGAACCAAAGTCGGAATCAACTTATAAATCCTAACACCAAGAAATTATACAATGAACTTGACTAAGTTCATAACGAGAACTAATAATATTCTAGTCCACACTTAACAATAACGGAAAAACTAAAACGTCACCGAGCTGGGAAATGCCATCCAGCCGATGGCTGGAAGCTGTCAGCCAGCGGCTGAAGCCCAGCCGACGGCTGGATAGGGCCAGCCGGCGGCTGAAACCCGCTGTCCAGTGGCTGATGACTCATTTTTGCATGCCTCTTGATTGGACCAACACAATAATTACGGGATTGGACCAAGAAACCTGCCACTTTGAGTCCCTAGGCCAGTCTTGGCCCTTTCCCACACCCCTCTTTTCATTTCACTCTCACTTTTCAAAAATCACACACACACACTTCCATTTTTCTCTCTAAACTCCCAAGAACTTCCAACCAAAAACAGTGATTTTCCCCCTTTTCACAGCAAACAAAACACCAAAAATCACCATCAAAACACATACAAATCGTCCATAAAGCAAAGGGTAACAAGGAGGAATCATAAAAACGGGTTTTTGAATAGGTTTTCTACCATTTTGAAGCTCTTTCTCATCCAAACCGTCACCTAGCTTTTTCCTTCGGTAAAACCCTTTTATTTTACTGTTATTTCACAAATTATTACTTGCATGGACGATCTAAAAACTGAAAAGTTGTTTTTATAAAAGTTTATAACGTTTTATTACTTAAAAACGGGTTTTTCACATAGATCCACATTTTGATGTAAAAGATCTAAAAGAAACTGTGATTTTGACTCAAAAATTAGTAGATTTAACTAATAACCGTTTGCATGTAAAAATCCACCACTGAAATAGCTTAAAAATCGAAAAATATCGAAAATATGAAACTGGCCGAAGGCCTCCAGCTGGCGGCTGAAGATATTCAGCCAGCAGCTGAGGTCCAGCCGGCGGCTGAATATCTCCAGACAGCCCGCTGTCTGGATCTTGTTGTTCACCAAAAATGTCGTTTTTACAACTTAAACGTTAAAAATGGTGACCGAATAAACTTACCACAGAATATATGTTTGAAAACTTACTGATTTTATAAAAGATATTGTTTGGATAAGTTTTATGAATAAAAACTATGGTATTGTTGAATTATATGGTTTAAAATGGTTGTCTAAGCGGGAAAGTGGTATTGACAATGGACTAAATTTTTATGGCGCGGAAGCGCTGCCCAAATTTCACCGTAAAATATAACCAAAACTCAGTGACTTATTATTTTTGTGACTTAAACATTTTAACTTTGGACCTCGACCCTTTTTGGACATAATTGGACTAATCGGACTTTAAAACGTAATTGAACACGTTGTAACACATAACTTTTCCGTATTGAAACTTTTGGACAGAATTTAAAGTATAAAGATTTAACACTAAAGAAATGTTAAAATGGAACTTTAACATAACTTAAATCATACGATTTATACTTACACGAAACTTAGGTGTTTTAGGTCGTCTTTGATTCCCGACGCGTTCCGCTCCTTCCATTTATTCGAGACTTATCTTCGCAACCCGTGAGTTACAACCCCACTTTAATTACTGTTTTAAATATTTATTTTGGGGGAAACATAAGATTTGTTTGTCTGGGAAACTTTTATGAACTTTTGCAACTCGTATGAACATTTTGAAACTATTATGAACCCTTGGGAACGTTGCATGAACTATTGATCTATTTTGGAAACTTTGTGAAACTTATATGCGAAAAACATTTTTATTGCCCCTATTGGCTTACTGGCTTGCCCCCGTTAATTGGCTAAACTAAATTAAGGTTACTTGTATGCGAAACCAACCCTTGATGAGAATATAAACTCCGTAAGTGCTTACTACCAGTTTTTAGACAAAGAGTTCAAAGTGCCCCGTCTTTAGATCAGATTCATTACACACTATTAGCAATAGCCGTTAGTAACTATGGGTATCGATACTTAGGAGAGGTCACTCCTTACTTGAGGTTCGCGACCTTAGTACATATTACTAAGTTCAAACGAACTCCATCTCTAGTGAAACTTTGGGGCGTGTTCTGACCAGTTAATCGGTTTTGTCGAGAAACTCAAACTGTAACTCACTCACTACTTTTTTGTAGTTGACACTTTATCTTATGTTTCAGGAAATTAAGTGTAAGAACGAAGTGCATGGCATGGATGGGTCAAGATGGTTGCGTGAGACATACATTGGGAAAGACCTGTTTTATTTTGGGAATTTTATATGAAACTTTAATTTATGTATTTGTATTGAAAGTTAAACTACTTGGTTGTTTTTGGGATTTGTGAACAATTTTAATTTAATCAATGACTTGAACCGTTATATTTTGTTATAACCCGTGTAATGTTATTCCAACTCTTCACATCTCGTGTTTCCGCTTTAGCGGGGTGTGACACAATTTAAGATACTTGACTTACAGTTATTATTTTTAAAGTTATTCGCAATTATTTTGACCCTTGTGTTTCGCTTTGTTTTACTCACGGTTTACTGTTATTGAGAATCCGGTTTTATGTATTTGCTGGTTCGTCTATCGAGACGTAATAATTTTATTTATATAAGTGCCAATTAGTTAGTATTCTCATAAATATAAGTTAGAGTGTTTATGCCAAATTTGTCGGTTATGGTATCCTCTATCATCGAGATATCGTGCTTTTGCTCTTGTTTATCCTTTACCGAAATCGTGCGTATCTCGGAATCGAAAGTGAAAATATAACATTTAATGAACCTAATACAAAAAAAATCATAGTATGAACTTTCCTAAGTTCATCGCAAAAAGAATCGGGAGCTTTCGGCGAACGAAACTACTTAACGATCGCGCAAACGAAAAACTGGAAAAGCTGGATTTTTGGTCCATGGCGCAGCACATGGCACCCTGTGCGGCGCACATGGCTGCTGATCAGACTTTTTGTTTTGTTGTGTGACTCATTTTTGCATGTATTTTGGTTGGGCACTTGTTCCAAACGAGTAAGACATGATTGTGGGTGCAGGGATGTCATATTTGGGGTCATTCCAAGACCATCAAACACATCCTAACATCACATACACCTACAAACACTTCTCTCTCTCTAACTTTCCCATCACATTTCCTTTGCAAACTTCTCTCATTTCTCTCTCAAATATAACTCTTTTCCAGAAACTTTGAAGGAGAAAACACCCATTTAAAGAAGGATTCAAGTCCAAGATCATCTAAGTAATAAGTTCCTTTTGATCTCCATCAACTTTTGGTAAGATTTTCTTTAAGTTTTCTTCACTTTTCTTCCATTTTTCTCCATCTTTCTCTTCATTTGTTGGAGAAATCTAACACCAATTATTATTCTTTTGCATTCCAAGCTATTGTCTTCCATTTTACATATCATTTGGGAAGATCCATCTAGCTTTTCTTGAAGGGAAATTTCTTTGACATTGGTAAGTAATCTTTTACCGAAAATATCTTCGAAAACGTTAATTATCATCTTGCATGTAAAGATCTAAACTAATGGTGGATATATTTGTGTTTTGGAGCTGATTATTTCTCATCAACACACCACCAAAAGTTTGCTTTCGGGTTTATTCATTCTCAAGCTTGTAGATATTTGCGGTTGTTATCGGTAAAATCGATATTTTTCTCTAATTCATCTTTTCATATATTTCCTTATTATTTTCCATTCATATTTCGGTTTTAGCCTTGAAAATGGTTAGGAATAATGTATTAGACCAACACATTGGAATATTTTGGATATGGACTAAATTTGGACTAAAAGACATAAAGATGTGATTATTACCGAAATTAACATATTGAATGTATTAGTATGTAAAATGATATATTCACATATATGTAACACTTGGTAAAGGTATTTGGAACAGAATATAAGTTATTAACAGTTTGCGTTTTTTACCAAAAAGTCTTTAAACGAACGGATTTCGGCAAAACAACAAAACGATGATTGCTGGAAATTGGACCTCTGCGTCGTCCTGGATTGGCAGCGGGCCAAATTCCAGCAAAATCTTCGTTTTGCTTGTTTAGCCGTCTTGACGTTTTGGTTCCGTAAATTGTCGTTTCAAAGCCTCCAATCTCAACTTATGTTTATTAACAACTCTAAACACTTGTATAAACATACTAAAATACATAAAAGTAACTTATTATGATAACATCGTCTTTGGACTCAAAGACGCCAACGCAATCAAAAATGTCTTAACATTTATTAAAGCGGACATTTTACCTACATTTCGATAAATAAACATTTGTTACAAAATGCGATCGTAATCTAAAGCCGTCAACTAATATCTTTGCGATAAACTTTGTTAAAAACATTATATAAAGTCATTTTATACTATATTTTTGAAAAGTAAAGGCTTTAAACTCTCTAAGCGTCAAAGTTATACTTTTACGTCAACTTCAACTTTCTTTCAAATTTAACTATGATTCAACCTCAAATTATTGATTTTAACTTTTACAAAATCAACATCTTTAACATTTGACTTTTGTAAGTCAACTTCCTTGACTTTGACTTCTATAAAGTCAACATCTGTTACTTTGACCAAGTCAACTTCGTTGCCGTTGACCTTGGTCGATCTCGATAAAACTTGAAACAATATTCCTTTCAATCAATATTCCTGGTAGTCGTTTCGACTCGGAATATTATTCTTTTCGGATTGTCGTTATGACGTGAAATTTCGATATCTATCCGGTCGGCCCTTTTTGGCAATGAACATCGTCATCTTAAATACGTCAACTTGATTTAACTGATTGATCAATGGAAAATTTTATTAAACTTAATCTTAACCGACAAGGCTAAACCCGACTAGACTTATAGAGATACTGAGACTATGTTATTTACTGTTTTAGGGCACTTAGACGGTGGAGTTGTAACCCCGTGATTAATTACCCAAGATTTGCTGAAGTTGTACAGTGAGTTATTCGTAGCCCTTGTCTTAAATACTTTTGGGCTGTAAAGCGTATTTTTTTAAATTGTCTGCATGTATGCGGGATTGTATTGAATATCTTGTTTACCTAGTAGAATAGGTCTGCTTAGACTAGGTGTCTTGTACATTCGTTAAGATTTGTGCCCAACTGTATCATATATATAGCTATATGGGTTATTGTACCTAACCCTCATTGCTCGGTAGGATGCTCCTATGAGTGGATGTTATGAACGGTAATTAATTTAGTTGCCTTTGGTTGACACGCCTTAGGATTTGGGTCTTTTGGACTGGTCAGGTTCGGTGTATGACTAATCTAAGCATGGTATCCTCGCTAGGGTTGTGAAACAAGATGTGGTATTTGAATGTAATGTTGTTGAAACTTATTGATTGGGTCAAATTTTACTTAAAATTGCGAATAATTCACCAACATGTTGTTGACGTCGTTTTAACGCTTTGCAGGAGTTTGAGGATTTCATTGATCATGCCATGTTGTTTCGGATCGTGTATTTTGTGTATTTGGAATTAGTTGTGTTGGATGTAATTCCGTTATGATCCGTTTAATGATTTTGTAATGTATTGTATTTGGCGTTCATCGTTTTTGACATTGTAATGTACTTTGTAACCCTTTGGCATGATTAATGTTATTTCGATGTTTTGTTTATTGGTTGTATGTTGTAATCCTTGACTCTTGATATTGTAACTGGAACACCTCGGGTTTCCGCTCTAAGCGGGGTGTGACAGAAGTTGGTATCAGAGCCAAAGGTTATAGCGAACCGGGTGATTTAAACTAAGTAAATCACTTGGACTATGACCATAGGCTTTTTAAATCGATTTTTTTTTCTCTGATTGCAATGTGTGCACTATTTTTCATACGTGTTTATTTTCGTGTTTGTTATTTTGGCATATGGCCTTGTTTTCGTGTTGCACACATTTGCTGATCGAGTTTTTTTCCCTTTTAATTTAGGACGATGGCGCCTAAGAGGAGAGTTGCGACACGAAGTTGCGCGAGACGTGCTACGGCTAACGCGAGAGCGAATACTGTGAATCCGAGAGCGAGTGCTAATAACGCGAATTCGAATGCGAGAGGAAGCAATGCTGGAAATGATACGACACCCGACTTCGGTCAGATGATCGCCCAGCAGATTGCGGCTATGATGCCCGAGATTGTGGCTCAACTGAGGGAGGGCACAGCCCAAGGAACTGGTGGTTCGGCTCCTGAAAATCCCGAGTCGATTGTTAATAATGATGGTCTTGAGGTTGTGATTAATGAGTCTGGTGAACCCAAAACTGGATCGGGTGGAGCAGAGGGCTCAGCTCGACGCACGGGATGCACTCTGAAGACTTTCATGAGCTGCAAAGCCCCAGAATTTAAGGGTTATGAGGGAGCGACTGGAACGCTCCAGTGGATGGAGAAGTCGATGAGTCACGGTTGTTCTACGAGATCGATTCCGAGAAGTTCGACTCCAGATTTTTATCCATCACCTTGACCCGACTTAGTAATCATCGGTACAAAACCAAACCATAATCAAGACCCTTCGAAAAATCATTTCGTGAACTTTTAAACTTTAGTGGATTAATTCCGTAAATGCATGGTTCATTACGAACTACGCTTAATTTGGCCAACAATGCCTAGTTTGGAATAAATTATGCAAGAACGGAACGTAATTGCTATTGTTAATAGTTTGAGTCGATAATTCTCAATTCTACTGATTCTCGATCTTAGTCCGTCTTTCTAAGAGTTCTTATCGGATGAGTCTAGGACTATGTTTTCGTTTACGTCTACGCTTTCATGACTTCCTCTGATTAGAGCTAGCTGACGGTGAGTTTTTGCGTGCTACTGTTATACCTTCTGCTCGTAGTATTAGTTTCGACGAGCATTCTTTTTCCTGAGCGACTTGATCCCGGTTACCTTTGGCAGCTTCGATGTTATTATCGGTAGAAATTGGCTGACGAGATTATGGCCAGTCATGGCATTCAAGTATCCGTCTTTTCTAATCGAGGCGCGCGTGAGTTTTAGACTTTGGCGTGGGCTGAGATCGATCTTAGCCGCGAGAGATCGCTAGAAGAAATACGCGATTCTCCGTCGGAATCCCTTGGAATTCAAGGTTGGAGACTTGGTGTATTGGAAGTTTCTCCATGGTAGGGTGTGTTTCGCTTCGAGAAATGCAGCGGAAATATCCCCATCTCTTTTCTAGCAGTGATGCTCAATAGTTATTTCGAGGACGAAATTATTTTTACTGGGGGAGGCTGTGACGACCCGTCAATTTGAGATACTTGAGTTACCGTTATTATTTTTAAAGTTATTCGCAATTATTTTGACCCTTGTGTTTCGCTTTGTTTTACTCACGGTTTACTGTTATTGAGAATCGGGTTTGTATTTGCTGGTTCGTCCCTCGAGACGTAATAATTTTATTTATCTAAGTGCCAATTAGTTAGTATTCTCATAAATATAAGTTAGAGTGTTTATGCCAAATTTGTCGGTTATCGTATCCTCTATCATCGAGATATCGTGCTTTTGCTCTTGTTTATCCTTTACCGAAATCGTGCGTATCTCGGAATCGAGAGTGAAAATATAACATTTAATGAACCTAATACAAAGAAAATCATAGTATGAACTCTCCTAAGTTCATCGCAAAAAAGAATCGGGAGCTTTCGCCGAACGAAACTACTTAACGATCGCGCAAACAAAAAACTGGAAAAGCTGGATTTTTGGTCCAGGGCGCAGCACATGGCACCCTGTGCGGTGCACATGGCTGCTGATCAGACTTTTTGTTTAGTTGTGTGACTCATTTTTGCATGTATTGTGGTTGGGCACTTGTTCCAAACGAGTAAGACATGATTGTGGGTGCAGGGATGTCATATTTGGGGTCATTCCAAGACCATCAAACACATCCTAACATCACATACACCTACAAACACTTCTCTCTCTCTAACTTTCCCATCACATTTCCTTTGCAAACTTCCCTCATTTCTCTCTCAAACATAACTCTTTTCCAGAAACTTTGAAGGAGAAAACACCCATTTAAAGAAGGATTCAAGTCCAAGATCATCTAAGTAATAAATTCCTTTTGATCTCCATCAACTTTTGGTAAGATTTTCTTTAAGTTTTCTTCACTTTTCTTCCATTTTTCTCCATCTTTCTCTTCATTTGTTGGAGAAATCTAACACCAACTATTATTCTTTTGCATTCCAAGCTATTGTCTTCCATTTTACATATCATTTGGGAAGATCCATTTAGCTTTTCTTGAAGGGAAATTTCTTTGACATTGGTAAGTAATCTTTTACCGAAAATCTCTTCGAAAACGTTATATATCATCTTGCATGTAAAGATCTAAACTAATGGTGGATATATTTGTGTTTTGGAGCTGATTATTTCTCATCAACACACCACCAAAAGTTTGCTTTCGGGTTTATTCATTCTCAAGCTTGTAGATCTTTGCGGTTGTTATTGGTAAAATCGATATTTTTTTCTAATTCATCTTTTCATATATTTCCTTATTATTTTCCATTCATATTTCGGTTTTAGCCTTGAAAATGGTTAGGAATAATGTATTAGACCAACACATTGGAATATTTTGGATATAGACTATATTTGGACTAAAAGACATAAAGATGTGATTATTACCGAAATTAACATATTGTATGTATTAGTATGTAAAATGATATATTTACATATATGTAACACTTGGTAAAGGTATTTGGAACAGAATATAAGTTATTAACAGTTTGCGCTTTTTACCAAAAAGTCTTTAAACGAACGGATTTCGGCAAAACAACAAAACGGTGCTTGCTGTCACACCCTGCTAAAGCGGAAACAGGAGGTGCGAAGAGCAAAATATCATCACACGAGTTATAATTAAAAACATGCGGTTTCAAGTCATTACGAAATAAAACATGAGTTTACAATTTGAAAATAACCAAGCATTTAACGAGTACATAACATAAGTACATAGTAAATTGTTTAACAAAAATTCCCAAATATATAAATAGGTCTTCTCCCGATTCTTGAATCCACATGACATGCCTGACCCATCCTCAGTATGCACTTCGTGTCTTACATTTGGTTTCCTGAAACATGAGATAAAGTGTCAACTACAATAAAGTAGTGAGTGAGTTACAGTTTTCTGGTCCTCGACTAAAAAGGGTTTAAGTTAAGTATATCTATACTTAAAAGTTTCTATAAGTAGAACAATACTTAAAGAATAGTTTCGATCCAAAAAGTTACTCAAAAGATAGTTCGATCCATAAAAGTTGCTCAAAAGATAGTTGCGGAAATCGTATATCCATATACGCGCAAGATAAGTAAACTATTGATTGAAATCATGTATAACGACTACTTGGCATGATATAACTTAAGTGTTCACACTAAACCGATTAACCAACCGTGAGGCCCCTTACCCCGCACTATCGACGGGGAATCATTTCTGATCGAGTAATATGTACTTAAGTTGCCGCCTAAGCAAGAAACGGGTATTTCCTAAGTGTCGATACCCATAATTACTGTCACACCCCGCTTGGAAGCGGAAACGCGAGATGTTCCAGTTATAATATCAAAGTCAAGATTACAACAATATAACCGATAAACAAAACATCAAATTAAATTGATCATGCCAAATGTTACAAAATACATCAATAAGTCAAGGCGATGAGACGCCAAGTACGAATACAATTCCAAAAGAAATCAACAAAAGGATCGTCATGGAAGTTACAATAAACAATTCAAATTCAAATTTCCCCAAAGCAAGCGATCCAAAAATAAACTATGGCATGATCACGGAAATCCTCAATTTCCTGCAAAGCGTTAAAACGACATCAACAACATGTTGGTGAATTATTCGCAATTTATAAGTAAAAGTTGACCCATCGACAAGTTTCGGTAAATTCCAAAATCATATTTCAAATCATAACATAATCATCGTATTGTATCTTGTTTTCAACCCTAGTGAGGATACCATGCTTAGATTAGTCATACACCTCGATCCTTACCACACAATAAAGTCCCCTCTTCTAAGGTGAGTCAATCCAAAGGTAATCGAGTAATATACCGGTCATAACATCCACCCATAGGAGCATCCTACCGAGCGATGAGGGTTAGGTATAATAATCCATATAGCTATAAATATGAAACCGTTGGGCATAAAGCTTAACGAGTGTATTAGGGGTGCCACCAAGGCAAATAAGACTCCTAATCTAAAGCAGACCTATTCAACCAGGTAAACAAGATAATCAACAAAGTCCCGCATACAAGCAGACAATTTTATAAAATACGCTTTACAGCCCAAAAATATTTAAGACAAGGGCTACGAATAACTCACTGATAAAGCTTCAGCAACAAAAATCGGGTACACCAAACACAGAGCTACCACTCCACCGCCTAAGTGCCTTAAACAATAAACAACATAGTCTCAGTATCCATATAAGTCTAGGTCCGGTTTAGCCTTGTCGGTTAAGATTGAGTTTAATATAATATTCCAACGTTTAAAATAGTCGAATAGGGATGACGGATTAAGAAGACGATGTTCCGCGCCAGAAAAGGGCCGATCGGTAAGATATCGATCTTTCACGTCAACAGCGACCGTTTGAAGCAAATGATACTCCGAGTCGAAAGGATTATTAATATAAATGTTCATTAAGTCGATTTATTTACATAAGTGTTTTAAGTCGTAAAAAGTTGTGAGATGAAATTTCGGCAGCGCTTCCGCGCCATAAAATATTAGTCCATTTATTCAATCACTTTCCCGCTTATCAACAATGCATTTTAAACCATTATACATAATACATAATACCATATTTAGCTTTACATAATACTTTGGTTACTTATATTTTAACATTTGTCCAACTTTAGTCCAAATCGATCAAACGCACGAGTGTTGGTCTAATAATTTATCCTAACCGATTTTCAAGGCTAAAACCGAATAATACACATATAATGAAATCACAAGATTCACAAGAGTAACAAGTTATACCACTAACTCCGCTTGATTTGACCAGAATGTGGAATGACAACTTCGGTGGTAACACGATGAGAATATCCGCCTCCGAAACACAAAACAAAAGCCAAAAATTAGCAAAACGAAGGATTTGAATGCACAAAATGTCACCATTATTACTGTTTTTACTCATCTCAGCCCCACAATATTATTGACAAAAGTCCAGAACGTGAATACAAGTTTTAAGCGAGTAAAACGACACATTTTCGGGAGGTCAGCAGCCCGGTGCTGCGCACCTGAGCACAGGTGCGGCGCACCTAGCTGCTGCCTTCCTCCCGATTTGTGTTTTTCTTGCTAAAATCCTTTTTATAGTAGATAACTTATAAAACATCATTTTTATAGTTTCTAAATAACTTTTACCCACAAAAACATAGATCTAAGTAGTGTTTATATAAAAATCGTTTTTGTAAACAAAGTGGTATAAATCCTTACAAAAACTCATTTTTATGGCTTAGATCTTACATGCAATTAATAAAAACAGTAAATAATGATAAGAAAGTGATTTCTACCGGATGTAAATGAATGGATGGCGTTTAGGACGGATTTAGAGCTCCGAAAGTGAAGAAATATGCTTGAAACCGAAAATGCTTTGCTCCTCCTTGTTTGCTTTGATGATCAAACGATTTTGATGGATGATTTATGTGTTTTTAGTGGCTGGAATCTCTGGTTTAGATGAAGGTTTGTAGAGAGAAAGTGGAGAGAAATGGGGAAGGTTAGTGTGTGTGTGTGTTTCTTGAATTACAAAAATGAAAAAGAAAAGAAATGAAAGGGAAGGGTAATGATACCCTTTGGGACTGCTAAAATGACAGAAATCAGAGCACATGCTCGTTTGTTGATTGGTTGGCTTATTACAAAAACGAGGCAAGGACCAAAAGTGTAAAATTTTGAATTCTGGCAAAGAGGTGCTGCGCACCTATGCCCTGGTGCTGCGCACCGGGTGATTTCCAGCACTTTCTGATTTTCGTTTTCGCGATCGTTAAGGAGTTTCGTTCGTCGAAAGTTCCCGATTCTTTTTGCGTTGAACTTAGGGAAGTTCACGCTTTGATTTACTTTATATTAGGTTCATTTAATATTAAAATTTCACTTTTGTTTTCGAGATTCGCACGATTTCGGTAAAAGGGCACGCAAGAGTAAAAGTGCGATAACTCGCGGATAAAGGATCCGATAACCGACAAATTTGGCATAAACCTTCTAACTTATATTTATGAGGATACTAACTAATTGGCACTTAGATAAAATAATATTAACACGTCCCGAGGGACAAATCAGTAAATACCAGAACCCGATAATCAATAACAGTAAATCGCGAGCAAAACAAAGCGTAACACAAGGGTCGAAATCAATTGCGAATAAAATATAAATAATGACGGTAACTCGAGTACCTCAAATAGACGGGACGTCACAGCCTCCCCCAGTTAAAAGAATTTCGTCCTCGAAATTACTATTGAGCATCGCTACTAGTAAAGAGGTGGGGATATTTCCGCTGCATTTCATCTTCCCGTTCCCACGTAAACTCAGCTCCATACTTAGAGTTCCATCGGACCTTAACAATAGGAATCCGACTCCGCCGCAAACGCTTGACCTCTCGGTCAACGATTTCTACCGGCTCCTCTATTACGTGAAGCGAATCATCCAAACTTAGCTTCTCCAAGGGCACAATTAACGACTCGTCAGCAAGACACTTCTTGAGATGCGATACATGAAATACGTTGTGCACACCGCTCAACTCAGGTGGCAACTCAATACGGTAAGCCACTGGTCCAACACGAGACAAAATCTTAAACGGACCCGTAAAACGTGGACTTAACTTGCTGCGCTTCTCAAAACGAAATACGCCCTTCCAAGGAGAAACCTTCAACAATACCATATCGCCAACCTTGAATTCCAAGGGCTTACGACGTAAATCCGCGTACTTCTTCTGGCGATCTCTCGCGGCTACTAGACGATCCTTGATCCTAAAGATCTTATCAGTCGTCTCCTGGATCAACTCGGGACCCGTAATCTGACTATCACCAATCTCAGCCCAACAGAGTGGAGACCTACACTTACGACCGTAAAGAGCTTCAAAAGGCGCGCAATTAATACTGGAGTGGTAACTATTGTTGTACGAAAACTCGACCAACGGTAAATGTCTATCCCAACTCCCGCCAAAATCTAAAACACACGCGCGTAGCATATCTTCCAACGTCTGAATCGTGCGCTCACTCTGTCCATCGGTCTGAGGGTGATAAGCCGTACTCATATCCAATCTCGTGCCTAAAGCTCGTTGTAGCGTCTGCCAGAACCTCGAAGTAAAACGCGCGTCGCGATCAGAAATAACGGATACAGGAATTCCATGCCTGGCCACGATCTCATCAATATATAACCTAGATAACTTCTCTATTCGGTAATCTTCTCGAATAGGCAGAAAATGAGCTGACTTAGTCAGTCGATCAACAATGACCCAAATAGCATCATAACCTCCTGAAGATCTAGGAAGCTTTGTCACAAAATCCATCGTAATATTTTCCCACTTCCACTGTGGGATTTCCGGCTGCTGAAGAAGGCCAGAAGGCTTCTGATTCTGAGCCTTAACCTTAGAACAGGTCAAACACTTGCCCACATACTCGGCAATCGCCCTCTTCATGCCAGGCCACCAGTAAAAATCCTTTAAGTCGTGGTACATCTTATCCGCTCCGGGATGAACAGAATAATTAGACTTGTGACCCTCATCTAATATTAACTGCCTAAGGCTGACGGGAACCCAAATACGATCTAAGAAATACATAACCCCGTCGTCTTTCGGCTCCAACTGACGTGCCAAACTAAATAATCCTTCGTCCTTCAGACGATCCTCGGTGAGAGCCTCCTGCTGTGCCTGAATAATACGAGTCTTCAAACTCGACTGAATAGAAACCATCATAGCTCGAACTCTCACCGGCTTAACCGATTCCTTGCGACTTAACGCATCGGCTACTACATTAGCCTTTCCCGGATGATAACGAATCTCACAATCATAATCGTTAAGCAATTCCACCCATCGGCGTTGCCTCATATTCAGCATCTTTTGATCAAAGATGTGCTGTAACGACTTATGATCGGTAAACACAGTACACTTAGTACCGTACAGATAATGGCGCCAAATCTTCAAAGCAAAAACAACCGCGCCTAATTCCAAATCATGGGTTGTGTAGTTCTTCTCATGAATCTTTAACTGACGAGAGGCATAGGCAATGACCTTTCCGTTCTGCATCAGCACGCACCCGAGTCCCTTATGCGAAGCATCGCAATAAACCACAAAATTTTCGGTACCCTCGGGAAGACTCAAGATAGGAGCATCACACAACCGCTTCTTTAATAACTGAAAAGCTTCTTCCTGCTCGGCACCCCAAATAAACTCCTCGTTCTTCTGGGTCAACTTCGTCATAGGCGAGGCTATCTTCGAAAAATTCTCGATAAAGCGACGGTAATAACCTGCTAGACCCAGAAATGAACGGATATCGGTGGGCGTCTTAGGAGCAACCCAATCTCTGACGGCTTTAATCTTGGCAGGGTCAACGTGGATGCCTTCCTTGCTAACCACATGGCCAAGAAATTGGACCTCAGTTAACCAAAACTCACACTTCGAGAACTTAGCGTAGAGCTGCTCCTTCCTGAGCAACTCCAACACTATTCTCAAGTGTTCCTCGTGTTCCTCACGGCTACGAGAATAAACAAGAATATCGTCGATGAATACTATCACGAACTTATCGAGGTAAGGACGGCAGATACGGTTCATCATTTCCATAAATGCTGCAGGCGCATTCGTGAGACCGAATGGCATAACTAAAAACTCATAATGACCGTATCGCGTCCGGAAAGCAGTCTTCGGAACGTCCTCCTCCTGCACCCTCAATTGATGATAACCAGATCGTAAATCAATCTTTGAAAAGAAACATGAACCTTGCAGCTGATCAAACAAATCGTCTATACGAGGCAAAGGATAGCGGTTCTTTACTGTCAGCTTATTCAGCTCTCGGTAATCTATACACAATCTCATTGAACCATCCTTCTTCTTCACAAAGAGTACCGGCGCACCCCACGGAGAAAAACTCGGCCTAATGAAGCCTTTATCCACTAACTCCTGGATCTGCTTAGAGAGCTCTAACATCTCCGAAGGTGCTAACCGATAAGGAGCCTTTGCCACTGGCGCTGCTCCGGGAACTAAGTCGATCCTAAACTCTACCTCCCGTCTAGGCGGTAAACCAGGTAAGTCCTCTGGGAACACATCCGGAAAATCACACACTACTGGCTTCTCCTCCAGCTTCTCAGTGTTATCCTTCTTCACAAGATGTGCAAGAAAGAGTGAACAGTCCCGTTTGATGTACTCCCGGACTTTCATACACGAGACGATCTTAAGGCGCTTCCCTGCCTTATTCCCTTGGACTAATAGCGGCTCTCCATGCGGTAACGGAATACGGATCATCTTCTCAAAACATACGATCTCTGCACGATGCGTCTCTAACCAGTCCATGCCGATAATTACGTCGAAACTACCTAACCTAATCGGAATTAAGTCGATAGGAAAAGAGTGGTCGTCGAAACTAACACTACAGTCGGAAAGTAACTCAGTCGCATGCAGAAACTCGCCATCAGCCAATTCTATCTCAAAGGAAGGTACTAATGGTATAGACTTAGAGGCAATCATAGTCCTAAACTCATCAGATATAAAACTTCTATCCGCACCAGAATCAAATAAGATAAACGCAGGTCGACCACAGACAAGAAACGTACCCGTAACGACGTGTGGATCCTGCTGAGCCTCCTTGGCTCCCACAACAAACGCCCTGCCTCGAGGAGCATTACCAGCTGCAGCTAACTTAGGACATCTGTCCTTATGATGATCGGGAGAACCACATTCATAACACTTACCCCTCATGGTCTTGCAGAACCTATCAGTGTGGCCCAGCTTCTTACACTTTTTGCATTCCCAGCAAGCAATCTCTCTGGAGTGGTGATTACCACACCGATCACATTTCGGATGCCTGCCCTGGGGACCTGGAGCCACTGCAGCAAATGCCTGCACCCTCTGAGGAGCATCCTGCCTCCTCGACTTCTTCCTCGAGTCATCATAACGGTTTCCACCACCCCGTTTTGTTCCGGAGTTTTGCTTCACTATCATCGGGGGTAACTCACCATCTCGGACTGCATTCTGAGTCAAGGTAATCGCGATCTCAACCGCGCTCTGAAACGTGCTCGGTTTGCTGGATAGGACACTCTTACGGATTGCTGGGGGTAATCCGTGAGTGTAGCGACCGATACGCTTAAGCTCCGGTCGAACCAAGTGTGGAACCAGTTGGGACAAAGCGTGAAAACGCGAAGTGTACCCCTGAATGTCTGACCCAACCATGGTCAAGTTCCACAATTCATCTTCCAACTTCTGAATCTCGGATTCAGGAACATACTCAATAATCATCAATTCCTTCAATTGCTCCCAAGTCATCGTCTTAATCTCCGCTCGGCCTCGCACATTCACGACCGAGTTCCACCAAGTCAGAGCCGTTCCTTGGAAAACAAACGTAGCAAATCGGACTCTATCTTTGTCCGCACAATCGATAGCATCGAAAATAGATTCTAGCTTCTCCATCCACTGAAGCGTTCCAGTCGCTCCCTCATTGCCGCGGTACTCCGGGGCCTTGCAGCTCATAAAGGTCTTCATCGTGCATTCAACACGTCGAGCTGAGCCCTCGGCTCCACCAGAAACTGTCTTGGGTCCACCAGACCCAGTTACAACAACGTCATCACCCTCAACAACTGGCTCAGGGCCCTCATTATTAACCACCGGCTCAGGGTTTCCAGAACCCGAACCATTACCGTGGGCGGTGCCCTCTCGAAGTTGAGCTACAAGCTCGGGCATCATTGCCGCTAACTGTTGGGCAATCATCTGAGCCATGTCAGGATTCGATTCATTTTCCACGTTGTTCCTTCTCGCATTCGACGTATTCGCTCTCGCATTCTGACTCGCGGTATTAGCCCTCGCGTTCGCAGTAGCACGTCTAGCAGAACTTCGTGTCGCAACTCTCCTCTTAGGCGCCATCGTCCTAAAATAAAAGGAAAGAAATTCGATCAGCAAATGTGTGCAAAAACAAGGCCAAACGCCACAAAATCAACGCGAAATAAACACGTATGAAAATAGTGCACACATTGCAATCAGAGAAAATCGATTCAAAAAGCCTATGGTCATAGTCCAAGTGATTTACTCAGTTAAAATCACTCGGTTCGCTATAACCTTTGGCTCTGATACCAACTTCTGTCACACCCCGCTTGGAAGCGGAAACGCGAGATGTTCCAGTTATAATATCAAAGTCAAGATTACAACAATATAACCGATAAACAAAACATCAAATTAAATTGATCATGCCAAATGTTACAAAATACATCAATAAGTCAAGGCGATGAGACGCCAAGTACGAATACAATTCCAAAAGAAATCAACAAAAGGATCGTCATGGAAATTACAATAAACAATTCAAATTCAAATTTCCCCAAAGCAAGCGATCCAAAAATAAACTATGGCATGATCACGGAAATCCTCAATTTCCTGCAAAGCGTTAAAACGACATCAACAACATGTTGGTGAATTATTCGCAATTTATAAGTAAAAGTTGACCCATCGACAAGTTTCGGTAAATTCCAAAATCATATTTCAAATCATAACATAATCATCGTATTGTATCTTGTTTTCAACCCTAGTGAGGATACCATGCTTAGATTAGTCATACACCTCGATCCTTACCACACAATAAAGTCCCCTCTTCTAAGGTGAGTCAATCCAAAGGTAATCGAGTAATATACCGGTCATAACATCTACCCATAGGAGCATCCTACCGAGCGATGAGGGTTAGGTATAATAACCCATATAGCTATAAATATGAAACCGTTGGGCATAAAGCTTAACGAGTGTATTAGGGGTGCCACCAAGGCAATAAAGACTCCTAATCTAAAGCAGACCTATTCAACTAGGTAAACAAGATAATCAACAAAGTCCCGCATACAAGCAGACAATTTTATAAAATACGCTTTACAGCCCAAAAATATTTAAGACAAGGGCTACGAATAACTCACTGATAAAGCTTCAGCAAACAAAAATCGGGTACACCAAACACAGAGCTACCACTCCACCGCCTAAGTGCCTTAAACAATAAACAACATAGTCTCAGTATCCATATAAGTCTAGGTCCGGTTTAGCCTTGTCGGTTAAGATTGAGTTTAATATAATATTCCAACGTTTAAAATAGTCGAATAAGGATGACGGATTAAGAAGACGATGTTCCGCGCCAGAAAAGGGCCGATCGGTAAGATATCGATCTTTCACGTCAACAGCGACCGTTTGAAGCAAATGATACTCCGAGTCGAAAGGATTATTAATATAAATGTTCATTAAGTCGACCAAAAATTAAGATGTTGACTTATGAAAGTCAAGGGTCAATTATGTTGACTTATGAAAGTCAAATGTCAATTTTGTTGACTTATTAAAGTCAAAATCAATTTAAAAGTCCAATTTGACACTTAGAATAAGTTGGAGTGTTTTCTTACCAAATGTTTTAAAGCAAAAGCCTTTCAAAACCATTTTATAAAATTGGCCGCAAAACATAATTTGATGACTTAAAACAATGATTAAATTGAGACGAAGTTTAAAGTATCGCAAAGGTTTAAAATGTCCATTTAAGTAATATTATGACATTCGAGATTGCGTTGGTGTCTTTGAGTCCAAAGACAATGTTTTTGTAGAATATGTTACTTTGGTATACAATTTATTTACATAAGTGTTTTAAGTCGTAAAAAGTTGTGAGATGAAATTTCGGCAGCGCTTCCGCGCCATAAAATATTAGTCCATTTATTCAATCACTTTCCCGCTTATCAACAATGCATTTTAAACCATTATACATAATACATAATACCATATTTAGCTTTACATAATACTTTGGTTACTTATATTTTAACATTTGTCCAACTTTAGTCCAAATCGATCAAACGCACGAGTGTTGGTCTAATAATTTATCCTAACCGATTTTCAAGGCTAAAACCGAATAATACACATATAATGAAATCACAAGATTCACAAGAGTAACAAGTTATACCACTAACTCCGCTTGATTTGACCAGAATTTGGAATGACAACTTCGGTGGTACAACGATGAGAATATCCGCCTCCGAAACACAAAACAAACGCCAACAATTAGCAAAACGAAGGATTTGAATGCACAAAATGTCACCATTATTACTGTTTTTACTCATCTCAGCCCCCATAATATTATTGACAAAAGTCCAGAACGTGAATCCAAGTTTTAAACGAGTAAAACGACACATTTTCGGGAGGTCAGCAGCCCGGTGCTGCGCACCTGAGCACAGGTGCGGCGCACCTAGCTGCTGCCTTCCTCCCGATTTGTGTTTTTCTTGCTAAAATCGTTTTGTAACTAAAAGATTTCGACATGCAACCAGTAGATAACTTATAAAACATCATTTTTATAGTTTCTAAATAACTTTTACCCACAAAAACATAGATCTAAGTAGTGTTTATATAAAAATCGTTTTTGTAAACAAAGTGGTATAAATCCTTACAAAAACTCATTTTTATGGCTTAGATCTTACATGCAATTAATAAAAACAGTAAATAATGATAAGAAAGTGATTTCTACCGGATGTAAATGAATGGATGGCGTTTAGGACGGATTTAGAGCTCCGAAAGTGAAGAAATATGCTTGAAACCGAAAATGCTTTGCTCCTCCTTGTTTGCTTTGATGATCAAACGATTTTGATGGATGATTTATGTGTTTTTAGTGGCTGGAATCTCTGGTTTAGATGAAGGTTTGTAGAGAGAAAGTGGAGAGAAATGGGGAAGGTTAGTGTGTGTGTGTGTTTCTTGAATTACAAAAATGAAAAAGAAAAGAAATGAAAGGGAAGGGTAATGATACCCTTTGGGACTGCTAAAATGACAGAAATCAGAGCACATGCTCGTTTGTTGATTGGTTGGCTTATTACAAAAACGAGGCAAGGACCAAAAGTGTAAAATTTTGAATTCTGGCAAAGAGGTGCTGCGCACCTATGCCCTGGTGCTGCGCACCGGGTGATTTCCAGCACTTTCTGATTTTCGTTTTCGCGATCGTTAAGGAGTTTCGTTCGTCGAAAGTTCCCGATTCTTTTTGCGTTGAACTTAGGGAAGTTCACGCTTTGATTTACTTTATATTAGGTTCATTTAATATTAAAATTTCACTTTTGTTTTCGAGATTCGCACGATTTCGGTAAAAGGGCACGCAAGAGTAAAAGTGCGATAACTCGCGGATAAAGGATCCGATAACCGACAAATTTGGCATAAACCTTCTAACTTATATTTATGAGGATACTAACTAATTGGCACTTAGATAAAATAATATTAACACGTCCCGAGGGACAAATCAGTAAATACCAGAACCCGATAATCAATAACAGTAAATCGCGAGCAAAACAAAGCGTAACACAAGGGTCGAAATCAATTGCGAATAAAATATAAATAATGACGGTAACTCGAGTACCTCAAATAGACGGGGCGTCACAATTACTAAACGGCTTAACAAAGCTAATAGTGTGTTACGAAATTGGGCACTAATGTTTCATTTTATAACTGATAGTAGTCACTTATGGTTAGTTATATCCCTCAAGAGTCACGTTAGTTATATGATCAATCAAAGTTCATACGAGTGCCGAGTGTGGCATTAAATAAATTTGAAGCAGTGCCGAGTGTGGCAAAATAATAAATTTATCACAGTTTTGAACCAATAAGCCGATTAAAGGTGGCAAACCATTAAGCCCAATAAGGGTGGCAAACCATCAAGTTTATTGTATGCCAAACGGACGAATAAGGACGACGCAGCGGGCCAAATTCCAGCAAAATCTTCGTTTTGCTTGTTTAGCCGTCTTGACGTTTTGGTTCCGTAAATTGTCGTTTCAAAGCCTCCAATCTCAACTTATGTTTATTAACAACTCTAAACACTTGTATAAACATACTAAAATACATAAAAGTAACTTATTATGATAAAACATCGTCTTTGGACTCAAAGACGCCAACGCAATCGAAAATGTCTTAACATTTATTAAAGCGGACGTTTTACCTACATTTCGATAAATAAACATTTGTTACAAAATGCGATCGTAATCTAAAGCCGTCAACTAATCTCTTTGCGATAAACATTGTTAAAAACATTATATAAAGTCATTTTACACTATATTTTTGAAAAGTAAAGGCTTTAAACTCTCTAAGCGTCAAAGTTATACTTTTACGTCAATTTCAACTTTCTTTCAAATTTAACTATGATTCAACCTCAAATTATTGATTTTAACTTTTACAAAATCAACATCTTTGACATTTGACTTTTGTAAGTCAACTTCCTTGACTTTGACTACTATAAAGTCAACATCTGTGACTTTGACCAAGTCAACTTCGTTGCCGTTGACCTTGGTCGATCTCGATAAAACTTGAAACAATATTCCTTTCAATCAATATTCCTGGTAGTCGTTTCGACTCGGAATATTATTCTTTTCGGATTGTTGTTATGACGTGAAATGTCGATATCTTTCCGGTCGGCCCTTTTTGGCACGGAACATCGTCATCTTAAATACGTCATCTTGATTTAACTGATTGATCAATGGAAAATTTTATTAAACTTAATCTTAACCGACAAGGCTAAACCAGACTAGACTTATAGAGATACTGAAACTATGTTATTTACTGTTTTAGGGCACTTAGACGGTGGAGTTGTAACCCCGTGATTAATTACCCGAGATTTGCTGAAGTTGTACAGTGAGTTGTTCGTAGCCCTTGTCTTAAATATTTTTGGGTTGTAAAGCGTATTTTTTTAAATTGTCTGCATGTATGCGGGATTGTATTGAATATCTTGTTTACCTAGTAGAATAGGTCTGCTTAGACTAGGTGTCTTGTACATTCGTTAAGCTTTGTGCCCAACTGTATCATATATATAGCTATATGGGTTATTGTACCTAACCCTTATTGCTCGGTAGGATGCTCCTATGAGTGGATGTTATGAACGGTAATTAATTTAGTTGCCTTTGGTTGACACGCCTTAGGATTTGGGTCTTTTGGACTGGTCAGGTTCGGTGTATGACTAATCTAAGCATGGTATCCTCGCTAGGGTTGTGAAACAAGATGTGGTATTTGAATGTAATGTTGTTGAAACTTATTGATTGGGTCAACTTTTACTTAAAATTGCGAATAATTCACCAACATGTTGTTGACGTCGTTTTAACGCTTTGCAGGAGTTTGAGGATTTCATTGATCATGCCATGTTGTTTCGGATCGTGTATTTTGTGTATTTGGAATTAGTTGTGTTGGATGTAATTCCGTTATGATCCGTTTAATGATTTTGTAATGTATTGTATTTGGCGTTCATCGCTTTTGACATTGTAATGTACTTTGTAACCCTTTGGCATGATTAATGTTATTTCGATGTTTTGTTTATTGGTTGTATGTTGTAATCCTTGACTCTTGATATTGTAACTGGAACACCTCGTGTTTCCGCTCTAAGCGGGGTGTGACATAAGCCCTTCCCAAATGGTCTTCCCCCTCCTTATTGACCACCTCAGTGAGCACGGGAGATTGCTCAATGGTTTCCCTTTGAATATCCTCCCCTGAAAATAGTTCAGAGAAAGGATTTTTGAATTTTGAAAGTGGGGAAGTTTTAGACTGAAGAGACTGAGGAACTCTCTTAGCCTTTCTAGTGAATGTTGCAACTATGGGAGGTGTTTGAAGAGGTGTAGAAACTGGTGGGGTTACAGGCTCAGTCACAAAATTGGTGACTATGGGTTCAGTTAATACTGGAGGAATGCTCACAGTAGAAACTGGAGGAACACTTACAGTAGAAACTGCAGGTGTTGCCTCAGTAGCAACAGCTGCAGTACTTGCAGTAGAAACTGCAGAGGTACTAGCAGCAGGAAGAGAAGTAGATGGGGGTTGAGACAGAGGTGAAGTCACTTGCCTCTCATCTATAGAACTTGTTCCCACCATCATTGTAGAGAACAATGGGGAAACATTTGCAGAAAATCCTTTGTTTACCCTTCTCATATTTGCAAAAACCTTTTTAGTATGAGCATGGGCAGGAAAAACATTTTGAGATCTAGTTAGATCCCTGATTTCACAATTTATGATGTGCTGTAAGAATCTTGGGTACATTAAAAATTTGTGTTTAGGATTGGCCAAGTTCCACAGCAAACCATCAAAAATAAGGGCTGAAAAATTGTATGTTTGTTTAGTGGCAAGACAGACCATAGTTGTTGCCAAGGAAAGACTTGCCTCATTCCACCCTGTTCGTTTTTGTGAAATACATTGTTGCAAATTATGCATCAAGTATTTCCATTGGGGGAAAAATTTTGCTTTTAAAAACGTTGATGTATTTAGGTCCCCCTCATACCCCATTTGTCTAAAGTTTTCAAAAACAGTTTCACTAGGTAAATCACTTATACCTTCGTCATCTTGAAAGTGAAGATGTGTATGGATTGTAGCCTCTGAAACTGTGACTTCTTTTCCATCAATGGTGGCATTTAGAACTGGTACTTCTCCCTTAGAATGTACCACAGCAGTCTCCCAAAAAGCTCGTATGTGATCTTCATGTCTCTCAGGACTAACTGTTAGAGCAAATTTGAGGTGAGACTGCTTCAAGAAGTCAATAATTGGGTAAAAATCCGTGTTTTCTTTGTTCTTTATGAAACAAGCAACCATGTTGTGGGTTGTACAGAACTGAAGATCAGCCATTGTTGTTAAATTTGAAGAATTTGATGAAACAGTGGAAGAAAACTTAGATTTTTAATTGCAACGGTAAATTTTTAGAAATTAGGGTTCTTGAGAAGAAAAGGTAAGTAATTGAAAGATTAATCTTAACCCTATTTATACGCTTAAGATTATAACAACTTGGCGAGTTGGATTAGACGCTAGTGATGATTAAAAAGGATGGTTCAATCGTGTGTTGCCACGTGTCATAATGCCTGAACCCGAGCCAAAGTTTAAATTTTGAAGGTCCAATCACAAAACGCCACGTGTTAAAAGTTAGTTGCAACTTGAGGTTTGACTTGTCAACGCAGTATTAACAGAGTAATCTTATTAATTAAGAAAACGTTGTAGTACTAATCGTTGCAGTATTAACAGATAATGACCGTAGTAATGAGGTTAATTACAGTAGTAATGACGGGCCGTATTAACTGGTCTGGCAGTAGTAATGGGTATTACTTCCAGTATTAACCAGAGGTCCGTAGTAATGAGTTTACTAGCAGTATTAACCATTCCAGCAGTATTAACAAAACTAAGGGAAGTAGTAGTGAAACCTTCCCGTAGTAATGAAAAATTTGCCGTACTAATAGAACTTTGGTCAAAATTTGTTTCCACTATTAATTTTGCAATAGTAACATAGTACAATACTAAAAAGAAAGGCACTTGATTTAAGTTAAGGTTACTACTGCTTTACTCGAAGGGACTTAACATGAGATTTTTAAAAGAGAAATTAATTGGTTAATCCATGTTGATCATGCCAATACTGGTAATCAAGAATGAAAAATCTTCCCACATCAAAAGCTTTTGTGAGAAGATCAGCAAGCTGATTATCAGTATGGACTTTTTCAACATGAATCAACTTCTTTTCATTACAGTCTCTTATGAAGTGATAGCGTATCTCAATGTGTTTGGTCTTGGAGTGCTTCACCGGATTGTTGATGATACTGATTGTGCTTTTGTTGTCTATCAAGATGGGAGTGTTCATGAATGCATATCCATAATCCATCATTTGATTTTGTATCCACAATACTTGAGCACAGCAACTTGCAGCAGCAATGTATTCAGCTTCTGTTGAGGAAGTTGAAACGGTTGTCTGCTTCTTGCACTGCCAAGACACCAACCTTGAGAATAGGAATTGACATCCTCCTGTTGTGGATTTCCTGTCTAAATTTTCACCATCATAATCACTGTCAGTATAAGCAGTGAGTCTTTAGGATACCATAGACCTAGGTTAGGTTTGCCTTTCAAGTAATGAAATATTCTCTTGACTGCAATGAGATGAGACATCTTCGGTCTGGTTTGATATCTTACACACACACAAACTCCAAACATGATGTCAGGTCTTGAAGCTGTGAGGTACATTAGTGAACCTATCATTGACCTGTAGTTATGAATGTCTACATCCTCCCCCTCAAGATCTGCAGTCAGTTGTTTGTGAGTTTCCACAGGGGTGCTTGCCACTTTTGCTTCTAGGAAACCAAACTTGGTGAGAATATCTTTCACATATTTGGACTGGCTGATGAAGAGTCCATCAGGCTTCTTCTTGACTTGGAGGCCTAGAAAGAATGTTAGTTCTCCCATTGAACTCATTTGAAACTTAGTATGCATCAGTTGTTCAAATTCTTTACACAAAGCATCTTTGGTGGAGCCAAAGATAATGTCATCCACATAGATTTGTACTAGAAGGATATCAGAGTGAGTCTTTTTGAAGAATAGGGTCTTGTCAATGGTTCCTCTTTGAAAGTTGTTCTTGAGAAGATAATCAGAAAGGGTATCATACCATGCTCTTGGTGCTTGATGAAGCCCACAGAGAGCTTTGTCCAACTTGTACACCAAGTGAGGATTTTTAGGATCCTTAAAGTCGGGTGGCTGTCTGACATACACTTCCTCTTCTATCACTCCGTAGAGGAAAGCACTCTTCACATCTATTTGAAAGACTTTGAAGCCCATGAAAGATGCAAAGGCAAGAAAGAGTCTTATGGCTTCTATTCTTGCTACTGGAGCAAACACTTCTACATAGTCTATCCCCTCTTCCTGAGTGTAACCTTGAGCTACCAGTCTAGCTTTGTTTTTGATGACTATCCCTCTTTCATCCTTCTTGTTTCTGAAAATCCATCTAGTGTCAATTACCTTCTTCCCTATAGGTAATGGAACCAACTCCCAGACACCTTGAATTTTAAACTGAAGTAGTTCTTCTTGACAGGCTTCAATCCAGTGTGGGTCTAGAAGAGCTTCTTGAATCTTCTTGGGTTCCATTTGTGAGAGAAAGCAAGCAAATAAACAAGTGTTTATATCCTTCAGAGGGTCCTTTTTGGGCTTGGTTTGACTCCTAGTCTCCGTAGAGATGTCATATTTTCCAATGATATGAGATGGTGGATGATTTTTCGAAATACGGGAAGATGGAATCTTCTCAATTCTTAAGTCAACACCCAAATTGGTATCATTAAGATCTGGAATTCCATAGCCATGGAAAGGATCGGTATGTGGAGTAGTACTTGTTGGAGTAGTCATTTCAACATCATTATCTTCAATTTCTTCAGTGACTATCTGTTCAACTCCAACTTCGTCTTCCTCTACCAATGGTGGAACTTCATTTGGTCTCTGTTCCCCCTCTTTTTCAGTTGTTGTAGCTGGAACCTCTTCATCTTGTAAGGGTTGATCTTCCTTGGTATTTGGTTGATGTGTTTCCTCTGCAACTACCTTGTCAATAGTATCATAGAGGTTGAGAGGGTCATCATTAGAAATTAGGAGGTAGACGTACTCCATTACATCTAATCTGTCAGTACCAATGATTGGAGTGTTAGCAGTAGAAACAAAGTCAGTATTAACTGGCTCAATATTAACGGGTTGAGCAGTAGGAACACTATCAGTAGGAATAGATGCGGGTTGATTAAAATCAAAGTTGAAGTCCAAAGATTTAGTTAAGGCATCCAAATCAAACAGCCAGTTAGGTCCTTGACCCTTAGTATCTGGGGTGTTTTCATTGAAGGTAACATTGGAACTTTCTTCAATGATGTTGGACTTGTGGTTGTAAACCCTATATGCTTTACTCTGTGATGAATATCCAACAAAGTATCCTACATCTGCCTTGCTCTCAAACTTTCCAAGATGATCCTTTGAGTTCATAATTGTACAAGGACACCCGAAGGCTCTTAAGAAACTTATTAGAGACTGTCTCTTGTGTAGAAGCTCATAAGGAGTCTTGTTCTGGGACTTGACTAATAGTACTCTATTCTGCACATAGCAAGCAGTATTAACTGCTACCGCCCAAAATAAGATGGGTAGGTTTGAGTCTGCCAACATACTTCTAGCAGCTTCAATTAGGATCTTATTTCTTCTTTCAGCTACTCCATTTTGTTGGGGAGTTCTTGCAGCACTGAATTGTCTTTCTATCCCTTTCTTCTCACAGAACTCATTCATCACTTGGTTTTTGAACTCTGTCCCATTATCACATATGATCTTCTTCACCTTCAGATTGATTTGATGTTCAACTCTTGTGATGAAAGAGATGAGAAGCTGACTGGTCTCATCTTTAGTGGCGAGGAAACACACCCATGTATACCTTGTGTAGTCATCAGTAATGACAAGACAATAGGATTTCTTCGCAATACTCTTCACGTTTGTAGGACCAAATAAATCCATGTGGAGCACGTGTATAGGAGTATTGTTGGTGTTGAGTTCCTTGGACTTGTGAGAAGTCTTGTGTTGCTTTCCCTTTAAGCATGAAACACAGTTATCATCTAGAGAGAATTACTTGTTTGGCAGTCCTCTAACTAGATTGGATTTCACCAGGGCATTGATATTCTTCAAGTTCATGTGACATATCCTTCTGTGCCAAAGAGTGGATTCATCCAGAGTGGCCTTTGATACAAAACATGCTTCAGCTGCACTTGGTTGGACCTTGGTCATATCAAAGCAATAAACATTGTCTTTTCTTGGTGTTCTGAGTGAAACCTTGCTCTCATCAATCCAGGCGCCATAATTAAACATTCATTTGCAGTGAAGATGGTAGTGTTCTTCTCATCACAGACTTGAGAAACACTAAGCAGATTGTATTGCAACTGTTGTACATAGAAGACATCCTTGTAGCTGATTCTTCAATTGGTCACAGTCCCTTTCCCAGTAATCTTTCCTCCTTTTGGATTTCCTCCAAAGGCAACATAACCTCCATTGAACTTCTCAAAATTCTGAAGGCAAGCAATGTTGCCTGTCATGTGCCTGGAACAGCCACTATCTACATGCCAATTGCTCTCATCATATGTTGTTGGATGAACCTGCACATAAACAAGAAGTTAGTTTCTGGTGGGGACCCAAGCCAAAGTTGACTTGGGTTTGCCCATTTCATCAAAGTAACTCACCTTCCTTTGGACTAGGTTTGAGAAATCATGTGTACTAGGTGGTTGAGTTACTTTGACCTTTGGTTGCCATACTTGTTTAATTGTTTTAGCTTTTGGAACATTAGCAGTATTAAAAGGTTTTGATTTAACAGTACAAACAGATAATGGTTTAACCGTCTTTTGTTGTGCAGTATTACACTAGAAGTATTAACACCATTTCGTTTAACAGTATTAACACGAACAATATTAACACTATTATTCTTAACACTATTAACACGTGCAGTATTAACAAAATTTTGTTTAGCAGTATTAATCATGTTTCTACTGTTGGTAAAAGTCTTTTTGTTAACACTTCTGCTGCTTGAGCCAGTATTAACAGAGTTACTCTTTGCAGTATTAACTCTATTACTACTGTTCAAAGCAAATTTTCTTTCAAGTACGGGTTTGCTTTTCTTTTCATGATGGTCAACCTTGCCAGTATACCCCAACCCCCTGTGTTGCTTTTGAAGCATTTTCTTTTGATTTTCAGGGTTATAATAGCAGATTTTAGCTTAATGATTAGATTTTCCACAAATAAAGCATGCTTTGACTTGTTTCTTAGGAATTTGACCCTTTTGATTTTTCAATTGGTTCTTGTTTCGTTGATTTCCTCGTGTTCCTATATGAACCCAATTCTTAATCTTTTCCCTTTCACCATCAGTGTTCTTACAACAGTTACATTCACACTTCTTTGTTTTATTGGACTCTAATGACACTGGATTTTGTGATGTTTTTTGTTTAACTTCTTCTGGTTTGGTCAAATGTTCTTCAACCTCTAGGTCACTTTCTTCATCTACATCCTCTATTAGAACTTCATCATAGTTGATTGGATCAACTTTGAATGATTCTGTTGGAGGTGTCTGTGTGATTGGGATTCTAGGTGCATCTAAAGTTGGAGGGATATAGTTTTGATTAAATGGTGGGGCTACTTCTTTATAACCTAATCCAGCCTTTAATTTTCCATGGATTTGTTGTTAAATTAGGTCATTAACAGATTTTGAAGCATGTTCTAGTTTCCCTACATTTAATGCAACTTTATCTTTTTCCTCCATTAATCGTTTAATTTCTTCCCTAGCATCCTGAAGTTTAACTAATAGATCATCTCTCTGCCATTCAGCCAAATTAATCTTATCCTGATAACTGATCTCATTAGTTTTATAATACTTAATTTGATTTTCTAGGTTTTCTATCCCCCTAGCAGCTGACCTCCTTTGTTCTTCTAAAGTCTTAATGGAGTCACATAACAATTGATTATGACTTCTATACTTAGACATGACTTCTTTACACTCATTAGAACAAAGTTTGGAATTTACCTCAGCCATGGGTGATGAGGTTGCTGGATCCTTTGAGGAGGAATCAATGGCCATCAATGATTGGATGAGAGATGATTCTTCAGTTGTTGCTTGTGTGTCTTCATCCCAGTCGTAGCCTAGAACATCTTCATCGGCTTCAGTAGAAACATGCTCAGTAGAAACACCATCTACAGTAGTAACACCTTCTTTAGTATTAATGGATGCATGAGGAGCAGTAGAAACCGTCACAGTAGAAACAGATGTATTTTCAGTTATAACCGCCATTAATGCTCTGTTTTGACTGGTTTCTTCTGCAAGATCATTCCAATCATACCCGAATACATCTTGAGTGATTAAGCCTGTTGGTGTACTTTCTTGTGTGTTTCTAGAGTTGTTGACCTTTGGTTTGTTCGTGCACTCCATTGCAAAGTGTCCTGGTTCTCCGCAGTCATAACATTTTACCTTGCTTTTGTCAAAAGCAACTTTGTCATTGGTTCTTGGGTTGAATCTTCTTCCAGTTCTTTGAACAAATCTCCTAGCCCTCAATGAAAGCATGGCCATCTGCCACTTTAGATCTATCTCTTCCCAGTCATCTTGATGAATTTTCTTTAGATCTTCATTGGTTAGACATGAGCTTTGTGAGATGAAAGCTTCAAAGGTCAGATCTTCTCCACAATCATGTTGAGTAGGTCCTACAGAAGATGTGATGAGAGCAGTATTAAAATTATTAGTACTGTTGTTGTTGTTGCTTGACTTCATTGCTTCAACTTCTGCTTCAAAGACTCTAAGATAGTTGTAGAGATCATCCAGCTTCATCTCTTCCAATACATCAGCCTATCTGTATGAGACAGTGTATATAATACATTATGTACCCAAAGATCTGATGAACTTTCGATTGATGTCATCTTTATCAATCCTAACTCCTGCACTTGCGAGTTCTCCAGTGAGCTTCTTGTATCGATCGAATGTCTGTGTCATTCTTTCTTCCTTCAAAGCCTTGAAATTTTCATATTCTTGCTTGAGAAGAGCCTTCTTGTTTTTATTTGTATTCTTTGTTCCGTTGAACCTCTTCTCCAATGCTTCCCATAAAGATTTAGCATCTGTGTATTCTTCAAATTGAGATTGGTATTCGTTTGGAAGGGCAATAAGAAGGATACTTAGAGCTTTTATCTCTGTTTGCTTCTCTCTTCTTTCATGATCAGTTATAGGACGAGCAATAGCACCAGGCAATCCATCAGCTGCGAGATTTTCAATTACCTTGTTACCATTGACTATTACATCCCATACTGTATAATCAGATAACAGGATGTGTTGCTTGATACGTAGCTTCCATAGAGCAAAATCATTTGTATTAAGAACTGGAACCTTGTTGACTAAAACATCTGTCATGTTGAAGATTAATTTCTTCTGAATGAGACTTCTCATAAACTTGTAGATCAATGGATCTTGAGCACCTCCTGTGCTCTGATACCACTTGTCAGGATCAAATATATTGAATAAACCTAAAGTTTGCCTAAGTAAGATCTTGATCTATCAAAGAAGTTTAGCAGCGGATGAACACTTTGATATTACAAGTTTATCGAATCAAACAATATTGTATAATGAAGAACAGTTATGAACAATAAGTTTGTCGAATTATAAGCCTCAATTATATTGAATAATGAATCAATACAACGTGTTTGTTATCAATCTACAAGGATCTATTTATAGACCTTGAGGCTAACCTATCAAAATAGGAAACATATACTACAAGGAAATACAATCTAACTCTAATTGTAATTCTAATCTAAACTTGCATATCAAGTTTGTTGCAGTAGAAACGATCATCCGCCGTAATGAGAATGTTGTAGTAGTAATGTTCTCTCGGTAGTAACTTGTCTTCCGTAGTAACTGTCTGTCTTCAGTATTAACTGTCTTCAGTCCGCAATAATGAATCATACTTCAACAGCAGTATTAATTGAGCAGTATTAATTGAGCAGTATTAATGAAATTAAAACTATTTTAGCTAAGTTTCAATCCCAACAAGTTAGTTCACTCGGCCTAAAGTCTTCCTGAGATTACACTTTATTATTTAGTTCGGGTGATGAACAATGTTAACCCGAACTAAAAGACTACTACTCTATACTATGACTCAGATCTTTGGAAGCTTCACCATCACACTTGTATGCTCCAACATAACTATTACATTATAACAACCCTTATGTTTATTTAACTTGAACTTATAATTAAAACATCATTTAACTTTAGTTCAGGTGAACTTGAACTTAACTCTGGTGAAGAGTTAGTTCACCCGACCTAAAGTCTTCCTGATATTACACTCTAAGATTTAGTTCGGGTGATGAACAATGTTCACCCGAACTAAATATCTAACACTATACAATATGACTAAGATCTTTGGAATCTTCAACATCAATCCTATAAGCTCCAACAAATTTCTTCCTCTCTGAGGTCTCTTCCTAAAAGAATCTCCATTTTTTCTCACTAGACCTTTGTCGTGGAGACCTTTTTGCGTCCGTAAGAACTTGTATTTTAGAGAAGTTCTTCAAATATGATTTTCTCTTTGTGTGAAAACAATCACATGATGATTTGTCTTTGCACTTGATTTGGATGTACTTGTCATTACAAGAAGTGCCAAGTTGTCTTCCTGTTTTTTCGAACTCAACCAAGAACTTCTTTTGATTACATAACTTCGCCAATGCGTTAAGAATTATCTGATATAGTTCTCCAAGCGAAGTTTGTGCAACTGTGATATTTCGAGCCTCTAGAGACCTATATGCCCCATTTCCAAGTGATTCTGGAAAGGAATTTAGAAATACTTGCTTGAGATTCACATCATCAACACCTTGTAGACAAAAAAATCTTTGAGACATACGATTTTAATGCCTTTCAAGATCTTTTTTCTGGAATGAGCAACACTTCATATTAAGGAACTCTTCTCTTGCTCGGATAGTGTGTTCGACCGGGTTCCCAATGAATTCAGAGTAAATAACATCCATAAACTGTTCTGTAGATTGATATTGTTGGATTGTAAGCTGCCTGTATTCTCCAAGACTAAGATACAAATCACGAAGGCGTCCTTGGAGCCTTGTAATGAACCTTTTGATGACCATATTGATAGGATAATACTAAAGCTCTGCTGAGCACCATGTTGGAATTTCTACCCTTCTTTCTCTCCACTTGGAAGGTGGGATGTCATCAAAGGTGAAACTTTGTTTAGTATCTAATCACGGAAATCTAGAATTTCTTGTATGACTGACTTGGGAAGCAACATCACCTACATCTTCCTCAAAGGATTTAGTATCGTTTTGAACTGTTGGATCAGGTTCTGTCATGAACAAATGTTCAAATGCATCAAGGGGATCAAAGTCATCATCTTCGTTGTCAGTAGAGGTTGGTAGATCTATATAAGACATATAAGAGTAAATCTTGATTTATACGCAAATCAAATATAGTAAATCATGATTTATCTATGAAAAATCACGATTTACATAGAGAATTGTTTGCGGATCGATTGAGAATGATTAACATTAGGAGGTATAGATTCGTGAGGAGAAAAAAGAGATTCGTGATAATGAGTTAGGAATTTTGATCCAGATCTCTAAGTAAATGGAAATGTCAATTATACCCTTTTACTAATAAATTCCATCTATTGCTTTTAAAATTGATCCAAAGGCTAAAAAAGATAGTTCATTTAGTCCTAATTATTTTAATGGTTTATTTGGTTTTTTATTTAAGCACCATACAAGTTTTGTAACCCGATGATACACTCCTTTAACATAAATCTTAGAATTGAATTTACAACTAGTTTTTCTTTTTTTCTTTTCTGCTGCTGATGACTCAATTTTTAAGCCAATAAAATATCTCCAATAAAAACCTAGCCATTATAAATCGATTTTAGTACCTATCACTTTTAGAGAGAGATCCTTTTGGTATGTATCAATTTCAAATGAAAGACCTATCAATTTCAAATAAAAGACCCTTTTTTATCTATCGTACCTATCACTTCTAGTTATAAATCGATTTTAGTACCTATCACTTTTAGTACCTATCAATTTCAAATAAAAGACCCTTTTGTATGAATCCATATTATCCAACAAAAAAATAATTCAATTTCTTATAAGAAGCTGGACTTGTAGATGATTGTGAACAAGGTTTGATCGATCATGTTTAAAGGGTCAAAGGTGCTGGAACACAATACACAGCCATGTGTAAGCTGAGATAATACTTACCAAGTAGACTGATTTCTATCAATTTTTGGTTTTCTGCGAACGAAGTACAAATTTACAGACAACATAAAAACCAAAAATCTCCTCTTTAAACAAGTATCAGTGTGGAGGACTTGAAAAAACTGCACTTTCTATTCATGACACGATGACTTCAAACAACGAACCACTCACTTCCTTGCCAAAAACACGATAAGTCTTTCAGACCCCACGGAAGTAGGAAAACATTCTCTTGAGGGCACTAAATGCAATAGCAATAAGTAGCACTGTCACTACCTTCTTTGAAGCCATCATTCTCAAGTTCACCCTCATACCATGTTTTCTCATGAGCTTCACGGCCTCCTTACCCAATGTGATCAGCCAAAAACAAACCAACCTTAATGAATCCTTAGGTCCATAAACATTAACACTTGTATCACCAGGGACCTCCACATAGGACCATGTGGTCGTGGGACCACCCACATGACCATTTTCCCATGAGTTCAACCCGATAACTTCATTCAACCACGCAGACAATTTCACCAAAAGAATGGCAAGCCATGCCACCTCATCACTAGAGATTGGTCTCTTCATCCAGTCGCCCTTGTATCTTATGTCTGTTGTTAGGCGGTTTACTGCGCTTCTTGGCCGGAATATTTCATGAGATGATTTTTTGGACTGTTTGCCTTCTGATATGGTAGGAGATCTAATGATGTTGCCACCAAACAAGCATCCCAATTGGGCTTTCAAGGATCTCAGAAGCTGTAGGTTGTTAGCAAGGTTTTCATGTGGAAGTTCAGACTCAGCACGTAGAGCAAGGAGCTGCAGTAAGATTTAAAAACATGTTCAATTAACCATAATGGTATATTTAAACTTCAGAGTAATAATAATTGAATAAACAAATATTATAGGTGGCAATTTGCATATGACTGGGAGGACCGCAGTAAGTCAGCTTTTGTCTCTAAATGGTGAAATGAGTACAACAAAGTAGAACCTAAAAGCTAAACAAACCTAATGGGTCACTGATCAATGCAACCAAAACAGTATTTTTTATGCATACATCTTAAACAGCTGCCTATAATCAACCAGTTAGATTAATTGTTATAGTAATAATAGAGTTGTTCTACTCATATTAGACATAGATCAATTTTAAAAAATATTGGGGAACAGGTGTTCTCGAGTTGATCGAACCAGACTTCATTTGACCCATATACTACAATATTTGTACTGGAACCTGGCACCTCGAAAAAAGTCAAGAGCTAAATAACTAAATTCAATAAGACCTTTCCCCTTTCATTTCTGTTATTTTTTTCTAAATTAGGAGCACATGGTTAGCTAACAACATTAGGTGTCATTGTATTTAGACTGAATTATTTTGGAAAAGGAGTCTGTGAAAAGTCAAAAACAAAACCTGAAGGAGTTGCTGTCCACCGTCTTCACTTGTGCTGAATAATTTCAAATCTCTATTCCAGTTCTCATGCAAGAATGACCCATCAGCATCAGTTTCAGATAGGCCATATTCCCAGTCCTATATCATTCATTTCATATCAAACTTAGTATATTCATTGAATACATTGAATACAAGATAACTAATACTGAAATAGTTGTCAAAAGTGAGCTAATAAGTAACTGAAAGTTTAAAACCAACTATACGAATAACAAAAATTTTAACTGCACATTACTTCACCTGCAACTGTTCACGAATTGAAGGAACAAATCTGTATAATGAATTAAGCATCGACTTAGATGAGCCTGCTGGAACGGAATGAAAAACAGTGTCTACATTTTTTAGGAGGTCCACGAGTTCCCTAGACGATGTTAAAACGTTCACAACCTGCAGAAGACGAACAATTGCCAGATTATATAAAACAGAACTTGAACATTTATCTCTTCGTAATATCTCTTCGAAGTTGAAGTTAAGTATAGAGAAACTACATCCGTACTACTTCACTTAAAAATATTTACTAAACATGCATATTGGTTTTAAAAATGTGAGATATAAAAAATTAAATGAACCTTTCAATCATGTCAACATAAAAAAGACAAACTGCAATTGTTATCCTAGTATTGCAGTTGTTTTGATACAATAAATGCTCTAGATAAGTTGTACTTTGAAATGCTAGAGTTTGCTTAAAAATAATTAATTTATTAACGCGTCTCATAACGCAAAAATAGGTATTAACTAAATGATGCATCTGGCCCAGTTGGTTTAACCTCGTCCATTTTCACTCAGACTATGATCAACAAATCAGAAGGCATCTTACAGATGAACATATAAGCTAATCAAAAACTGATCATGCAAAATATGTAAAAAAGAAAGAGATAGAGATCAATTTCCTGTGGAGCAAGGCTCCAAACTTGTGCCTGTGTGTCCCCCTACTCGATACACATTCAAGCGAATCTCTGTATATGTAAATTAACCAAGGTACTTGTATTTTTACTTGTATTTTTACCAATAAAATGCTCAAGTATTAAACAATAGAATGTTTATATATATTAAATCGCAATATTACACAGAACCCTAAGTGAATTCCAAGAAGGCAAACCAGTTCAAAAGATATAGTAAGCTTTTGAATTAGATTATATCAATAACACAT
This sequence comes from Senecio squalidus, assembly GCA_910822075.1. Taxonomy (NCBI): domain Eukaryota; kingdom Viridiplantae; phylum Streptophyta; class Magnoliopsida; order Asterales; family Asteraceae; genus Senecio; species Senecio squalidus. The sequence goes on along the minus strand of CAJVGC010000432.1, from coordinate 27,393,127 downwards.
TATCGTTACAGAATGGACATACCTTGGCTACCATCTGCACTATAACATCTGGATTTGTGTGGATGAACTTATGAGCAAACCCAATGAAGTGCATAACCAGGGAAGTGTAGAAAAGGTAGTTAGATAACACAAAACCTTGCCAAGAGGATGAATATTCATGTGATTGAGAATCTGTCTTCAAACTATCAGTATTTGCATCGACACTAACTGCCCATGGTTCCATATAACTAACCCAAAGGGAAAACACCTGAGAAACATTCTTGACTGAAGTTTCCACTGGGAAAAACAGGAATGTTCTCAAAATGTATCTGTAAAGTGGCCTCTGGATACACGAGTTCCAATAACCAATTGACCCCATATCAGCGGCCCCTACCTCAACACTGTTTGGAACTAAACTCGAATTAAGATACTTGATAAACACATTAACAACCTCACCCAACCCAGGTGTGGGAGGCAATTCAGCTAAAATGGACCGAAGAGAAAGTAGTGCACCAGATGACTTAACCGGCAAAGGTGAAAAGTCATTATCCACAATCCAAAAATGTATAAGCGTATGAATAAAAAAGTCTGCCTTGTCAAGAACCAAAGTATCGTAACTGGAAGAGTAATGTAGCAATGAGCTTCGGTAAGGAGACTGGGAATTTAAAGGAACAAAGAAACAAAGATAAGCATTTAAGAGACGAATATATAAACTAGCAGCCGTCTTCTCGTTAGTCTCATTTCCACCACGAGGTTTACTAAACACCCAATTATCTAACCTAAATCTTTTACTTACCCTAGAAGTAACAGTAGTATTCGTAGTAGTAGTAGTAGTAGTATGATTATCCCCAGATGAAGAAGTAGTAAGTTTGCAAACAGGGTAATAAGCAAACCAAAACAAATAATACTCGAAAATATTCAAGTGAAGATGATTAGTACCTTTAAACAAAGGGGGGCATAAATCAGCAGCAATTGAGGAGTTTTTGTGTAAGGTAAAGCGAAGCCAAACGGGTAATCGTTCTAATGGAAAAACATATTTAACAAGAGATAAACGATCAAGAGAATTGAATAAAACACCAGTAGGTGATAGAAGGTTAAACAGTTTAGTGGATACATCTGTATTGTTAAGGGAAAGATCAAACCAGCTGGTGTTAGGGTTTTGGGAATCGAAACCGAATAATTTGCAAATTAGGGTTGGGAAAGTGATGGAGAAGAACCAGCGGGATTGGTCGGGTGAGTGTTTATGGAGAAAAGACTCAACGGCGGAGCAAGCGGTGGCGATTTGTTCAGGCGTTGATGCGGCGGTGATTGTAGCGGCGAGGTCGCCGGATTTAGTTTGCGCGTCTGTGGAATATGAGTGAGACATCATTTTTCTTATCAATAACACAGAGTCAGAGTGTTTTATGGTGATACAGAGATTAGGGCAAAAACAAGTTTGAAGATTTAAATGGCGGGGTTCAGAAGCCTCAATTTTGTCCCCATTTCATATTCGTGTTTTTAACTATATATAACTAGATTATATCCGTGCGATGCATTGATGTTTAAATATATCACATATATTTTACTTTATTTTTTAGTTAAAATTAACATTAATTACTCGGTTAAAAATAAGAAAATATGCACAAACGAAAGGTGAGATTTAAAAATATAAGACAACTAACATAATTCGAAAATAATAGAAACGTTCTTTATCACATATTAAATAACACTTACTAAAGTACATTATTTCAAAGACTTGAATGATGAGAAAATCAAAATTTATATATCTTCTTCGAATATAATTTCGTCTTTTTTAATTACTTTTTTCGCGTTTTCTATAAAACAACTCAGACATGTAAATAAATAATAGTGTAAACCTTACCACTCACCATTAATGGACAACAATATTTTCTATTCCTTATAAACATCAAATCCTTCATAATTCATTTTTATTTTCATATGAAAGAATGCTAAATCTAAAATAAATTCCACCATTCAATTTTAAAACTATTTTAAAGGGATAACATATTTCAATAAACCTTATCATACAAACAAAACAATTCCTACTATACACAACAATGGAATCAACGACTCTTTTCCTATATTATTGAAAGTGTTATGGACTATTATTTATGAATACTCAGTTATCTAATTAATTTGAATAACAGTCAAAACAAAACTTTACCATTTAAACTTCTTAATAGATTTCATTAATGGCATGTCTACATGGCAACACCAAAATCAAAACTAAGAAGAATCTTACTAGTCAAAACCAGACGATAGCCACGTAAGATTTTGGTTATCCTTTTTTAGTTACTAGTACGGTACCCGCGCGGTGCAGCGGTGACGGAAAGCTGATATTTCATATAGTTATGCTGAAAGACATATGATCACGAAAAATTAATTTGAAGAAAGATAAATAACATGAAAAGAAATATTTAAACTACAATCATAATGTAGAATCTGAAATACAAAAATCCATATAAAAAGCAACATTAACTTCTAATACACTTGTATTTTATTCATCATGTAAAACTTCTCGATAGACAACATTTGATGTGTATACTCCGTCTCGTTTAAAATCTTTGGCAGGCTTCACTAACACCTTTGTATTTTCACGTGATATCCCTCTTGACAACGCCACATAGAGTTGCCCATGTGAAAAAACGGATTCCGGTAGATAAACACCGACGTGTGGAATTGTCTGACCCTGTGCTTTATTGATTGTCATGGCAAAGCTAAGTCGTATGGGAAACTGTTTTCGCTTCAGTTTGAACGGAAACATGTCGTCGTCCGACGGACAAAGAGGGATTTTTGGCAAGAATACTCTTTTTCCAGTATGTTGACCAACATCGATTTCTGCATCAATGACGTTATGTTGGAAACCTTTGCATATCAATCGTGTTCCATTACATAAACCATTTGACGGATCGATATTCCGTAATAGTATTATGGGGCATCCAACTTTAAGTCGAAGTTTATGAGGAGGCAAACCACTAATGATAAGCGAATTTAAGAACTCTATCGGATAGAAGTTGTGGCGATCGTCTTCGGCTTCGTCAAAACTATAGTAAACTTTTTCCTCTCCGTGAAATTTGTCAATCAATTGATCATTAATCTCGTCAACGTTCTCGTTTTTTGTTGATAAACAAGCATATAGAACTACAGATAAACAAGCCATTACCATTGCTTTATCGGGCTTGCTTCGATCAGATCTGCTGACGAAATTTTGTTACGAAGAGAATGAAAATAAAAAAGTAAAAAAAATTAAGAGATAAAGGAAAAGAAAAAAGGGCTATAAATGTATGATTATAGATATATGGTAGGTTTTATGTTTCAAACAATACAATATTAAGTCTTAAAGAAATGATTGACGAATAAAAGAGTTAAAAGGACAAACAAGTAAAAGCAAGATTATTGATGGTGTATAGCTAAAATAAGAGATGTGAGGATTGGCTCCCATTATTATGTGAAAAAAATTAATAAGAATAACAAAGTTAAACAAAAAATTTTAGCAAAAATAATTGCATATCTCATAAACAAATTACATAATGATTCTTACCTCATACACTATCAAAACCCATCCGAAATCACATGATTACACCAGATAGATAGAAAAGAGATTAAGCTAATGGGTAATCAATTACCATAAATCCGAAGGGCGAAAGACTAATAAACAAGCGAGTGTAATCAAGCTCATACTTGCTGTTTTTAAGTTGTAGATAAGTGGTTTCCAATTGCAATATATGGAGCCATTGTTTGTAAGCAAAGAGGTGTGAAGCTTGTTTTAGAAAGTGAGTGATCATGTGTTCTTTCTCATTATATGCTTGTCGTGCTGGTTTCTCAGCCTCCCTTGCTCGTGTTTGAGAGTGACAAAGTGCTTCTAACAGCTCAGCTTTGCTCACTTCTTGCAGATTTTCAGACTCGTCCGGTGTTGCGCTGCTATTATGAAATTATAAATTACATCAATGACACATATTTTAAGTGTTTGGATGCGTATATCGAAAATGATTATATGATGATGAATAATCTGAGTCAGATAATCAACTGTTATTAAAGAGACTGTTTAAAAAATAATTAGCTAAACAAGTGTTTAGGCATTCGGAAAATCTGTTTATTTAAGAAGTTAACAGAATATATAATCCAAAAAGACATTATTGAGAAAAACCGAGAGAGCTTTTGTTAAATATGCTAAAATAAGCTAAAAAGAGAATAATAAGTATTGTTTTAGTTGGTATAAAAGTAGGAAGCATAATTCATTTATCACTAAAACGTGATTATTACGACTTGAGATAATCAGTTCAAAAACACAAATCTAGTGTTGAGTATTACCTTAACGGATTATCCAGAGCAGAAGGTAAATGTGATTCAGCGATGCCGGGTGAGGTGGGAAATCGTGGCATTGAATGGGTGAAACTGGAAACCTGATATAAGGAAGCTAGACCTTTATCAGGATGGCATTGAGTGGGTGAAACTTCACATTTCTGCTCCTTGTGCAACTGCATCTGCTAATAAGAATTCAAGTTTCCGAACCTTGTTTCCACTCAATTGCATACCAGAAAGATCATCACGCTTACGTAATGAAAAAGGTTATTGTTAGTAAAGATCAAGAAACTGAATTAATTCATGAAAGTAAATAAAACTCAAACATATTTTCAAAATGCAATGTCAAACGCCCCTAATCTTACGTTGATTTTTAGTGTAAATGATTTTAATCCTTCCTAATGGGCAACAAATAACTTACAACTCGAGAGAGTTAATACAAAAAATTGGCAATATTACCCTCATACCTTCAACAGTTCATCAACAAGATTCTGTTCACTTGGAAATTTAAAAGATTTATGTTGTGGACACATCAGCAAATAACCATCCTGGAAAGAAAAGAAGAGAAAAAAAGCATACAATTATTAACTTAATAACAGCAGCGGAGCGGAGTCTGAATGTGTAAAAAAAGACGCTTACAATCTCCCATTTGCAATCGGTTTCATATGCACAAGGCACATGATATGTTCGTTTGCATTGATTCATATAACAACCAAGAGCAGCTCTTTTTTTAAGACAACTACTACATTTTAGCTTGTTTGCCCTTGCGATTTCCGACTCCAAGTTCTTGATAGTTCCATCAGGAGGAAAGTAAATCCGTAAATCCTTGGAGCCCTGTAATTGAAAATGTTAACAAATATTTCTTTTATATATGTGAAGTATTGTTCATTAAACGGGAAAAAAAAATCATACCATTGCACATATTTTTCATGAACAAGTATAATATTTTTTAAGTTGGCAATGTTCTCCGTCACTTTTCTCCCCTGACAGATTTTATAGCACCTTTTGTGTGCAACCTTAATGAATCGCCACAGTTGAGATCCACCCGTGCATACATTTTCCGATAAACTTAGTAACATATAACATATTAACATGCCGCACAAGTAAAAGATGTAGGGAAAAAATCATACAAAATTTTATACGAATAAATGTGGCAAAAAACTGTTCACAAAACATACAGTATAGTTACATATAAAAATGTACAAATCAATTCCCTTACCTGCTTTTAATGCATCTGCTGCTACTTCTTCGGGTGTTTTCTCTGAGTGATGGGAGTTCAACATGACTTCTAACGAATCGCAGTCTGAACTTATGTATCTGCAAAACCAAATTTTTGTTAATCACATAATTATACTTTTAAATCGCTAAGATTAGCTCAATATGTTTTTATTTACCCATTTAATTTCCATTGTCCCCGAATCACCCCTTTCAAAAGATCAGCATCACCACATGTTGGCTTCCCGTTAACTTCATTATACGAACACATAACACTTGCAACATTTCCGTCCACAATACAGCTTTTGAATGGAGGTTGAAATGTATCCACCATATCTTGCTTTGTAACCTTAAAATCAAAATTAACAAAATCCTTAAAAATCTTGATCATGAAACTCATATTAATTAAATTATAGAATAAGGTTTTATTTGGATAAAAATAGATGTACCTTGGCATTGAAATGGTACCGATCAATCCCTTTCCAATTATCAATATCATACGCAGTGTAATGCTTACAACAAGCTCCAACTTTAAGTCGATATTTATCACCATCGTCTCTTTCTTGTAAACCTTTAACATAAGCAACCGCGAATTTGCTCGCTAGTGTTGGATCTTCTCCTGGCGTTTCTTGACCTCTTCCCCATCTTGGGTCTCTAAAGATGTTTACATTTGGTGACCAAAATCATACCATTGCACACAAAATGTATATAGTCTAAAATATCAATAGTCTAAAATATCAGCAAAGTAGCATCGCTTCTTACCTTACAATCACCAAAAGAGAATTAAATATATTTTTCACTGAGACATTTTTCACGCAGAATAGTAACAGTTTCGGCAAAGCGACTTCATCATAACATTTTTCACTGAGACATTTCATCAAACATGTTGTATGCAATTCTTAATCAACCCAAAAACTAAGCAAAAAATACATCAAATTCACAAAATCTCACCACCAAAATCAAACAAAACCTAGGGTTGATTTCTTACAATACCGCTCGGTTTAAATCGAAAAATTATATGGTTTACAACGAAAGTTTTTTGGAAAAAAATGATCATTATATGTTTGTATACAGACTTACCAAAATATCTGAAACCCACCCACATACATACATAAACATTATTTATAAACATTATTTGAAAACACATACCCTTTTACAAGCAGAAATTGGATGATGAACCATTGCTTAATACGCTTCGGATTTGACATCAACAGGCCATCTCCAATTCGGATTTGTAGTGGAAAGAGATCGAAGGGTGGAAGGTGGTAGCAACGTCTGGTTTGATTTGGAATTAGCGACGGCTTCCAATGGGCAACATCCCCAAGAAAAGCAGTAGCCATAGCACTCGTAGACGCAACAGCAGGTGGTGCCTTACCGGAGACGGTGGAGATGGACCAGGGTTAGGGGGTTTCTGACCAGTGACGGCCGATTGGGAGTAATGCGTTTGTGAATAGAATTAGGGATCGGTAGTAATTAGGGATGGCAATGGGTCGGGGAATTTCGGGGATCATCCCATCCCCATCCTCAATCTCAATATTCATCCCCATCCTCGGCCCCATACCCGATGGGGAGTAAAATTGCAATCCCATCCCCATTCCCATCGGGGACGGGGATTTCCTTCTCACGTATTAAGTATTTTGTAACTATCCAACTACATAAATTTTTCGGCACTTAGCCTTACTGTAATACCAACCAACAAAGTATAAAAAAACATTACAATAAGAAAAAAGTAACTTCTAGACATCCATACTTCAAAAATAGTTTTGCATAATTCATACATGCAACAAGAATTCAAAACCAGTTGCAACAAAAGAACAAGACTACAAGTCAAATTGTGGAAACTAAGATGTGAATTCAAATCAACCCTTAACAAAATGAAATCTTTAAAGTTTTCAATAGCTCCTGCATAAACAATATCACATTAATATTAACAAATTATTTCGGGTACGGGTACGGGTACCCAAAGGGCTTTACCATCCCCGGCCCCATCCCCGTTTTTAATATCGGGGATTCCCCATCCCCATCCCCATACCCGGTCAACTCGGGGATTCCCCGGTCAATTCGGGTTTGGGTATCGGGTCCCCGTCGGGTACGGGTTTTATTGCCATCCCTAGTAGTAATGCGTTTGTGAAAAGGGTATATAGGTAAATTCAATTACTTAAAATTAAGGGATTAAGACTATTAGGGGAGATTCATTATAATATAGTATCGATACAGATAGATTAATGCAGTGACTTTTTTATTTTTAAACTCTAAAACCAGTAACCGACGTCTTTAATTTAATAAAATATTGATTAATGTTATAAAAAGGTAGTTCATTTATTTTTCGACCTTATTTTTCAGATGATTTTCTTTAAACCAGAGTGGAGTATAAACATGAAATCAAAAATCCAAATCATAACCAAAATATCAAATCACTTCAATAATTGATAATTCGACTTCTTACTTTCGAAAAGCAACAAAAATTTGTTATGTTTTTAAATTAACATATATATATATATATATATATATATATATATATATATATATATATATAGTGACGGATCTAAAAAATTTTCTAACCGGGACACAGCTTATTTCAAGTGACGATACGAACGTGTTAACTAACGGGTCGGTTAAAAATAACATAACCTAAGCCATAAATAAAAATGAAGATAACAAGTTGATTACATGAATTTCCTAATATATTATACAAGATTCACAATCATAAAAAATTTGAAATCAAGTATTTGATCAAAAGTATTATGCATATTGACGGCTAATCTAAATACATGTTATGTGTGGCTTTGAACAAATTTAAGCTTAAATTATCCACTAATTCAAACCGAAATTGATTTATTGAAAATTTAAATATCATTAATGTTACTTATAACTATTTTTATTGAAATTATTTGGATGAAATTTGGGATAATTAATTATAGATTGTGATTTGTGGCTATTTAGGTATTTGGGCTATGAAATCTGCAAAAAGAAAAAGTATCACTATTGGACTGGGCAAGACGGGGCCATTTGACACTTTCAATGTTGGTCCGCCACTGTATAATATATCATTTTATAATTTTATTATGTTTATTATTTATCATTTTATATACGAAATTCAACTGATTATTTTATATGTCCAATAAATTAATTTTTTCATAAGCTATTATCAAATCAAAACCTTAAGAAGAAGATATCTTGGTCAAACAAATTCATGTTGCTTTATTTTTAGCACTAAGCTTTGTAAATCAATTATCTTGTTTAAGTAGTCTTCTTATGCAAATAATCTTACGTCTCTCTCGTCCATAACTGAAAATATTTGAGGATGTCAAATGGTATTGATTAATCCAATTTAATTTGTGTTTACCCATATGATCCGTATGAATAGAATGTGAAGTTTACTTTTGTAAATTTGTCTCACTGATTAGATGTTCGAGTGAATATAGATTTTGTAAAGAAAGACTAGACTGTTTGATATGTAACAAAACAACACATCTTTGGAGCATATGACCGATCATATTCTTAGTATATTGACATAATTTGGGCATAATTGATCTTATTACGTTGTTTATTGTTAATTTAGAGTTTCATCCTACTAAAACGGGGAAATATGCAAATCATGCAAAAAGGGAGCTAAAATGGACCATAAATGACAAGAGAGCAGATTACGTGAAGTCCTAGGTTCATACATGAAATACCCTACTGAAGCCTCGTCTACATTCAGCAGCCCTAGTTACATCAAATTATGCATGAAGAGACTTTGTCAAGAATATATATATGAAGCCAAGAAAGATGCCAACTTTATGTTCGATCGCATAGTCTCAAAGAAGTTGAAGCTATCCATAGAGTCTAGGGACTAGGTCAAGAAAACCCGGTGATTGTCATAACATTACTAGAATAAGCAATTTCATCGATTCAACCCTCACTCAAACCCCACATATACTCCACAAAAACAAACCCTAGTTTCAGTAAATCCAAGAAACCTAGAAACCCTACTATATTTATCCATTTACATCCCAAACTCCTACGCTACTCTAAACCAACCACCCAAACCATGTCTCACTCACAAATATTAGATTTTTAATATGTCAAAAAATGACACATCTTAATAGTATATTATCTCTCATATTCTTAGTATATTGACATATACATTGTGCATAATAGATCTTATTACGTTATTTATTATCATTTTAGAGTTTCACCCTCCCAAAAGGAAGAAATATGCAAGTCATGCAAAACGGAGCTAAAATGGACCATAAATGGCAAGAAATGAAGCAGATTACATGAAACTCTAGTTTCATACATGAAATACCTGGTTGTTATATCCGAAAAACGTTACTTAATATGAAAAAGTCTCAACTACACTCAGAGAATCCCTGGTTACATCAAATCATGCATGAAGAGATTTGTCCGAAGACATATGTAGCCATGCAAGATGCAAACTTTTTTTTCAATCGCCTAGAATTTTGACGAAGCTGCAACTATCTGGAGAGAGTCCGTGGATTAGGTCAAGAAAACCTTGTGATTGTCTTAATCATCATCTTCTTCATCAACTCTTTGATGTTTATCTTCTATTAGAAGATTGTTTCAGTTTACAGAAAGAAAAAACATTCACTCCAACGAAGCTTGTGATGTCGCTAACGTTTCTAGATCTCAATTCAATTCATTCCCATTTACAATTAGCATTAATCATCGAACACGAATCAATTAGCGTATATATGATGTTTTTTTTGAACAAAAGGCCTAAGCCTATTAATTTATTCATAATAAGAATCATTCCTTAAAATTGAGGTATGTTTTCGTGGATTGAAAATCCACGGATTACAATATATACTAAAATACCAAACGAGCAAAATAAGTAAAATATACACAATGTAAAATTTTAACTCTAATTGCTCGTGAAGAGTTGATAGCATATCAAAAGAAATCTATGAACCATTGGCTCTTGCAGCAAGTTGGCACAAATCTAATACCTTACACATCATTTGAAGAACAACCACGCTCGAGAATATCACCTTAATAATGCAGGGGATTTTGCATTAGTGAATCGGACAAATGTTGAACTTTATTGCATGAAAGGTTTTCAAGATGCCATTGAAAATCATTAACGAACCAAATCCTTCTTCTTTCCAAAATCTAGATCTGGTTGCAAGAGACTTTTGTGTAACATGACACGTAAAATAGTTGGATCCAAAGAGTGATTCCCGAATCCCAAGCCTTAAATTCATAGCCCATCTTTTCCATAGATTTAACAAAAAAGGTGGACAACGATCTTCCAACAACACTTACCAAGGAGAATAAAACTAACAACTGCGGCAATCGATCTCTACCATGAATGGAGAGAAGAAAGATTACAGTTAGAACGATAAGAAGAAGAGGTTCCCTCAAATCATCATACAGTGATGGATAAACTCTCATACGAAAACCCTAGAAAGGAAAAGCCTAGAGACGGAACGTCGAATTTAAATATGAGGAAACAATAATCGAAGGTCAACATACAAAAGCTTTCAATCAATTAAAGCTCATCTTCATTATGTTTGAGAAATTAGGTTTTTCAATATATGTAATGATGAAATTGAAGCGATGAATCAGATATAAATGATGTTTGTAAGCTATATAAGTCATTAATTTAAAGATTAGATGCTTAATGAATCAATTACAATATTTATTTTTACACATAGTAAACACACAAGAACACACGCACATGCATTAGTAAGTTATACCAATAGCTGATTCTAGATATGACTTAGATAATAAACAAATTTAGATGTTACCTTGATAAAAAAAAAATAATACATTAGTAACTATTCTACGACCTTTACCATAATTTTTAATATCTAACATCTGAATAGTAAGTCACAAATCATCATTTTCTTTCAAACAATTTTTAAAATCATAAATTAAAACAAACGTAAAGTGCTTTAAAGAGTAAGTTTGAATCTGTAATATCTTGTCAATTATAGAATTGTCCGACAAAAGAACGTAACAGTTCCTTTTGAGTAAATAAATTGCCACGTCTAATAGAAGCATATCTTAAATATCAAGACCAAGACCAAGACCAATAAACTATAACAAATGACACGGAGAACTTTGATGCCAACTTAAAATTGAGCAAATTACCAAAATAATCACCTATCATTTACATTTTATAAAAATAAACACCTAGTTTGCGACGGATTTCTCACGACATTTTTTTCGTCGCGAAAGTACATATATTTTAATCAGACCAATAAAAATTCGACACGTTGTCGCGGCACTATTCACTTCTCGCCTCAATATTCATTTTCACGACGACGTGTCTGAATTTTATTGGTCTGATTTCGTTTTATGTACTTCTCGCGACGATAAAGTGTCGCGAGAAATTCGTCGCGAATCAGATGATTATATTTGTAAAGTGTAAGTAATATGTGATTATTCTGATGATTAATTCCTTAAAATTTTGTCCAATAGAAATGTTGCTGCGAGTCACAGATGTTTCTAAAACCAGAAATAATTGATGTGTTCAGCTAAGAATAATAACATACACTTGCAACAACATAATTTTTATATCAGGGAATTCTTGAATTCAAACTCCTTATTAGGCAAGATAAATCCACATTTTGTAAAATATGTAACGTCACAGACCAACATACGTAACAAGAAGCCTAAAGGCACTTTAATATTATATGTTCAAAACATAGTTGAACACTCACAAATAGTTTAAGTAATGTGTGCGGTGGTTATAGCTTAGCAGAGTGTAGTTTCTGCTTCAGCATTGGTTGGACGTACTGATGGAAGCCGTCAATTACATCTGCATCATTCAGAGGATCTTTCCAAGCAGCCTCATAGAGTTTTGGATACACGTTCCCATCATAACGCCCGAGAATTGAACCAAGGTAGTGGTCGGTGTAGCTAAATGAATCAACCAACGCTATTGCATTTGGACGGACCTAATGAAAATTGCAGGATTCGGCTTAATCACATAGTTTTCTCATGAATATCAAAAATACCCTTTAAAAAAGAGAGTAAAAGTACGTTGTTTTTAACAATGCAAGTCCTATACAAAATATTATGTATATAATATTATTATATTAGATGATCGCAACTACTAACCTTCGAGTATAAAGTTCTGAGCTGATCATTAGCAAAAGAGGCCTGTTTTGGGGTAAGATACCCGGTCGCCAAGAAATCACCTTGATACTTGTGAAGAAGAAACAATGCATAAACATAGCATAACACCTCTAATGACTGTTTCACTCCCTTTCCAGGGATCTCTTGTTGCAGTTTCTCAATAAACCTACAAAATCCAATTGCTTTTAAAAAATTCAATCCAATGAATAGTTCATCACAGGTTCTGTTTTTGTGAGTAACAAGTTAAATGGGTCGAAATCACCCATTTAAAATATCTTATTATTATTACTAATGAAATAATATAATTTTTGTCTGTTTTGACTCAACAACAAAAGAAAAGGGCTTTTAAGCAGCCTTGTGTTTTTTAATGAAGTAGTATTTTTAATTTAGTAGTGTTTTACCGATGTTTTAGGCCATAAAATTATTTTTAATTTAGTAGTGTTTTACCGATGTTTTAGGCCATAAAATCCCACACCCGTTACGTAAACCGCCCATATTTACGTTGATTAAATATTAATGATATAGTTCATAGAACTTACTTGGACACAACAATTAATTGGCAATGAGCAACGGATGCCTCAACTAAATCAGCAGCTAGTTCCGCAAAACCTGTAGCAAACTTGCATGAATTCACCTTTAGCTTCTGTGTTTTAAAATTTATTCTTTTAAACAATTCATAATTAGTACAAGAAAGAAGGCTATAATATTAATAATTAAAGAAAGAAATACCTTCTTCTGGATTTTCAAACTTGGCCAACTGTTGACCACACCGAACAGCCATTCTGGCAGCCCTCGCCTCAAATGCTTCCACTATTGTACCATGGTTTAGCCACTCCTCAGCTGTATCCCATAGTAGTTAAAACCAATAAAGATCGTGACTTTCTTGAGCCAATAATTAATTGATTATTTCTAATAACGTTTTTAACTATACTAAAAGATGACTTGTTTCAACCAATTATATACTTTTGGTTGCATACATGTCAAAGAAAACAAATTCCGTAGATTCTTAAAGAAGAGAATGTACCAGTTCGAACCGCACAGTTATTCTGCATTAAATCAGCCACTCGCCCCATATAAGCTGTTGTGCCAACTGGCTTTTTGTATCCCAACTCTGAGACTGTCTTCACTAGAAACCTAGCAACCTAGAAAGTTTTAACAAGTTAAGCAACATAACAATTAACAGTTTTACTGAAAATACGAAGATAATAACAGTTAATAGTTTAATTCAAGTAACACATACCTGTAGCATTAGGACAACATTGTCCCCTTCATAAGTACAAGCAGGAATGTAAACAGCAAACAGTTCTGGAAGCCCACTACTAACAAGATAGCCATGACCACCACATAGTTTTCTACATTCTTCGATTCCATCCTGAAAGAAAACGAAACTCACTATATTAAGCTAGAAGGGATTAAATATTATCAAGTTCCATTTTTACTTATGCTTTATGTCTAACGGTTTAAACATGTAAAATAACAAATATTAGCCTAATAAGAAGAAATTGTTCTAATGGGTCAAACAGGCCGAAAGTCACCAAAGGGTATGTATGCAAGGGAGATAATGCTCACAGCTGTTGCGGTAGTTGTCAACGACTTCAAGCCTGCAGTACATGCATGGGCCTCTGGCAATGTTGAAAAGTCATTAGCTGCTAATCTTTGCTTAACATCCATGTACAACCAATTCAACCACTCCCCTACAAATCTGAAGGCATAAGCAGAAGCTAGCAACGGAAAGAGTCTACTTTGCTGAGTTTTATAATCAATCACCTAAAGCGAAAAACCAAATAAAAATATTCAACAAGTCTACTACATATAAATATGATTTATATTCTGTTTAACTTTTTCTTTTTATAATAACCTGTGTCTCAAGCCCCCCGTTACGTGACCCAAACTGTCTACGGACAGCACTATATCTTGTAGCGATACAAACTGCACGAGATAATGCTTTTGAAGCATCAGCTACAATTGTTTGCCTAACATACACCATTGTCCCATAAATAAGTTGACGAGGAACATCAGATTGCATGATTTTCCCCTGCTTTGTAACCTGTGTCACCCTAAAAGTAAATTGAAGAATAAGATAATCAAGTCGAAATAAAAGAATCTATAATTGATAGATAGTGGAAGTATGAAATACCTCATCAACATTTGATTCCTTGGGATACGAACATGATCAAATCTTAAAACACCATTGTCCATGGTGTTATACGCCCCGTTTCCAAACTTGAGACCGATATCGCCAACAGTAATGCCAGGAAGAGGTGAATGATCCTCCAAGCTCCTTAGTTGGACAATAAAACCATGAACTCCATGGAATTTAGCAGCAACAATAAGGCGAGCATAGACAACAGCGTGTGTTGATAATTTACCCAAACCACCAGGCCACCATTTGCTTGAAGTCAAGGTAGGAGAATGCATAACAAATTGATCGGTTTGTGGATCAAAAGTTGCAGTTGTTTCAAGACCTTGAACATTGGAGCCATGACCAAGTTCGGTTTGGGCATAACAACCGATAATTTGCATCTTTCGAGCCAATGGTAACCATTTGTTTTTTTGTTCATCAGTTCCTTGACCTTCAATAGCGGGGATAAACATTCCCCAATGAAGATCAGTGTAAGCGGGTTCATCGATATAAAGACGTAACCATTTAGCTTCTTCTTCTGAAATAATATGAATATCAATATGAATATGAATAATGGAAGTAAAAAAAAAAAAAAAAAAGATTATTAACCAGATAGACGAAGATCAATGATCAATTTCCAAGCATATGCTGATTTTCTTAAAGTATTTTTAAGCAAGTCTTTCCTATGAAGCATAGGCCTTGTAAACTTCTCAAACGCCTGGAAAACAAAATAAAAATCAATTTAATTTGATATTTAGTTAGTTAGGTTAGGGTTTGTTTGATAATGAAAATGAAAATAATCATACAGGATCATTGGCAACGAGATTAGCCATACGATCTGATAATTGGAGGGCTTCAGGAGAGCCAGCCCAAGCAACTTTCATTGCTGCCACATCAAACGAACACTTGTTCCTTTCATCACTCAAGTAATCCATTTCTTTAACTTTTCTGACCCCCAAATAGCTTATATAGGGGATATGCTGATCCAAATCCTAATTGTGATTCCCAATACAACTAATGATTATCTTTTTTGACTTGTACACTATGCCATTGCCGACTCCCGTAATTTAATAACTCATATTTATCACGTTTCGACGTGGACGGTATCTTATTCATTCAATACTCAAATTTGGTACTAAAGGCTAGTCCATATTTATTTCGACAAAAGATTTTGGTTCATTAGCTTGACTCTAGTGGTTAAAATCATTCAAAATGTATCATGTATTTACTAGTATGAAATCGCCCGAAACAAATATTATGTTTGTATAAATTATGATAACGATTTATGCTAGTTTCTTATTTGGAAAAAATAATAGATATGATTCGAGCCGTTTGGAGCATAAAAATAATTATGTGGTGTTGGTGATTTTAGTGTGATCGACGGTCATTTAGGTAATGTGATTTACCAGAAAATGAATTATACGATAACCGTTTATGGTGGTGTGCCCCTTCGGGCCATCATTTTATTTATTTATATGAGGTTAAGATTTTTGTTGGTATCTTGTTGCACAATTAATATTTTGAGTGTAATAGTTTATGATTTGATCCATCGATATTCACACTCATTCTCTCCATATATTTCATATACATGTGGTGATGTAGTAAGCCCATTTGATTGTATTAGAAAATTGTTCTTATTCGATGTTCGAACTATAAAATATTATTCATATGTTGTGTCTAATAGTTTTTGGTTTGAACCGTGTTCTATTAAAGAAAACATTGATTTCGGTTCAAACTCGAACTTCAAAAATGAGTGGTAATGTATAGCTGAATGACCATAATCATATTGTATTTAATAGTTTCCTACTCTAGTGTTGCGACTATATTTTAGGTGTAATAGTTTTTTAATGGTCTTTTGACTCATATCATATGCGCAGTAAAAACTTTAGGTCATCCATCATCTTCGGGCTATAAAAACAATTATTCGGTTGCGGTTTTAAATCCAGATCTTTGAACATAACAAGTTATTATATATGAAGCTTAATAAAAAAAATTAATTCACATTTTAGATATGACAATTAGATGTAAAAAATTTATTTGTATTGAAATTTTTGTCAAAAATCATTAGTCAAATAAATTGTAATTTAATTTAGTAGAGGATAAATAATAAAAAATGAGGAAAGTGAGTGAAAGTAAGTTGAAAAATTAAATTATATTTAGATATAAATAAGGGGCATTTTAGTCTTTTCCTTCTTAAATTTCAACTTCAATATTTTATGATTAAATGCTTTATAGATAATATAGATATTATTATTCTCTAGATTAAATTTGGTAGCATTCTTGAGAGTTGTGCCATGGGCCGGGTTATTTCGTCTTTTTGGGCTTTACTCTGGGCTGGTTTTTCGTCTGCTTTTGGGGCGGCTTTTTGGCGTGGTTTTGTTTCGTCTACTTTTCTTTCCTTTGCTATCTCCGACCAGCCGACGTCTCTTACACGTGTTGTGTACGTGTCTTCCTCCTATTTTATCCGTTTGACGTCTGTCTTTTGTGTTTTGCCTCATTTGCTTTTCATCGGATTTGTGACTTCTTTTTGATTTTTAGGTAGTATTTTTGACCTAAAATTTTGGGTTTTTTTTTAGGGCTTCGGTAACTGACATTTTTTTGCTTTTGTTTGTCTGCATTTTAGAGGTATGTAATCCCTGCTTTGATTCACTGATCGATCTGAAAAGTTGCCTGATTTGTTATTTTTTGGTGCCGTTCATATTTTTGTTTGTTGTTGTTTATGTACTCATTACGTGTGTAACAAATTTAAAAAGACATTGCGAATTGGGTGCTGATACTGATTTGGTGCCTCATTTGTTTTTCATAGGGTTTGTGAGTTCGTTTTGATTTTTAGGTAATACTTTTTACCTAAAATTTGGGGTTTTTTTTTTAAGCCTTCGGTAACTGACATTTTTCTGTTTTTGTTTATCTGCATTTTAGTGGTATGTAATCCCTGCTTTGATTCACTGATTGATGTGAAAAGTTGCCTGATTTGTTATTTTTTTTTTGCTGCTGATACTGATTTGGTGCTTGTGTTGATGTTTTGATGCCTTGGAGTAGGAGATTTTTCTTGACCAAAATGTCCTACCAAATTTAATCTAAGGAATAACTAGAGAATAATGTTTTGTGTTTTGGCGGGGCAATGATGATACATTTTTCTGCATTTATATTTTCCGAGCATATATATAAACTGCTGGAGATATTTAGGGTTGAAAATCAGGGCGTATCTTGGCGGGGCAACCCGGTAACTGGGTGTTGCAGCCATGGCGGTGATCCGTATCTTGGCGGGGCAATTCGGTAAGTTGGTGTTGCAGCTATGGCGGTGTCTGGTAGTTTTAATTGTATTCGGAACTGTTCTCTGGATTAATTTTGGTTGGATAACTAATGAAATTAATGCCGAGTACAAGATAACTGGTTTGAGTGAGAAATTCTGTAATCGGCAGTTGTATGTTCTTTTTCCTCTCTGTTGTATGGCTCTTGCATTTAAAACTAATATTATCGAGTAGAATTAGTTTTGTTTTTAAAATAATTTTATATTGCTTTGCGTATTTTTGCAGACTTTGAAAGTCAATGATTATGATGCTGAGCCTTCTTTGAAATCTTGTGGTAACCTTACACAGGTTGAAGGTCGTGTTCTGCGGGCACCTAAGGTACTTCTTTTAGTTGTTTTATATATTATGTCGATGTTTTGATAATTGGCCGTTACTTACAAAAGAGATGTTTAACAGGCAATGATGATACATTTTTCCGCATTTATATTTCCAGAGCATATATATGAACTGCTGGAGATATTTGGGGTTGAAAATCAAGCCGTATCTCGGCGGGGCAACCCGGTTACCTGGTGTTGCAGCCATGGCGGTTGGCCGTATCTTGGCGGGCAACCCGGTAGGTTGGTGTTGCAGCTATAGCGGTGTCTGGTCGTATGAATTACTCTGTTCATGTGTCTGCGGGTCTGAGCCTTTTTGTACCTCTTTTAGTGGTTTTAAATATTATGTCTATGTTTTGGTAATCGGCCGTCATTTACAAAGGAGATGTTTAACGGGCTATGATGATAAATTTTTCTGCATTTATATTTCCCGAGCATATATATAAACTGCTGGAGATATTTGGGGTTCAAAATCAGTCCGTATCTTGGCGGGGCAACCCGGTTGCCTGGTGTTGCAGCCATGGCGGTGGCCCGTATCTTGGCGGGGCAACCCGGTAAGTTGGTGTTGCAGCTATAGCGGTGTCTGGTCGTTTGAATTACTCTGTTCATATATCTGCAAGTCTGAGCCTTTTAGTTGTCTTTTCAACTTTTATTGTTTGTAAAAGATTATATTCGGTTGGATTCTTAAAAACTGAGACTTGGTCCGGGTTATTATTATTCTCTAGATTAAATTTGGTAGGATTCTTGAAAGTCGTGCAATTGGCCGGGTTATTTCGACTTTTTGGGCTTTACTCTGGGCTGCTTTTTCGTCTGCCTTTGGGGCTGCTTTTTGGCGTGCTTTTGTTTCATTTATTTCGTCCGACCATCCGTCGGGTTGCTGGGCTGGACTTCTCCGGTTTGGGAGTTCCAAGTCACCAGAAATGGTTTAACAGACTATGAGGATATGCTTTTCTGCATTTATATTTCCTGAGATAATATATAAATTAGTGGAAGTATTTAGGGTTGAAAATCGGGCCGTATCTTGGCGGGGCAACCCGGCATGTTGGTGTTGCAGCCATGACGGTGTCTGGTGCTCCTAATTACTCCTTCTTTATATTTGCAGATCTGAGCCTTTTAGTTGTGTTTTCGAGTTTTATTATTTCTATTGAGGTTTTTGTCTGATTTAATTTACGCAGATGCTTGGAATTTTGTGTGTGGGTTGGATTCTTGCTGGGATCACTTGACATATCGTATCCAAGGTAACTTTAATTTTAGTAAATACGTAATTTTTTGTTCGATGATTGATTTTTTGGTTTTTTGTTTTATGACAGTGCAACATCTGCCTTTGGTTCGGACAAACCTGCGCAGAAAAAAACACTAGAATGGAGTTGTTATTGGCCAGCATCCACACTGATCTCGTGCGTAAGTATACCCTTACACTAACGTTGCATAGGTATGCTTATTTAAACTTTACACTTCATTTAATATAGGCAAATAGAAACTCCTACAAAATAACACAATTATGTAAAGGCAAAACATGAAAACGAAGAAAACAAAACAAACCAAAATTGGACAACCGAAAAAAGTGAATCGTGAGCTAAAACTGAAAATTAGGGCTTTTGTAAAGAGGTTTTTGGATTTGAATGTTAGGGTTTTGAGTTTGGAAAATTTAGGTAACGGGTTGACCAGCCAGCGACAAAAAAAATCGTCTTCGTGTGTGCGTACTGTTGTGGAGCACAATGTGTCTCTAGCACTACATAGCAGCACGGACATGCGGAGACGATTTTTTTTGTTGCTGGCTCATCAACTCCTTACCCAAATTTTCCAAACTCAAAACCCTAACATTCAAATCCAAAAACCTCTTTTCAGAAACCCTAATTTTCAGTTCCGACTCACAATTCATCTTTTTCAGTTCTTCAATTTTGGTTTGTTTTGTCTTCTCCGTTTTCATGTTTTGTTTTTAGATAATTGTGTTCTTTTTTACGAGTTTCTTCACGTTAGTAAAAGCTGAGCATATGGATGGAGTTAGAGAGAAAAGTGAAGGCTGGTTGGAACGAGGAACAGCAACCACGGACGCCGTAGGGTGAACCCTACGGCTTCGAAAGCTGCTGACACTCTTTCCAACCAACCTTCACTTTTTTCTTTAACTTCAGCCAGATGCTCAGCTTTTACTAACGTGATGCATATAAACGTTTTTATTTAGCTTAACTTTTTTCCTTAACTTCATCCTATGACTACCCTATACTGGTATCCAAAGTGACGAACAAACTTTAAAACCATTTGGATTGCAGGGGGAAAATGGAAATTCCCAAAGTAAAACTCGCTACTCACATGTTAATGAATTTATTTGAGCTTCGTTGGAACGAACATCAGTAGCCACCGAAACCTGAGGACGGAATACAGCAGGTCAAACATTTGGATGAAAAAGCTTTTCGTCTACCTGTTCGACCTCCGGTATTCCGTTCTCCAGCTTCGCCGGATGGCGATCTTCTTTCCAACCAGCCTCAAGTAGCTTCATTTATATGTAAGGACTGAGTTTAACTTTGGAAATTTCCATTTTCCCCAAGCAATTCAAATGGTTTTGAACAACGTCAATCACTGCATTCGGTGCTATGATCTAATCACATACCGCATTCAAGGTAACTTTAAACTTAATAAATACGTAATCTTTTGTGCGATGATTGATTTTTTGGTTGTTTGTTTTATTTGCATATGAAAGTTTTTTAATTGTTTTAGTCATTTTTTAGGTGTTTTAGACATCCTATGACTATCTTATGCTGGTATCCAAAACGAGGAACATAGTTTAAAACCATTTGAATTGGTCAGGGAAAGTGGAAATTCCCAAAGTAAAACTATCTACTCACATGTTGATGAGCTTACCTGAGCTTGGTTGGAAAGACCGTCAGTAGCCACCGAGACCTGAGGACGGAATACAACAGGCCAAGCATTTGGATGAAAAAGCTTTTCATCTACCTGTTTGACCTCCGGTATTCCAGTCTCCAGCTTCGGCGGATGCTGATCTTCTTTCCAACCAACCTCTAGCAACTTCATTAATACGTAAGGACGAAGTTTAACTTTGGAAATTTCCATTTTCCCCGAGCAATTCAAATGGTTTTGAACAACGTGAATCACTTTCAACCGCCTTAGCATTTCCGATAGAGGTAATTACCTCATTCCTTCTCGAATCAGGGGTATTTTTTATGATCTCTCAATTGAATTTAACTAATACTCTTTTCTCTTTTTATGTTGATATCCAAGGTGACGAACATAATTGAAAACAATGACGGTTATCAAAAAAGGAAGATCGACAGCAACCGAAGTTGGAAGGTGGAATCTTGGAGGCCAAACATCTGGGTGAAAAGGTTTTTGTATCTATATGTCGGGCCCCCAGGATTCCACTTTCCAACTTCAATTACTACCGAGCCTCTTTCCAACAAACGCCATAAACAACAACTTACAGCGATACGACCCGACCTCGTGCATCGCACAAGACTCCCCTAGTTTTTAATAAAATCTTGTATTTTGAAATCAATATTGAATTTTTTTTATTTACAAATTTTTTATGTATGTTATTAACAATAAGATTAACACTTCTTAACAAAGCATTAAAACTATGGTTTCAATAAATAATAACTTATTACATGCTTTTTTCGGAAAGGTTATACATGTATTTTCGAGATGGATCCACGTTTATGATCTTAAAGATTATGTATATAATAAGTAGGGATGACAGTTGATCGGATATGGATCGGATGATGTCATATCCATATCCATATCCAATTATTTTTGTATCATTTATATCCATATCCATTTAACTTCGCATCATCCATTTAACTTCATATCCAATGGATGATGTGGGTAAATGGATATCCATTGGATATGTGGATGTTAAACTAAATCTTCATAATCAACCGTATATTATATGTCCGATAATAATACCCGCTTTGAAACAAATCCGTATGTTCCTTTCACTATCTATTTCGGTTTAATGTGGCTACATTGAAAGTTTTCGAGCAAACCACACGCTTATGTCGAACTTTATGTATGTCTTTAAAAGACTTTATGATCAATTTATTTGTTACAATTTTTAGCTAACATAATTATTAGTTAGAAAATAGATGTTCGAACACTTATATTTATACAATTAAATTTGAAATAGGTGACTATATATTGTAGTTTTTTGTTTGGGTCAGAGTTATATAGGTATTTAACTATTTAAGTGATTTGTCTAACTTTGGACATGAATGTATATCGATCACGACCCGTGTCATATATTCACATTTTTAAATATATATATTTGTATGCTCATTTACATATAAATAGAGGCGTATGTTAGAAAAACTTATAAATATAAATATATATATATATATATATATATATATATATATATATATATATACTAAAAGTTATATTTCGGATGGTAAACGGGTGATCCATGGATGATAAATTTTCATCCATATCCGATCCACTAATCATCCATATTCATATCCATATCCAATAAACATCCATTTAGTTTGTCCATAACCACCAATAGTGGGTCGGATCAGGTGGATATCCAATGAATCGGATGACCATTGTCATCCCTATTAATAAGTTATTAAAAAGGTTTTTTCTTAAGATCGGCATGTAAGATACATGATAAATTATTTGCTAAATAATTCAAGGTTATCGATCTTACGATCAAGATCTTAAAATTTTACGAGTTTACGATTCTAGTCATTTTGCGTAGGATCTGTATAGTCTATATCATAGGATCTTAAAATCTTTATGCGATTCGATCCTGATTTGTTTATATTTCCGAATTAAAAACCATAAATATGAAAAGTTTTTTTTTATTAAAATAGTAAATTGATAAACTTTAAAATTATATCTTTTACTAGATATTCACCTTAATAGTTCAATACTTTAATACTTAAACGCAAAAAATTAAATTTAGTATTTAAATCCATGTAAGCTACATTAAATGTTTTAATATTATGTGTAAATTAACATTTTATTATAAATTTGTCATATATTTACACTTTTATATAATTATAACACATGTATTAACAATATTTTTTTATCTAATCTTGTAACTATCTTACCTACACGATCTTATAAAAACAAAATGATATATAACAAGATCATGATTTTGATAACTTTAAAATAATTAATTGTATCAAACTTTTTATATATTATAAGATATGTCTTGTATTCACACTTTAGAGAGATCGATATCACCATCAAAACTTTTGGAAAAATATCATTATAATATACATCATGTCAAATATTGATTTGTAACCTATTATGCAAGTTTATAATAAAAAAGATTTATGTTTTCATAATAAGGCAGAATTTGCATATGGAAACCATAATATACAAATAACCTACCACTCTCACCTTATTCCAAGACGATTCCAACTTATCATTTACTTGTAAAAATAAAATCAAAACCAAAACTTTCCCATTGTTTTTTCGTTCGGATGACTGTCGGTTCATTAATCCTAATCCAACAAGTTCATAGAGTTACTAGATTTTCTTTGAATATTGTTACATTCCGGTCAAAAAATGTGAGTGTGCCTTCATGGTTATAATCATTCACACAAGAAAGCGTAAACTAGATGCTTAATTTTATGGGTTAAAGTCAAAAAAATCATACAAACTTTTCAATTTGTAGCATTATAATAAACTAACTTCGAAAATTACTTCGGTTATATACGTACTTTGAAAATCTGTCACTATGTGATAAAGAATTTCAAAATTTCATTGACTTGAAACTTGCTACCGTTGACTTTTTATAACCGTTGTTATTTCTTTTTTTATATATTATGATTTTTATTTTCTAAATATTATTATCTATTATTTTGGATTAAATTTAACATAAAGGTAAAATATAAGGACTTCAATGTAATTAAGAATCTTTCAGTCCAATCTTTCAAAATATTTATTTAACTAATCTCATTTTCCGATTTGAAATTACTGATTTTGTATGATTTGATTTTGAAATACATGGACAGCTAATTTGGGAGATTGTGAAGAAAAACAACTCCTTTTTGGTGAAGGAGTTCGGTAACATTGTAACAATACTCCGAGTGTTCATTTTAGCATAGAGCCAAACAATCTCTACAATCTTAACTCTTTCAAACACTCTGATATTATCATTTTTATACTTATTTATTATATTTTTCTATAATTTTTGATTTGCTAATAATTGTTAGTTGGATCACAGAACCAATTAAATAGCTATTTCTAGCCTCTAGGAAGTTATTTCAATTAATTAATTATTTCGATACTGTATTGTTTGATGTATTTGTTGCCATTAATTTATATGCTCTTTTAGGAATTTTTTAGACTTAAGATTAGTTAAACAAATATTTCAATTGGTGATATGGATTATGGTTAGTAACTTTTTCATGACATTTGTATTCCAAACAAATGTCATGAAAAATTTACAAACAAACAAGCGTTTATGATATATGTTTTGGTATCTTTTAAACATTCGTTCGTGATTTTCTTTTCGTCGGAAAAAATGGTGATCGCAGGAAAATAGTGTCTGGAAAAACCAGTCTATCGGAAAAAATGCCGAAGAAGATGACTTGTAGGTAACAGGCTACCCCTTTATCACTTTGACAGGTAAACACGGAGTACGTATATAACCGAAGTAATTTCCGAAGTTGGTTTATTATAATGCTACAAATTAGAAAGTTTGTATGTTTTTTTCCGACTTTTCTCCAATTTTATTAATATTTTAAAAGTTTTCTATCCGTAAAACCGGTGTCTTATCATGGTAAACTACGACATTAAGTGTTTTTGAAAGTATTTAACAACATACAATATGAAAATAAAGGAAATAAGTAAAAAACATAAACGCCTTTGACATAGTTCTAATTAATTAAAAGTATTAAATAAAGCGAGTAATGATTTTCCATGGTACAAATCGTGTTAAAGCAACAAATAGTCTTCATGGCAAATCAAGTAGGTCCTAATTCACTTCATCACATAGTCAAACTTCATTTCAGCCTAAGAACACATAAAAAAACACGTCAACAGAATGATTGTTGGTGAAATACATAGGTTTTAGGTAAAAAGACAAAATAGAAATGCAAGTATTAAACGAGAGTTCAAAATGAAAGACAATGTAAGTAGGCAATTTATTATTATATAAGCCATGAAATGAAAACTTAACCGTTTAGTTATACCGTTCTATGTCCCTACAAGTAATCTAGTCAAGTCAATTGTAATATACCTCAAACATACAATGCGTTCGTTTCAACCCGCTAGGAGCTTACTCCACCCGAACGGGAATGGTCAATCCCGATAGTCCTATCCATTATGTTTGCGAATAAGCCATCTAACTAACATTTCATATGTGGGCAATGTGATAAGATACGACTAGTCCGATGCTAACTTATGTAATACATAAAAGGTTTTAGCTGATACTTGCAATCTGTCACACCCCGCTAAAGCGGAAACACGAGGTGCAAAGAGCTGGAATACCATTACACGGGTTATAACAAAATATAACGGTTTCAAGTCATTGATTTAATAATAAAAGGGTTTACAAATTCAAAAGACAACCAAGTCATTTAGTGTTTCAACACAAATACATAATCGTAGTTCAAAATAAATTCCCAAAATAAATGAACAAGTCTTTTCCCAATACGAATCTCACGCAACCGTCCTGACCCGTCCATGCCATGCACTTCATTCTTACACTTAATTTCCTGAAACATAAGATAAAGTGTCAACTACAATAAAGTAGTGAGTGAGTTACAGTTTAAGTTCCTCGACAAAAGTTTCGGTGAAGTATATATATAAGTAAAGAGTTTCATAAAAGAAAGATAGCGGATACAATCGCTTAAAATATATATACTTTTAAAAGTTTCGAAGCAACGGGGCATAACAATACCATAAAGTTTGTACAAACGTAAGTAGAACAATGCTTAGTAAAATAATAATTGCGGAATCAATCGCTAAAAGAGTGTATATGCGTAGATAAGTAACTAATTAGAATCTTGTATCAACATCCTGGCATTATATAACATAAGTGTACACACTAAACCGATTATCCAACCGTGAGGCCCCTTACCCCGCACTATCTACGAGGAGTATAAATGATCATAGTAACATGTACTTAGACTGCCATCTAAGCAAGGAACGGTTCTTTCCTAAGTATCGATACCCATAGTTACTAAACGGCTTAACAAAGCTAATAGTGTGAAGAGCTAAAACCGGGCACTAATGTAATTTTGTTTCAAAAATGATAGTAGGCACTTAAGAATCGCGTTATAATCTCATCAAGGGTTGGTCTCGCATACAAGTAATCTTAATTTAGTTTAGCCAATTAGGGGGCAAGCCAATAAGTTAAAAATAAGCCAATAGGGGCAATAAAATAATTTACGCATATGAGTTTCACAAAGTTTCCAAAATAGATCAATAGTTCATAATAGTTTTCAAAAATTCATAATAGTTGCACAAGTTCGTAAAAGTTGCAAAAGTTCACAAAAGTTTCCAAAGACAAATAGATCTTATGTTTCCCCCAAAAAGTTATGTAAA
Organism: Senecio squalidus; assembly: GCA_910822075.1. Taxonomy (NCBI): domain Eukaryota; kingdom Viridiplantae; phylum Streptophyta; class Magnoliopsida; order Asterales; family Asteraceae; genus Senecio; species Senecio squalidus. Next base: position 27,366,281 of record CAJVGC010000432.1, on the reverse strand, counting down.
AATACAATAAGAAGAGGGGTTGTAACTCACGGGTTGCGAAGAATAAGAACTCGGAAACTGGTCGGAAACGAGAGCCGGGAATCACGGAACGCCTAATAATACCAAGATAGTTCAATTGTCATTATCTCATTATGTTATTTTATATAATATAATAGATAAATTTTTGTTAAACTTTAAGTGTCAAGGTCCAAATAGTCCAAAATAGTCCGAAACGGTTAACGTTATGTTTTAATCCGAAAGTCCAATTTAACGTTTATTATTGTCATGTTACAAGTACTTTTTGCTCGCTGAAGTGGGTTGGATTTTTCTAATGAAATTTGGGCAGCGCTTCCGCGCCCAAATTTCATATCCAAAAATCCAAATTTCACTTCCGCTCACAAAACACATATATAACAATTTCGTATTTAAACAAGTCCATTCTAAGTCCAAATAGTCCATTACAAGTCACCAATATTATTATTTATACCAAACTCAGTCCCAACCATTTAGTTTCGAAAAAGTCAGCGGTGTACACTAGCTTAAAACGTCCAAACGACAAAATTTCGGGAATTCTGGCAGACCTGTGCGCCGTCTTGGACCATAGGAACGACGCACAGAGGCCAAAATACCCCGCTGCGTCGTCCTGGTCCTTAAGGACGGCGCACAGGTTGGGTTGTTGGTGTTTTTCGTGCAAAACGTTTATTTTAACCATAGATTCCGACATGCAATGAGTCAATACTTAATATAACTTCATTTTTACAGTTTCTAAAGCATTTTTAACCATAAATTTATAGATCTAAAAGGTTATTTCGGTTAAAATCGTTTTTGTCCATAAAATGTTACAAATCTTTGTAAAAACTTGTTTTAAAGCTTTAGATCTTACATGCAAGTTATTAAAACAGTAAATAATGATAAAAGAGTGATTTCTACCCGATGGAAATGGATGGATGGTGTTTTAGACGGATTTAGAGCTCCAAAATCGGTAGAAAAGCTTGAAACCGAAAATAAATAGCTCCCCTTTTCTTTCCCTTGATTGTTCAAACGTTTTTGATGGTTAAAACTTGAGTTTTTGTGGCTGGAAATCTCTGGAATGAGGGAAGTTTTTGAGAGAGTTTGTAGGTGTTTTTTGTTTTTGTGTTTATGTAAATGAGAAATGAAAAGAAAAGAAAGAAAAGTAGTAAAGGGGTGGGTTGGGACTGTCATAGTGCAGTAAATGATTGCCTAAAACGAGTTTGATTGGGTATAAAAGTTGGTGTAACCGAGACAAGCAACAATTCAAATAATTTTCGAATTTGGTCCATCCAGGACGCCGCACAAGGTGTGTGTGCGTCGTCCTGGACCTATTTTGTAAAGATTTTTGTGACTTTTCTGTTTTTGCGTTATTGTTTCGTTGGACCTTTTCGTTAACTAAAAGTTCTTACTTAAGATACGTTATGAACTTAGGAAAGTTCATTAGGTGTTTTCTTGGTATTAGGACTTATATAAATTGATTCCGGGTGTGATTCCGACACTGACGCGTTTCCGGTAAATGTACAGTTAAGGACAACGACTGACAATATGAGAGACATAGAGTATAAAATGCACCTGAAATTGGACGGTTGTCACATTCTCCCCGGGTTGAAAGAAATTTCGTCCCGAAATTTAGTTCGTACCATCATGAAGAGGTGTTCTCGAACAGATGTGGATACTTCTGACGGATTTGGTCCTCACGTTCCCACGTGAATTCGTGACCACGTCGGGAATTCTACCGAACCTTGACAATAGGAACACGACTTTGCCTGAGTTGTTTGACCTCTCGGTCAACAACCTCAAGCGGTTCTTCAATGAAGTTGAGTTTGTTATCGATTTTGACCTCGTCAAGAGGGATGACGATGGTCTCATCAGATAGACACATTTTCAAGTGTGAGACATGGAAGACATTATGAACGTTCGAGAGAGTTTGGGGAAGTTGAAGACGATAAGAAACGGGACCGATACGCTCTATGACCTCAAATGGACCGGTGTACCTTGGGCTTAGTTTTTCGCGCTTCCCGAAGCGAACTACCCCCTTCCATGGCGATATCTTGAGAAGCACTCTATCGCCAACTTGGAACTCGAGGGGTTTCTCCGGTTGTCTGCGTAGCTCTTTTGGCGGGTACGAGATGTTTTCAGTCTTTCACGGATAGTGGTGATCTTGTCAATGGTCTCCTGGACGATGTCGAGCCTCGTAAGTTGTCGATCGCCAGCTTCTAGCCAACAAAGCGGTGACCGACACTTGCGTCCATATAGGGCCTCGAATGGTGCGCACTTGATGCTGGCATGGTAGCTGTTATTGTAGGAGAACTCGACCAAAGGGAGGTGAGCGTCCCAACTTCCTCCGAAGTCAACTACACACGCTCTCAGCATATCTTCAAGCGTTTGGATCGTCCTTTCACTCTGACCATCGGTCTGAGGGTGGTATGCAGTGCTGAGGTCTAGTCGCGTCCCTAACGATTTCTGAAGGGCATTCCAAAAGCGGGACGTGAATCGACTATCCCTATCGGAGATGATGGAGAGAGGTGTTCCATGACGAGAGACGATCTCGTTGATGTAGATTTGAGCGAATTTCTCCATCGAGTGATTTTCTCGTACCGGTAAGAAATGAGCGGATTTTGTCAAACGGTCCACGATGACCCAAATCGTGTCATTAGCCCTAGCCGTACGGGGAAACTTGGTGATGAAGTCCATAGAGATTTGTTCCCACTTCCACATGGGAATCTCCGGTTGCTGAAGTAGACCTGAGGGCTTTTGATATTCCGCCTTGACCTTGGAGCAAGTAAGGCACTTGGCTACATACAAGGCGATATCCTTCTTCATGCCCGGCCACCAATAATATTCTCGGAGATCCTTATACAACTTGTCGGATCCCGGATGGATGAAATATCGAGATTGGTGGCCCTCGTCCAAAATGAGTTTACGAAGATCTTCGGATTTCGGAATCCATGCTCGGCCCTTGAAGTAGTAGATTCCGTCGGACTTGCGTTCGAATTCCTTTTCATGGTTGTGCAGCGTTTCGACCTTAATGTTCTCGGGTTTCAACGCTTCTTGCTGTGCATTTACGATCTGCGTTCGAAGACTTGTCTGAATCTGAATACCCAATGCTCGAACTCGAGATGGCTTTACCCTTTCCTTCCGACTCAGGGCATCTGCTACTACGTTTGCTTTACCCGGGTGGTATTTGATCTCGCAGTCGTAATCACTTAGCAGCTCTATCCATCTACGTTGCCTCATGTTGAGCATTTTCTGGTCTAGAATGTGCTAAAGACTCTTATGATCCGTGAAAACCGTACACTTAGTACCGTACAAGTAGTGACTCCGTATTTTTAAGGCGAACACGACGGCTCCCAGCTCTAAGTCGTGTGTTGTGTAGTTCTGCTCGTGCACTTTCAGCTGCCTAGAAGCGTATGCGATGACTTTGTCTTTCTACATTAGGACACACCCAAGTCCTTGGTGGGATGCGTCGCAAAAAACTACGAAGTTATCCGTGCCCTCCAGCAAGGACAAACTCGGTGCGTGACCTAGCCGATGTTTGAGTTTCTGGAAGGAGTCCTCCTGTTCTTTTCCCCAAATGAAGTCCTTGTCTTTCTGAGTGAGCTCGGTGAGGGGCTTAGCGATCTTCGAGAAATTCTCGATGAACCTTCGATAATAGCCAACCAACCCTAGGAATTAACGGATTTCCGTAGGAGTCGTCGGGGCTTGCCATTTCTCGATCGCTTCGATCTTAGCTGGATCTACATGAATCCCTTCTTGGTTGACCACATGACCAAGGAAGTGTACTTCCCGGAGCCAGAATTCACACTTCGAGAATTTGGCGTACAATTTCTGATCTCTGAGGAGTTCTAGAATGAGCTTAAGGTGTTTCGCATGATCTTCCTTGTTCCTCGAGTAGATGAGAATGTCGTCTATGAATACGATAACGAATTTGTCTAGGTATGGCCTACACACTCTGTTCATTAGGTCCATGAACACTGCTGATGCGTTGGTCAGGCCAAAAGGCATGACAAGAAATTCGTAATGACCGTAACGAGTTCGGAATGCGGTCTTTGGGATGTCGGTCTCACTGACACGAACCTGGTGATAACCCGAACGGAGGTCGATTTTAGAGAAGTAAGTTGCACCCTGCAACTGGTCGAACAGATCATCGATCCTCGGGAGTGGGTATCGGTTCTTGACGGTCAGCTTGTTCAGTTCACGATAATCAATGCACATACGGAAGGATCCGTCTTTCTTTTTGACAAAGAGGATTGGGGCTCCCCAGGGGGACGAACTCGGGCGAATAAGACCATGGTCTAAGAGTTCCTGTAGCTGCTTTGACAGTTCTAGCATTTCGGGTGGTGCTAGACGGTACGGTGTCTTGGCAACCGGTGCTGCGCCAGGAACGAGGTCTATTCGGAATTCCACTTGTCGATGCGGCGGTAGCCCAGGCAAATCCTCAGGAAAGACTTCTGGATGATCCTTGACTACGGGAATGTCTTGGATTCGGCTTTCTGTAGATTTACGTTCGACGACATGAGCGAGGAATGCGTCATAGTTCTTCTCGAGGTACTTGCGCATTTTTATGGAAGATACGATGCGAAGTTGTCGTCCAGGCTTGTCTCCCTGAACAACGAGAGTTTCACTTTCCGAAAGAGGGATACGAATGAGTTTGTCAAAACAGACGATCTCGGCTCGAAAGCGAGATAGCCAGTCCATTCCGACGATAACGTCGAAGCTTGACAGCTCGATAGGAATTAGATCGATGGGAAATTTTTTGTCAGATAAGCATAGTGAACACCCTAAGATTATATCCTTAGCTTCAAACTCTTGGCCGTTAGCATATTCGACGGTAAAGCTATCCTTAAGAACTTTAGATCCTAGGTTAATGAGGGGTCTAAATTCTAAGGAAATAAAGCTTCTCTCAGCTCCTGAATCGAATAGTACGGAAGCAAAATGATCATTGATGGGAAACGTACCCGTAACTGCATTGGGGTCCTGACGTGCTTCTTCAGCTGTAAGTGCAAAAGCACGACCCCTACCTTGTCCACCCTGATTCTGCTGAGTTCGATGCAGCTTAGGGCAGGTGTTTCGGAGGTGTTGGTCGCTTCCACACTCGAAGCACGTCGGCTTCTGAACCGGGATGATTGTCTTGTCTGGGAAGTACTTGGCGAAATGGCCCACCTTCTGGCATCTTAAGCATACCGGGCAGTTCCCGTGGTGGTGAAAGTTGCACTTGTTTCACTTTGGGTTCGGTCCAGAGTAAGGCCTGGGTCCAGTAGGTGGCGCTGGTGCAGGTGCGGCAGTCACAGCGAAATTGCGGGTGCTACGGGCCTTCTTGTTTCGGTCGCTTCTTCTTGGGGTCTCCTCAGACTTCCTCTTCTCACCCGACTCCTTCTTGAAGGATGCAGGAGGGTTGAGGAGGTTGCTAGTGAGACGATGAGCTAAGATGATGGCGCTCTGCAATGTCTGGGGCTCAGATGAGATGACCATGCCACGGATTTCCGGAACGAGACCAGAGATGTAGAGGTCAATCCGGTTCTCCTCAGGGGTTACCAGCCTTGGAACTAGCCGGGCGAGCTCGTGGAACCGGGTGGTGTATTTCTCGATGTCCTTGCCGATCATCTTGTGGTCCCACAGCTCAGCCCCGAGCTTCTTGATTTCCCCTCTTGGGCAGTATTCTTCGATGAGTAGGTTCTTGAAGGCATTCCAGGAAAGAGCGTAGGAAGTCTCACGCTGTCACCCCCCCGCTAAAGCGGAAATACGGAATGTGAAGAGCAATAGCATTCGATACACAAGTTTATAATCAACCACCAAGTTATATTAAATAAAACGTAACTTCAAAAGTTACAAGTGTTTAAAACAGCGTTTACACATCCGAATACAAAATAGGTGTTCATAGCCAAACTGCCCGAACCCATTCCCATTCTTGAAGTCATCAGCCCAAAGCATAAAGTCCTCATCGCAAGCTTAATCGTAACCTGAAAATACGAGTCAAGTGTTAACTACGGGAGACGTAGTTAGTGAGCTACAAAGTTTAAGTAAAGCATTAGAGTTTCGACGCACATAACAATGGCGTAAAGTATAGCATTCCAATAGTTGACGCATGACCATGCGTAAAATATAGTGTTCAAATAGTTGTCGCATAACCATGCGTAAAATATAGGTATTCGTGTTTTGTTTTGTCATTACCTCAGCGGTGGAACCATCCACATGTGTAAGACGATAAGTATTCGTGTTCGTGTTCGTGTTCGCAGGCGTTGACCACATAGCGCGACTATGTGACAATCCTAAGTATTGCCCAATGATCGTATCGTTGCGTTGCTAAGCCTATTAATTACCCACTAGAATATTATGCACCATCTGTTGTTGTCGTTGTGGTGAGGGTCTTGCAACTACCCTAATAGCGCTATCCATAAATCCTATCGGTCCCCTCCCAGAGATTAATAGCAACTAGTTATGTAGGAGTGCATGGGATTTTCGTAGCATCTCACGACCATGTTGTACAACTTCCGCAACATGTCGATCGATGCCAAGTCATTGTCAATTTAGTGTTTGTATCCTCAACATCGTTGGCAAAACCATCAACGATGCTGGCAAAATAGTTGTTTGTTTCCTCGGCATTGTTGGCAAAATCATCAACAATGCCGGCAAAATATAGTTTCGAAATAGTATTCAAGTAATAAAGCGTATCGTAATAGTTTTCAAGTATCAAATCGTTTCGTAATAGTATTCAACTATCAAGTCGTTTCGTAAAAGTATTCAACTATCAAATCGTTTCGTAGTAGTATTCAACTATCAAGTCGTTTCGTAAAAGTATTCAAGTATCAAATCGTTTCGTAAAAGTATTCAAGTATCAAGTCGTTTCGTAAAAGTATTCAAGTATCAAATCGTTTCGTAAAAGTATTCAAGTATCAAATCGTTTCGTAAAGTATTCAAAGTATGTTTCAGCTTAAAAGTGGTGTTTAAGCCTAAGACTCGCATTTCACCCCAAAATGTAATAAAAGCGTTTAAAAAAATAGGGGTTTGTAACTCACTGTTTGCGAAGGTTTCTAGCGTGCTCGGAATTGCTCGAAGGTGCTCGGAATCACCGGAATCCTAGTATAAACCAAGTTTTCGTGTAAGTATATAACTTGTTAGCTTTTAAACTCGTTAGTCAATGAATAGTTTATTGTTTAAGTCTTATAAGTATGTCCAATGAAATTCGGGCAGCGCTTCCGCGCTATAAAATTTATGTCCAAAATTTCCTATCCACTTTCCCGCTTAATACGATTCATAAAATATCATCAAATATCGTCATGATGAATTAGTTATTTAAATACCTCATTTTATCATTCAAAGTACAAATATGTAACCTGTTATATTATGTTTATAAACTGTGAAAAGTATATGTTTCTTGATTTCTCCGTTAACATTTTAAAAATACGATTTTAGGGAACAGACCTATTCAGCCGGCGGCTGAAATAATTCAGCCGGCGGCTGAATTGCCGAGACAAATTTCTTGTTTTGCCATTTTCGCGATTTTAAGCGTTTTTGAGCTAGATTTCGACATGCAACTGAATATTCATCAAGAGTACTTATATATATGTTCAAATGTCAGTTCCTTTTGGATTTTTAGCCACAAATATATAGATCTAAGTAACCTTTTATTTAAACCCGTTTTTGTAGAAAAATCGTTATAAAACTTCATAAAAACTTGTTTTTAAGTGATGGATCGTACATGCAATGACTTATTTATGTATAAACAGTAAGGAGAAAGTATTTTTACCCAAATAGATTGCTTTGATGGTGATTTGTTGGGGATTAAGCTTCAAAAATGTAGAGAATCGTTTATGTAACCCAAATAGATGAACACTTCTTTCTTCCTTTGTTTTTAGAACGATTTTATGGTGTTGTTATGATGATGTTTCTGTGATTTTTATGGCTGCAAAGAGAGGATTTAAGAGTGACTTCTTGTGTGTGTGTGTGTGTGTGTGTGTGTGTGTGTATGTAACTAGTGAGAGAGAGAGAGTTGAGAGAAAAAGAGTGATGTGTGTGTGTGTTTGTGAGGTTTCAAATGAAAGAAAAATAGTGAGTAGGTGATATTTCTGTAATGTTTGGGGGCCCTAATCGAGTTGGACCTGAGTTGGGCTCGTGTAGCATAGAGATTGAGTCACCAAAAACTGGACCAGCGTTATTCACCCGCCGACTGAGCATCTCCAGCCCCCGGCTGGGCCTCAGCCGTTGGCTGAATGGTTGTTCCAGCCAGAATTCGTTTTAAGTTTTTGTTATCGATGAGCATTAGTCCTGAGTTTTACGTTTGTTGTTGTTATGAACTTAGGCAAGTTCATTATGTGATTTCTTGGTGTTAGAGTTCAATTGTTGATTTGATTCCGATTCCGATTCCGTTTCCGAGACACACGCGTTAAAAGTTTAAGTAACGTAAACCTACGTTAAAAGTTTTGTGTGAGTTACTACGAGCTTAGCTTAAAGAGTTATGTCTACGTAACCACGTAACACATAAGGTTAGTTATATCAAGTATCAAACATACGTATCGAGGTCATAAGTTAGTGTTCTCGAACTGAGTTTTGATGGTTGTCACATTCTCCCCACGTTGAAAGAATTTCGTCCCAAAATTTCAACTTGTAGTATTCGTTGTGGGAGAAGTGAAGAGAAGAGGATACTTAAGCATCATCCTATCCTATCGTTCTCAGGTATATTCGGGGCCTCATTTTGCGTTCCAACGTACCCTTACTATAGGGATTTGACTGTGCCTTAGACTCTTGGTTTCGCGATCTATGGTTTCAATTGGTTATTCGTCGAGTTGGAGTTTTTCGTCTAGTTGTACTTCTTCTAAAGGTGTGATAAGTGTTTCGTTCGAGGCGTATTTTTTCAGTATCGACACATGAAAAGTGTTATGCGTGTTATCGTGCTCTTGTGGTAGTTCCCAACGACACGCAACTGGACCTACTCTTTCGAGTACCTCAAATGGTCCTACGTATCTGGGGCTAAGTTTTCTAGTGTTTTCCGCAGCGTATTTCACCTTTCCAAGGTGACACCTTAAGAAGTACTTTGTTGCCGACTTGAAATTCTAAGTCTTTTCTACGCACATCAGTGAAAATCGTTTGACGACTTCTAGTAGTCTTAGTCGTTCCTTTATCGTTGTGATCTATCAATCGTTTCTTGTACTATATCCATGCTAGTTAGTTGTCGATCTCCTGGTTCCAACCAACATAGTGGAGATCGGTATATCCTTCCGTATAGAGCTTCAAAAGGCGCACACTTGATACTAGCGCGATACTATTGCTATAGGAGAATCCTGTTAGTGGTATATGATTATCCTGACTTCCTCCGAAGTCAATAACACATGCTTTTAGCATATCATCTAAGATTTGTATTGTAAGTTCGCTTTGACCATCGGTCCGTGGATAGTAAGCCGTGTTTAAATATAATCGTGTGCCAGAAGATTCTTGGAGTGCCTTCCAAAATCTGGAGGTGAAGCGAGTATCTCCGTCCGAGATAATTGACGTGGGTATTCCGTGACGAGTCACTATCTCGTTGATGTATATTTGGACAAGTTTTTCCACGTTAAAACTTTCCTTGATGGGAATAAAGTATGCTGACTTCGTTAGTCGATCTACTACAACCTAGATCATGTCGTTACCCTTTGATGTTCGAGGTGACTTTGTGACAGTCCATTGTGATTTGTTCCCATTTCCACTTGGGAATTTCGGGTTGCTGTAGTAATCCGGATGGCTTTTGATATTCGGCCTTCACTTTCGCACAAGTGAGGCATTTCTCTACTTATAAAGCAACGTCTCTTCTCATTCCAGGCCACCAGTAATGTTCCTTGAGGTCCTTATGCATCTTGCTTGACCCTGGATGAATGGAATATCGTGTTCGGTGTGCTTCATCCATAATGGCCTTCCTTACTTCGTTAGTCGTAGGAATACAAGCTCGATCCTTAAAATAATAGACATCGTCGCTCTTCCTTACAAAATCCATGTCGTGTTCGTGCAAAGTTTCGACCTTTATGTTATCTGCATTCAAAGCCTCATGTTGAGCATTTGCTATACCCGTCCTCAAATCGGGTTTAATGTAGATTCCTAATGCACGTTCTCGAGTCGATTGCTGCCTTTCTTTCCTACTCAAGGCATTTGATATTTGGTGATACTTAATATCGCAGTTGTAGTCGCTAAGGAGTTCCAACCATCTCCTTTGCCTCGTGTTGAGTAGTTTCTAACCTAGTATATGTTGTAGAGAATGAGTTATGCGAAGCAGATGTAATGTATTGCTGTAGGCTCCTATGGTCCGTGAATATCGTGCATTTGGTTCCGTAGAGATACTGTCTCCAGATTTTTAAGGGCAAAAGCTATCGCTCCCGATTCTAGGTCGTGCGTAGCGTAATTTACTTCGTGGATCTTGAGTTGTCGATATGCATATGCTAGAATTTTGTTTCGTTGCATCAATACATAACCTAATCCTAGGTTGGATGCGTCGCAATATACTACGAAGTCTTCGTTTCCCTTAGGAAGAGTTAGAGTTGGAGCATTGCACAATTTTGTTTTTAGGATATTGAAGGCTTGTTCTAGTGCATCTCCCCAGTTGAACTTCTCGTTCTTTTGCGTTAACTTTGTTTGGGGTTTAGTTACCTTAGAGAAGTCTTGAATGAGTCGCCGGTAGTAGCCAGCAAATCCTAAGAATGGGCGGATTTCTGTCGGACTTTTGAGAGTTTTCCAATTCTCTATAGCTTCGATCTTCGATGGATCAACGTGAATTCCGGATCCATTAACTATGTGACCGAGGAATTTGACTTTACGCAGCCAAAATTCGCACTTAGAAAATTTTGCGTAGAGCTGTTGTTCCTTGAGTAATTCTAACAACAGTTTTAAGTTCTTTGCGTGATCTTCTTTGGCACGGAAGTAGATTAAGATGTCGTCGATGAATACAATAAAGAATTTGTCTAGATACGGTCGGCATACCCTATTCATCAAATCCATGAATACCGCTGGTGCATTAGTGAGTCCAAACGACATTACCGGAACTTATAGTGTTCGTTTCTAGTGCGGAATGCGGTTTTCGGTACATCTTCTTCAGGACCCAGAACGTGATGATACCAAGACCTTAAGTAAATCTTTGAAAAGTAGGTTGCGCCTTGGCGTTGATCGAAAAGGTCATCGATTCGAGGAAGAGGATATCGGTTCTTAATAGTTAGTTTGTTCAACTCTTGGTAGTCGATACACATGCGAAACGTTCCATCCTTCTTCTTTACGAATAGAATCGGCGCTCCCCATGGTGATGAGCTTGGTCGGATAAATCCCTTATCCAATAATTCCTGAACTTGGTTGGATAATTCCTGCATTTCAGTTGGAGCTAGTCGATATGGCGTCCTTGCCACTGGTGCTGCTCCAATAATTTCTTCGTTTCTAAACTCTACTTGCCTCAGTGGTGGTAGTTCTAGTAGTTCTTCGGGAAATACCTCCGGATAGTCTCTAACTATCGGCATATCCTTAAGGTCTGCTGCTTTTGCTTGTTTGTCCCTTACGTTCACTAATAGTGCAAAACAGCCCTTATTCAGGTATTTGCGCATCTTCATCACCGATATGAGTTTCGAAGTTTGCCCCGGCCTATCTCCTTGTACTATTAATTACTTCCCATCTTCTAACGGCATCCTAATCATCTTATCTAAGCAAAAGATTTTCGCATCTTGAATGGTCAACCAATCCGTTTCTATCACTGTGTCAGAGCTGCAACTACTCGGGGGGTCGTATCTCGCTTCCTCAGTTTGTATCACGAAGGTTCTAACTTGTAAGATGTTCGGGCCGCAAGGTTGTGCTGATTATTAATTTAATGTTTAGGTTTACTTAATGGACTAGTAATAGTTCGGGCAAGTCACCGGGAAATACTTCCGGTACTTCCTTACTACTAATCGGTTTCGTTGGGCACCTTCTTGGTTAAAGAGCAACGAGCTATTACCTCGGTTGTGAGTGTTTTTCGGGTATAAGGTTTAGCCTTGCCCCTTCCATGTCGCCTTCTATGAATGAGTTCTTATTGTAGAGCAGGTGTTTAGATGATTCCCTTGTAGAGACATGACTTCAACATGTTTGACAAATAACTATTCCGTGGTTTACAGTAACATAAGAATGTGATCATATCTTCGTGATGATCCTTCATTTTAGGATATACTCTCAGAACCTACCTTGTTTTGAAGTTACCTTAGATTTGCATTCGAGTCTAGGAATCCACACTGACCATCGATTCCCTAAATAAATTTGCGATATCCTTGCGATTTCATAAATGCTAGTCCTTTAATCGAGTACCATCAATTATTGTACATTATTTCGCATGATCATAATGTCACTAAATGAAAGTAAGGTATGCGGCATACATGTTTATGCTAGGGGCATATCATGCGATTTAAATTAAGAATTCGTGTCGACCGAAGATTACTATATTGGGTGCACTAAGGCGAGCGAGCGATAACAGTGATTTTCAAAACTCTTACGTGTAGCAATTCCACCACTAGCATCGAGTTGTCCGGACTGCCCTGTGTATCGTTTATTTGGTATGAAGTATGTCGTGTGATAGTTTTCGAATACGAGTGTCATGATACATCGGCTTCTGGATCATTTCTGGAGATCCGTAAATTTGTCGCGTTAACCCATCATGTCTTCCAGTGTCAATTCTTAGTTATCGGATATCTTGGGTGCATCACTTAGTATGTCGAGTCGTAACTGCACTCATGTGTCTTATGTGGGAATACTTCCCAGTTGCCATAAAAGGGTATCGCGTAAGGATTAGTGGGATAAGGCGTATACGGTGTCGATAGTCGAGAATGTGTTGTCTCCGCCTAAAGAACGGGAGAAATAGTCGGCATGGGACAGTATAAACCAGTCCCGATCCGATTCGTTGTACGGTAATGCAATAGTTTATGATTGTATGAATGGCTTTCGATAGTGTTAATTCAACGCTCCTATACCTTGATAACGTATCTCTATCGTATATCAGGTTCGTAGGGAAATGTGAGTTTTCAAGAGTATGCGTCGGGTATCTACCTCGTTGTCTGACACGGTTGTATTCGTCCTTTCGTCGTATCATAGAAAGGTGAATGGGATCAAATTCCCACTAAGTCTTAATGTTATCTTAGTATTAGTCTAAAGCACATAGCGTTTCGTTGTCTAACGTAGCTATCTCTTTCCCTCTCGACTTACCCTAAATCGGTAACGAGTTAGTTCGAAGATACGGCTCATGTTAGTATTAGTAATAAACTGAGCACATAGAGTATCTTAAGTATAGCATCTAGGTCTGTGTGGGTCTGACTTCAAGAATTCCCGGGGAGGTTCGTTTAATGTTTACCAATCCCGTTCTGGCATAATTTAGTCCAAATTATTCATAGGTGATCAGGCTACGAATAATTCAAATTAAACAATGCCTTCACGTTTTGGTTAAATAAAATCTTTCGTTTTAGAAACTGGTTATAGTTTGATTTTTGCAAAAATCGGTATTCACTATAACCTTGCGCTCTGATACCAAGTCTGTCACACCCCGCTAAAGCGAAAATACGGAATGTGAAGAGCAATAGCATTCGATACACAAGTTTATAATCAACCACCAAGTTATATTAAATAAAACGTAACTTCAAAAGTTACAAGTGTTTAAAACAGCGTTTACACATCCGAATACAAAATAGGTGTTCATAGCCAAACTGCCCGAACCCATTCCCATTCTTGAAGTCATCAGCCCAAAGCATAAAGTCCTCATCGCAAGCTTAATCGTAACCTGAAAATACGAGTCAAGTGTTAACTACGGGAGACGTAGTTAGTGAGCTACAAAGTTCAAGTAAAGCATTAGAGTTTCGACGCACATAACAATGGCGTAAAGTATAGCATTCCAATAGTTGACGCATGACCATGCGTAAAATATAGTGTTCAAATAGTTGTCGCATAACCATGCGTAAAATATAGGTATTCGTGTTTTGTTTTGTCATTACCTCAGCGGTGGAACCATCCACATGTGTAAGACGATAAGTATTCGTGTTCGTGTTCGTGTTCGCATGCGTTGACCACATAGCGCGACTATGTGACAATCCTAAGTATTGCCCAATGATCGTATCGTTGCGTTGCTAAGCCTATTAATTACCCACTAGAATATTATGCACCATCTGTTGTTGTCGTTGTGGTGAGGGTCTTGCAACTACCCTAATAGCGCTATCCATAAATCCTATCGGTCCTCTCCCAGAGATTAATAGCAACTAGTTATGTAGGAGTGCATGGGATTTTCGTAGCATCTCACGACCATGTTGTACAACGTCCGCAACATGTCGATCGATGCCAAGTCATTGGCAATTTAGTGTTTGTATCCTCAACATCGTTGGCAAAACCATCAACGATGCTGGCAAAATAGTTGTTTGTTTCCTCGGCATTGTTGGCAAAATCATCAACAATGCCGGCAAAATATAGTTTCGAAATAGTATTCAAGTAATAAAGCGTATCGTAATAGTTTTCAAGTATCAAATCGATTCATAATAGTATTCAACTATCAAGTCGTTTCGTAAAAGTATTCAACTATCAAATCGTTTCGTAGTAGTATTCAACTATCAAGTCGTTTCGTAAAAGTATTCAAGTATCAAATCGTTTCGTAAAAGAATTCAAGTATCAAGTCGTTTCGTAAAAGTATTCAAGTTTCAAATCATTTCGTAAAAGTATTCAAGTATCAAATCGTTTCGTAAAGTATTCAAAGTATGTTTCAGCTTAAAAGTGGTGTTTAAGCCTAAGACTCGCATTTCACCCCAAAATGTAATAAAAGCGTTTAAAAAAATAGGGGTTTGTAACTCACTGTTTGCGAAGGTTTCTAGCGTGCTCGGAATTGTTCGAAGGTGCTCGGAATCACCGGAATCCTAGTATAAACCAAGTTTTCGTGTAAGTATATAACTTGTTAGCTTTTAAACTCGTTAGTCAATGAATAGTTTATTGTTTAAGTGTTATAAGTATGTCCAATGAAATTCTGGCAGCGCTTCCGCGCTATAAAATTTATGTCCAAAATTTCCTATCCACTTTCCCGCTTAATACGATTCATAAAATATCATCAAATATCGTCATGATGAATTAGTTATTTAAATACCTCATTTTATCATTCAAAGTACAAATATGTAACCTGTTATATTATGTTTATAAACTGTGAAAAGTATATGTTTCTCGATTTCTCCGTTAACATTTTAAAAATACGATTTTAGGGAACAGACCTATTCAGCCGGCGGCTGAATTGCAGAGACAGATTTCTTGTTTTGCCATTTTCGCGATTTTAAGCGTTTTTGAGCTAGATTTCGACATGCAACTGAATATTCATCAAGAGTACTTATATATATGTTCAAATGTCAGTTCCTTTTGGATTTTTAGCCACAAATATATAGATCTAAGTAACCTTTTATTTAAACCCGTTTTTGTAGAAAAATCGTTATAAAACTTCATAAAAACTTGTTTTTAAGTGATGGATCGTACATGCAATGAGTTATTTATGTATAAACAGTAAGGAGAAAGTATTTTTACCCAAATAGATTGCTTTGATGGTGATTTGTTGGGGATTAAGCTTCAAAAATGTAGAGAATCGTTTATGTAACCCAAATAGATGAACACTTCTTTCTTCCTTTGTTTTTAGAACGATTTTATGGTGTTGTTATGATGATGTTTCTGTGATTTTTATGGCTGCAAAGAGAGGATTTAAGAGTGACTTCTTGTGTGTGTGTGTGTGTGTGTATGTAACTAGTGTGAGAGAGAGAGAGTTGAGAGAAAAAGAGTGATGTGTGTGTGTGTTTGTGAGGTTTCAAATGAAAGAAAAATAGTGAGTAGGTGATATTTCTGTAATGTTTGGGGGCCCTAATCGAGTTGGACCTGAGTTGGGCTCGTGTAGCATCGAGATTGAGTCACCAAAAACTGGACCAGCGTTATTCAGCCGCCGGCTGAGCATCTCCAGCCGCCGGCTGGGCCTCAGCCGTTGGCTGAATGGCTGTTCCAGCCAGAATTCGTTTTAAGTTTTTGTTATCGATGAGCATTAGTCCTGAGTTTTACGTTTGTTGTTGTTATGAACTTAGGCAAGTTCATTATGTGATTTCTTGGTGTTAGAGTTCAATTGTTGATTTGATTCCGATTCCGATTCCGTTTCCGAGACACACGCGTTAAAAGTTTAAGTAACGTAAACCTATGTTAAAAGTTTTGTGTGAGTTACTACGAGCTTAGCTTAAAGAGTTATGTCTACGTAACCACGTAACACATAAGGTTAGTTATATCAAGTATCAAACATACGTATCGAGGTCATAAGTTAGTGTTCTCGAACTGAGTTTTGACGGTTGTCACACACGCCCTCGGGTTTGAACAACACTGTTCCACCACGATAAAGCTCGGCCATGGAATACGCAAGAGGCGTACTCCACCTTGTTGGCTTCAGCACATCGGCTGATGTGTAGGACTGATTCGATACTCTCGAACCATTGGAGCAGTCCTACAACACCAGTTGTGCCGTGAAACTCCTTTGGCTTACACGCCATGAAGCTCTTGTAGTTGCACGCAGGAGGGTTTGGGCGTTGGTTTTGGTTCTGGTTGTTGTGGTTCTGATGCTGCTGTTGTTGCTCCTGTTGTTGTTGCTGTTGTTGTTGCTGATGGTTGTTGACATTGGCGTTGATCCCGACAGTGATCTGAGCGATCATGTTGGGCATAGCCGCATTCAACTGAGTAGCGACTTGTTCAGCAATGCGGTCAACATTGGAGCGCCTAGGTGCCATGATTCTACAACAGAAAAAGAGATCCAATTTAGAACGCACGAATGGAATGCGTTAAGAATTTAAATCAATGAACAATGACAATGATAACGCAAGAGTAATATGGAAAAACAATAGCACACGCACGATAACGATTTAAGAGATAGTAATATATGATTGACAATAATAAAAGATTCACACGACAAGATAAGTACGAATAATAAAAGGTAGAACTTCCATTAATAATAATAAGGTTTGGTACATAGTACAAAATACTGAATGAAAAATACAAGTACAATACATAGGAAGATAATAAGATAAGTAGCTTAAGTCGTGTAGAATGGGAAAATTACGACTAAGCTAAGTACTGTACAATACAAAGGAAATGACTAGTGACGCCTCTCCAAAAACATCTTGGCCACCATGACCGCAATCAACGTACCCATCACTAGACACGCCCCAACGAGGTGCTGCACAGTACGTGCCGTAGCTCGAGTCGATGCGATGACCCGCAACGACTGCTCGGACAACTGATGCGCAGCATCGGTGACCTCGCTGATGAGGAGCCCCTGCTGCTGGGTCTCCTCGGGAAGTCCCCGAACCTCGCGGTGCAGGTGGAGGAATGCGGCCGGTGGGGGAGGCTGAAGAGTAGGAGGCATCCTCTGCCTAGATGCCTCTACGTCACGAGCACGTTGCATCTCCTCGCGCTCGAGCTGTCTCTCCCATGTATAATGGTCCAACATGGAAGGACGCCGAGCCTCGGGATGCGGGTGACCGAACGGGAGGTGTGATGGTGTGGGTCGGGATGGACCGGCCTGGTGTCTGACCATCCGATCCGGTAGGCGGCCCGGGAGGATGACCTGCTTTCGCGCGGTCAGCCTGGTACGGGGCCCGTGAAACAGCGGTGGTGTGGAAACGGGCGCGGTGGAGGGGGTGGTAGTACAGTCCTCGGGCTGGACCCGATGCTGCTAGAGATCGCCATGGAGGTATCCTCCGTGGGATCAGTAGTCTGGTGGCGTTGGCTTTCAAAGGCGGTATGGCCCTCAGAAGCCTCGCGAGACGAAGCAGCTCGTGGTAGTGAGCGGGACTAGGATCGTGACGGTGATCGCGAACGTGAAGAGTGAGACATGACGGATCTGCGAACAACGAGTTTCGTAAGTACGTGGAGACACAAAAATAGTAAAGGAAATGTGTAATAAAATGCATGCACGGGTCAGTCACGTGAGAATCGGGAAATGATAAGACCGGTAATTTTTGACTCAAAAACCGTTAACAATAGTAATTACGTTCCGTCCTTGCATAATTCATTTTGGACTAGGCATGAGTGATCAGGTCATGCATAGTTAAAAATAATCATGAAATCGCGAAATTAATTTGCTAACGTTTGAACCCATAAATGATTTTCCGAAAGAAATCTTGGTTATAGTTTGGTTTCGAAAATTTTGAAAATTTTTTAAAACCGTTTTCACTATAACCTGTGCTCTGATACCAAGTCTGTCACACCTCGCTAAAGCGGAAACACGAGGTGCAAAGAGCTGGAATACCATTACACGGGTTATAACAAAATATAACGGTTTCAAGTCATTGATTTAATAATAAAAGGGTTTACAAATTCAAAAGACAACCAAGTCATTTAGTGTTTCAACACAAATACATAATCGTAGTTCAAAATAAATTCCCAAAATAAATGAACAAGTCTTTTCCCAATACGAATCTCACGCAACCATCCTGACCCGTCCATGCCATGCACTTCATTCTTACAATTAATTTCCTGAAACATAAGATAAAGTGTCAACTACAATAAAGTAGTGAGTGAGTTACAGTTTAAGTTCCTCGACAAAAGTTTCGGTGAAGTATATATATAAGTAAAGAGTTTCATAAAAGAAAGATAGCGGATACAATCGCTTAAAATATATATACTTTTAAAAGTTTCGAAGCAACGGGGCATAACAATACCCTAAAGTTTGTACAAACGTAAGTAGAACAATGCTTAGTAAAATAATAATTGCGGAATCAATCGCTAAAAGAGTGTATATGCGTAGATAAGTAACTAATTAGAATCTTGTATCAACCTCCTGACATTATATAACATAAGTGTACACACTAAACCGATTATCCAACCGTGAGGCCCCTTACCCCGCACTATCTACGAGGAGTATAAATGATCATAGTAACATGTACTTAGACTGCCATCTAAGCAAGGAACGGTTCTTTCCTAAGTATCGATACCCATAGTTACTAAACGACTTAACAAAGCTAATAGTGTGAAGAGCTAAAACCGGGCACTAATGTAATTTTGTTTCAAAAATGATAGTAGGCACTTAAGAATAGCGTTATAATCTCATCAAGGGTTGGTCTCGCATACAAGTAATCTTAATTTAGTTTAGCCAATTAGGGGGCAAACCAATAAGTTTAAAATAAGCCAATAGGGGCAATAAAATGTTTTACGCATATGAGTTTCACAAAGTTTCCAAAATAGATCAATAGTTCATAATAGTTTCCAAAAATTCATAATAGTTACACAAGTTCGTAAAAGTTGCAAAAGTTCACAAAAGTTTCCAAAGACAAATAGGTCATATGTTTTCCCCAAAAAGTTATGTAAAAATACAATAAGAAAAGGGGTTGTAACTCACGGGTTGCGTAGAATAAGAACTCGGAAACTGGTCGGAAACGAGAGCCGGGAATCACGGAACGCCTAATAATACCAAGATAGTTCAATTGTCATTATCTCATTATGTTATTTTATATAATATAATAGATAAATTTTTGTTAAACTTTAAGTGTCAAGGTCCAAATTTTCCAAATAGTCCGAAACGGTTAACGTTATGTTTTAGTTCGAAAGTCCAATTTAACGTTTATTATTGTCATGTTACAAGTAATTTTTGCTCGCTGAAGTGGGTTGGATTTTTCTAATGAAATTTGGGCAGCGCTTCCGCGCCCAAATTTCATATCCAAAAATCCAAATTTCACTTCCGTTCACAAAACACATATATAACAATTTCGTATTTAAACAAGTCCATTTTAAGTCTAAATAGTCCACTACAAGTCACCAATATTATTATTTTTACCAAACTCAGTCCCAACCATTTAGTTTCGAAAAAGTCAGCGGTGTACACGAGCTTAAAACGTCCAAACGAAAAAATTCCGGGAATTCTGGCAGACCTGTGCGCCATCCTGGACCATAGGAACGACGCACAGAGGCCAAAATACCCCACTGCGTCATCCAGGTCCTTAAGGACGGCGCACAGGTTGGGTTTTTGGTGTTTTTCGTGCAAAACGTTTATTTTAACCATAGATTCCGACATGCAATGAGTCAATACTTAATAAAACTTCATTTTTTGCAGTTTCTAAAGCATTTTTAACCATAAATTTATAGATCTAAAGGTTATTTCGGTTAAAAATCGTTTTTGTCCATAAAATGTTACAAATCTTTGTAAAAACTTGTTTTAAAGCTTTAGATCTTACATGCAAGTTATTAAAACAGTAAATAATGATAAAAGAGTGATTTCTACCCGATGGAAATGGATGGATGGTGTTTTAGACGGATTTAGAGCTCCAAAATCGGTAGAAAAGCTCGAAACCGAAAATAATTAGCCCCCCTTTGCTTCCCTTGATTGTTCAAACGTTTTTGATGGTTAAAACTTGAGTTTTTGTGGCTGGAAATCTCTGGAATGAGGGAAGTTTTTAAGAGAGTTTGTAGGTGTTTTTGTTTTTGTGTTTATGTAAATGAGAAAATGAAAAGAAAAGAAAGAAAAGTAGTAAAGGGGTGGGTTGGGACTGTCAAGTGGCAGTAATGAGTGTCTAAAAACGAGTTTGATTGGGTTTAAGAGTTGTAGTAACCGAGACAAGCAACAAATTTAAAAATTTTCGTATTTGGTCCATCCAGGACGCCGCACAAGGTGTGTGTGCGTCGTCCTGGACCTGTTTTGTAAAGATTTTTGTGATTTTTCTGTTTTTGCGTTATTGTTTCGTTGGACCTTTTCGTTAACTAAAAGTTCTTTATTATGATACGTTATGAACTTAGGAAAGTTCATTAGGTGTTTTCTTGGTATTAGGACTTATATAAATCGATTCCGGGTGTGATTCCGACACTGACGCGTTTCCGGTAATTGAACAGTTAAAGACAACGGCAGGCAATAAGGGAGACATAGAGTATAAAATGCACCTGAAATTGGACGGTTGTCACACAATCTATAAAACGATTATGTGTTCTCATCCTAAAATGGTTAAAGTAAAGTTGAATCCATATACTCACCTTCTTAGGTATCGGTTGGGCAAAAGAAACAAGAGGGGTTTCTCGCGAAACTTCTAACGACTTCCTATGACTATAGTTGCAAACCCATAACCGGTTTTTTTCGAAACCGGTCCACTAACCGAAACCGGTTACACACCAAAACCGGTTAGGCTCTAACCGAAACCGGTTAGCCTATAACCGAACCGGTTAGACCGGGTTTAATTTTGTAAGGCAACCGGTTTTTTTACCGGTTATGTAACCGGTTTTAACCGGTTTTGTCCGTTAGCCGTTAGATTATTCCGTTACCGTTAGACACTAGCCGTTAGTGTAAAAATATAAGAATCGAAACCCAAATGAAACAAAACAGAACGACTTTGTATTATTATCAATCACTGAGAATAATATTGAGACTTACAAGACAAGCACTTATCAATTAATTGATAGAGATAAGCAACACTGATTACTAATTTTAGAGTTACAAAATGGAACTCTAATAACAACTTTAGAGAGAGAGAGCCACGACTAGAGAGATGGAAAAATACAGTGTAATGACCTAACAACTAGAATAATATGCTTATATACTAAGCATTTACACAAACACCCTTAAACTTGTCATAATATTATTCTAGTCCTTCAAGTTCCAGAACTCCCCTCTTTTAATAAAGACAGCACCAATCTTTCACCTTTTGACAGCTTCAGTCCCTCGACTTATTTCTGCATAAACCAAACCAAGTTAGAACGAGATCACTTTGAGTTAGGACTGACTTTGTGAACGTCTTTCGAACAGTTAGTTACCGTTCGGAGCGTATTTTTTGACTTTTTTTTTGAGTTTTTTGAGTCTTTTTGTTGGCCTATATATACTTCTACTAGTTTATGTTCAAAACACACCAAATTCTCAATTCTTCATCTCTCTAAATCATAAAAAACTCACAAAATCACAAAAAACTCACAAAAAAACTCTATATATTCTACTAGTTTATGTTTGTAATATTTTTAGTTGTAATTGTATTATTTTATAAAACTTATGTTTGTATTATTTAGAATCCGAAAAAAACCCCCCAAAAAAAAAACCGATTAAAAAACCGGTTCAAAACCGAAAAAACCGATTCCGAACATTTTTAACCGAAAAAAACCGGTTTCAAAAAAACCGGTTTTAACCGAAACCGATTAAAACCGAAACCGATTAAAACCGGTTTTTTTTTTAACCGAAAACCGATTAAAACCGGTTTTGTTGCACCTATACCTATGACAATGTAACATGTATAAGGGCTATTAGTATTAGATGTGGTCCTAGCCCACAAAGCCCAAGATGTGGGCTTGTGGTAAATTAGGTTTAGGATTTAGTATATATCTTGTATAACCGATTAATATCACATTAATAATACAACAATATCAAAGGGGTTTTAACATTCTATCATGGTATCAGAGCGGGTCTGATCTCGTCTCTATCATTTTTCAAACCCTAATCGGCGTAGGGATGAGCCGCCTAGCTTGACTAGGTTCCAAATCCTAAAAGAAAAAAAAAGAATAAAAAACAAACCTAAAAAATTCGGGTTTATACACCACCGGTTACTGTTTCGGTCATAACTCCTAAACCGTTTAGAGTTAGATGATGAGTTCGACGCCAGTGTCTTCGTAATCAAATTCCGAAGAAAAGAATACCGGAATCGCAAAAGAAGACCACTAGATGCACCCGCACGCTCCGAAACAATCACCGGGTTCAGATCTGAAGAAAAAAAAAGTTTGGTGTTTTGCTATTAACTCTCAACAGTTTGGAATTAGCTGATGCCGTCAGCGGCTGTGAATTCGTAATTAAACTCCGAAGAAAAGCAAACTGGAAAAAGCAACGAACGCAGCTTCGACCCGTCGTCATGTGTCACCG
Organism: Senecio squalidus; assembly: GCA_910822075.1. NCBI lineage: Eukaryota > Viridiplantae > Streptophyta > Magnoliopsida > Asterales > Asteraceae > Senecio > Senecio squalidus. The sequence goes on along the minus strand of CAJVGC010000432.1, from coordinate 27,343,465 downwards.
CAAGCAATGAGTCTTATTAGCAATTATCTATGTTTTATTTTATGTTTATTTTCGTAATTATAGTTTTTTGTCCAATTCGAGTTTTCGCGATTTCGTCGCTCGAACTGCCGGGGAGTATTAGATGTGGTCCAAGCCCATATTAGAATGATGCAAAACCCCTTCATTATTATTATTATTGATAAACTTATATATAGGAATACATAAACCCTAATAAAACCCTAATGCACCCAAACCCACATATCGGGTTTGGGCTTATTATCTAATAATTAGAATATGTTTCAGAATAAAAACGTTACATTTGGCCAATCACCTACTAATCCTAGCTCTGGACATTTTTTGCTTATGAAATTGTTTAGGTTAAGTTTATATAGACATCTAAGTGTTAGGTTTTGTCGAAAATGGTATTTATTCACAGTTATACATAGATACCTGCGGTATATATTTATATGTGTATGTTTTTGTTTTAAACACCAAGTTGCATGAACTTAAGTCAACATAATACTAAAAGTAACCTCATGCAATGCTATGCTTGTCAAATAATAAAATGAATATATAGATACATACCAGCGGGTAAGGTAATATTATGTGAACACACACCAACTTGCATGAACTTAAGTCAACAACCGGTCTTAAAAAGAAAAAAGGGAAATGCTTTAAAAAGGCATGTAATTGTAATGGTAATGGTAATGGTAATGGTAATGGTAATGGTAATGGTAATGGTAATGGTAATGATAATGGTAATATATCTCGAGGCTGGAGGTACCACAACCTAAACATTCCTAAACTCAAGTTTATTGAATTCCAGATTGTGCTTTGCAAGAAAAAATTGAGTTACGTTTTGCACTTCTTTTGGTTACAAACACTGCAAATATAAGGAAAATTAATATTGAGGTGAAATTGTATGAGTGATATAATATCTGATTGCTATATGTTTCTCATGCTTCATTTTTACTTAAAAAATTATTATTTAGATGCTCGACTCAATGGAAGTCATGTCAGAAACTTTCGTTAACAATTTTGATGCAAACTAGCAGACCCTCGTGCGTTGCACGAGTTCGATAGACTGTGTTGATAATTGAAGATAGAGTTGCATTCGATATTCTTTACAAAAGATTAGAGGCTGCGATTGTTACGGTTTCTAGTAATTAGAAAAGTTCGATATCCTTTACACATCCATAGACGGTTTCTAGTAGTTATAGAAGCTATACGGGTGGTGTTACAAAGACGGAGGTCGTGATGTGTGTCAACATTAGCTGCTGCCTTTTTTTTCCGCACCTATTCTGGGTATCGCTCACATTTTGTTGGATTGAAGTTTTGTAAACGCCATAATGGGTCAAAACGGGTTGGGTGACCCGTAAGTAAACACACTTTTCTTACCTCAACAGCAGCATCAAATGTCAATAGAACAGGTATAGGCGCACCAAGTGTAGGAGTTATAATTCCTGCTTTTTCTCAAGCCTTATGATCTAATACCTCAAACTTAAACACAACCGTCTCAAACCTGCAAACAATTTTCAAATTAGCATAAAATAGCCACGCGTTACACAAAGAGTGAAGTAACCTGAGGAAAAACAAAATCATTGATGTTAAGAGCGGATTTTTAGACCACAAGATAATAGTCAAATATTGCCTACAGTATATACTTTTTTATCACTCGGAAGATGGTCCATTTTCTCTCAACGTACGTCGTTGGCCCTTAGATTACATTCATCTTGATATGAACCAATCATAAACAAAATTGCATGGAGATGCTACAGACATGCTAATAGTCCACCGTTTTCATATTGAAGCACATAGTTATCTACCTTGTCACTGGTGTCTTCACATTCCACTTGCGACTAAGCTGCAAAAACAAAAACAAAATCAATACACATTGACGTTTACTTGAAAAGAAGAAACCCATCTTAAGGACACTTAGAGATATAAAACAAAACAATTAAATGTTTTTGTTTTTATGCGAAAGGGGTCGACGACAGCGCAATTGGTAATAAACTATGCTCCTACTATTGAAAAAAAATTCAACTTCAAGGTCAAGCGTAACAAATTTGACCGCAACAGTTAATATTCTACTATAATTTTTGTAATATAATTCACTTACTTTGCTCACAACAATGTAATCTTTCCAGAAAACGTGCAATAAATCAATTAAAATGAAAAAGAAAGGAGAAGGAATAGTAACAAATATAAACAGGAATTGAAGTTCACCTGATTCAAGGACGATGGGGACAAAACAGCGGGTGAGAGAAATCTTTGGATATCTGTGAAAGGAAATAACCTTGCTGGAAGATTTGGAAGCTTGATTCGCTGACATCGTTTTTCTCATCTCTTGGGCTTTCAATTGCGGCTTTCTAAGCTTGCTCATGATTTTGTCCATGGATGCTGATTTCTTCTTCTCCAGATTCATCTGCAAAGGAAATAATATATCATTAAAGCCACTCAATTAGAATACTTGTCGGATAAATATTGCAATTGTTACAGAAGCCTTATATATGAAGTCAGGCCAAGAGAATAGATTAATAGGTGGTTATTTATAATGGTGAACGAACCTCGAGTTTCCGAATCGATGCCTCTGCTTTCGCATTCTGCAAGTTCTCCCAAGCTGTAATCCTTGCTTCCTCTTTCTCGATCCTGTAAACACATTCCAATAGGAATACCACTTACTCATGTACCTATAAGTAAATGCTTCAGATGACTCACTTATATACCTACTTTGACAATTCCATTGCTTCTTCCGTAGAATTCCACGTCAACGCTAAGTCCTTAATTTCAGTTGACTCGTTCTTTTCTATTCTCTTTGCTTGTCTTTTTGGTTGCTTTGTCATTGTGACCCGTTTGTCTACCTGGACATCTCTGACTTCCACTCTATACACCCACAAAAAAAAACACAATCAAATTCAAATCCAAACAAAATTCAGATCATAAACCAGCTCAAATATGAATCCAAATCAACACATTTCAAAAACATAATACCTTTTTTATTTGTGGGTATAATCAAAGATGTATTTTTTTCATTAAAAACCTCCATTGATGAATTAAAAATCCAAACTTTATGATGAAAAATTAGATCTTTAAAGAAACCCACAAATTAACAAACTAAATTCTTAATGGTACAATATATCCCAAGCTAATCTCAATACTACAAAAAAAAACTTTTTTTAGAACAAACCCTAACTATCTACGATGATGATTATCAAACAACTATATTCCGGTAATCAAAAGCTTCATCGGAAAACTTGACAAAGCAAAGAAACGGCAAAAAATCAAAAAAAAAAATACACACCTTCGAAATGCCGAGAACAAAGAGCAATCAACAGGAAATTCGATAGAGGAAGAAAGCTCCACCGGAGAAGTTGAGAGACCAAACACGCCACGCGTAAAGACACGCGTAGGAAAGGAAAAAGTCACGGAAAACAGGCCAAAAAGGAGCCCAAAAACCCAGCCCAAATACCGACCCGAAGCCCAACCCGACAACCAGAAAAAACCCGACCCGGGCACAAACTCATAGGTATTCACCACTTTTAATTATAAGAGTAATGGCTACTTTTCTTTAAATTCTTTTTCTTTAAATTGAATCATCTTCATGAAAAAGATATAACAAATTCCACCTACAAGAAACCGATAATGGATTTTGTTGAATTTATCTTAGCCAAATCACCGATGCTTAAGAGAGTTGGAATAGTGATAAACAACCGATGGATCTTCATGAAAAAGTACATATTTACAATTTGAGCGTGCGTCAACCAAAGCAAGAATCATATTCAAGCAACCATAATAAAGTATGGGTTTCATCACTTCATTTTTTGATATGTTTTTGTTAAATAGGCATTCAATGTAATCGTTTCTAGTTGATGAAATATAAAAACTCTTCCACAAAATCCGATCAATATTTTCTACATGGTATCAGAGCAGGTTACTTTCGGAAGTACCTGTTTATTCAAATAAGACCATTCGACTGGTTGTTTAACCAGTTCGAATAAGACCTCACGACTGGTGCCTTGATCAGTTCGAATAGCAATTCAACCAAGAACCATTCAACTAGCCATTAGACTAGTTATTCGACTAAACAATTCGAATAGGCATTCGACTAGACTTTCATCTTATTCAACTGGAACTATTCGACTAAGTGTTCGATCAGAAGTTGAAGGCCATTCGACCAGAGACTGGTCATACACGAACAAGAACCTTCGACTTGTATCATTCGACCAGGAAACCATAACACACGAATTCACTATTCGACCAGCAAACCATTCGACTATAAATTCTTCGTACACTAACCAATATGTCTGACGCAGAAAATAATAACCTCGCAATGCAACTAGTGAACTTGCTTCGTAACGGAGCTCGGAACCAGTTTCAAAACCCAAAACCAAACCCGTCCGATCAACTCAAGATTAGCCTAATGTTGACCAGCAATAACTACCCGTTATGGGCTCGAATGATTCGAGTAGCTATTGGGGGGAAATCGAAAGTGCATCTTAACCACCTTACCCAAAATCCTCCCACCATCACTGATGAGAACTACGATGAGTGGGAACAAACTCATCTCGTGGTATTTTCGTGGTTAATTCAGAACATCGAACCGAGCATTGCAAGTAATCTTACCAAATTTCCAACAGCGAAGTCACTATGGGAAGCCCTGGCGGTTACTTACAGCAGCGGGAAGGATAAATTACAAACTTTCGACCTACATGTTAAAGCAAATGAGTTCAAACAACATCAGCTGCCATTGGAAGAGTTTTGGATAGGGATGCAGGGAATCTGGGGAGAAATTGATCGCAGGTATCCAAACCCGATGACTTGCACAGCTGATGTCACACCCTGCTAAAGCGGAAACACGAGATGTGAAGAGTGAGTTTTGATGGCTGGGATTCACTGTGATTGATGTGTTCTTGAGAGAGTTTTGGAGAGAAAATGTGTGTTTATGTTTTTATGTTTAGGTAAAATGAGAAAATGAAAAGAAAATGATGGTAAGTAATTAAAAGGTGTTTGGGACTGTCAAATATCAGTAATTACCAGCCTAAGTCGTTGGTGATTGGGTTTGAAAGTTGGATAATCGAGGCATGCAAAAAATTTAAATAATTTTCGAGACTGTTCCTTCCAGGACGACGCACAAGGCCCGTGTGCGTCGTCCTGAACTCTTTTGTAATAATTTTTAAGTTTTTGCTGTTTTTGCTGTTTTTGCATTATTGTTTCGCTGAAGGCGATAAGCAATCGGACCGATATGTTCTAAGACTTAGTTTGGACCGGTGTACCCATGGCTCAGTTTGCCGCGTTTTCAGAAGCAGACTACCCCCTTCCATGGCGATATCTTGGGAAGTACTCTATCGCCATCTTGGGACTCGAGGGGTTTTCTTCTGGTTGGTTACGTAGCTCCTCTGCCGGGTACGGGATGTTTCCAGTCTTTCACGGATAGAGGGAGACGTCGGACCTTGCAAGTTGTCAATCGTCAGCTTCTAGCCAACAGAGCGGTGACCGACACTTGCGTTAAAGGGTGCGCACATGATGCTGGCCTGGTAGCTGTTTTCATAGGTGAACTCGACCAAAAGGAGGTGAGTGTCTTGACTTCCTACGAAGGCAACTATACATGCTCTCAGCATCTCTTTAAACGTTTGGATCGTCCTTTCATTCTGACCATCGGTCGGTATGCGGTGATGAGGTCTAGTCGCGTCCCTAGCGATTCTCTGGAGGGCATTCCGAAGAGGACGGGACGTAGATCGACTATCCTTATCGGAGATGATAGGGGGAGGTGTCCCGCGACGGGAGGCGATCTCGTTGGCGTAGATTTGGGGGGGGGGGGGGTTTCGATATTTCGCCTTGACCTTGGAGCAAGTGAGGTACTTGGCTATATACCGGGCGATATCCTTTTTCATGCCCGGCCACCAACAATATTCTCGGGGGTCCTTGTTCAACAAGTCGGATCCCGAATGGATGGAATACCGAAATTGGTGGCCCTTGTAGGAAATGAGTTTGCGAAGACTTTCGGATTTCGGAATTAATGCTCGGCGCTTGACGTAGCGGGTTACGTTTAGCCTGAGTTCGAATTCCTTCTTGGTTGACCATAGAACAAGGGAAACGTACTTCTCGGAGCCCAAATTCACGCTTCGAGAATTTGGCGTACGGTTCCCGACTTCTGGGAAGTTCGAGAATGAGCTTAAGGTGTTTCACATGATCTTCCTTGGGTAGATGAGAGCGTTGTTCATGAATACGATTACGAATCGTCTAGGTACGGCCTACACACTTTGTTCATTAAGTCCATGAATACCGCTAGTGTGTCGGTTAGGCCAATTGACAGAGGGGGAACTCGTATTGTCCGTATCGGGTTTGGGATGCGGCTTTAGGAATGTCGGTTATACCGTCACGAATCTGGTAGTAACCAAACGGAGGTCAATTTTTGAGAGGCAGTTGCACCCTGCAACTGATCGAATAGGTCGTCGATCCTCGGGGGTGTTTATCGGTTCTTGACGGTCAGCTTGATAAGTTCGCAGCAATCGGTGTACAAGCGGAAAGATCCGTCTTTCTTTTTGATAGGGGGAATTGGGGCTCCCCAGGGGGGGGGGGGGCTTGAGCGAACAGAGTCATGGTCTAGAAATTCCTGCAACTGGGTGGTGCTAAACGATATGGTGTCCTGGCAACCGGTGTTGTGCCAGGAACGAGGTCTATTCGAAATTTCCACTTGTCGATTCGGCGGTAGTCCATGCAAATCCTCAGGAAAGACTCTGGATGGTCCTCGACTACGGGAATGTCTCGGACTCCGCTTTCCTTAGATTTTCGTTCGACGACGTGGGCGAGGGATGCGTCGTAGTCCTTCTCGAGGTACTTGCGAATTTTAAGGAAGACATGTTGCGAAGTTGTCATCCAGGTTTGTCCTCCTGAACGACGAGTGTTTCACTTTCTGAATGGGAATACGGGTGAGTTTGTCGAAACGGACGGTCTTGGCTCGGAAATGAAATAACCAGTCCATCCCAACGATAATTTCGAAGCTTGATGGTTCGATAGGAATTAGATTGATGGAGAAGGTTTTAGTTAAATGAGTGTATCAGATATCCTAAGATTGTATTCGTAGCTTCGACTATTGACCGTTGGTATATTCGATGGAAAGCTATCCGTAAGAGCTTTAGGTCCTAAGTTAATTAGGGGTCTAAATTCAAAGGAGGCAAAGCTTCTTTCAGCTCCTGAATCGAATAGCACGGAAGAAGAATGGTCATTGACAGAAAACGTACCAGTAACCGCATTGGGGTCCAGATGTGCCTCCTCGGCTGTGATTGCGAGAGCAATGAAAGTTTTAGTGGTATGCTCTAAGAGGCAATTCCCACGGAGGTGTTGGTCGCTTCCACACTCGAGGCATCGCAGTTTCCTGACTCGGTTGTTTGCTTTTTCTGGACAACACCAGGGGTAATGCCCTTCTTCGTTACATAATCTGCATACTGGGCAGTTTCGAGCATGATGGAAGTGGAATTTGTCGCACTAGGAGTGTGGTCCAGCGTAGATTCGGGTTACGGTTGTGGGTTCCTTGTTGCTATTGCTCCAGGAGGGTTGATGGTGAATCTTTCTTCTCTTACTCCCCCTTCGCTGGAAGCGGGTTGGAGGGAAAGGAAGGCGGTTGGTTTCAAAGTCCTCGTCTTCATCCTGCCTGGTTGGTACAGGAGGGAGAAGGGGTTTATTGTTTCCGAAAATCCCTTGGTTGACTCCAGCGACGATCTGGGCGATCATGCTTGGAAGTGCCGCTTGGAATTGCACAACGATCTGTTCGACTAAGCGATCAGCGTGGCTTCTCTTGGGAGGCATGGTTCTACAATGGAAAGAAGAAACTAGTTTAGAACGCACGAATTGGAATTTACGATGAGAATTTAACTCAGAGGTTAATAGCATCGAGTATACAAAAGTAATGTGAGGGGACAATTAGCACAAGTACGATAGCGATAACAGTAAAAGAGTATACAAGAAAGGTAACAGCACACGCACGATGATGATTCAAGAAATAGTAATAATGTTTGACAATAATAAAAGATTCACGCGACAAAACAAGTACAAATAATAAAAGACAGAGATTTCCATTAATAATAAGAGGTTTTAGTACATAGGACAAAATACTGAAAGGAAATACAAGTACAATACATAGGAAATAATAGATAGTAGCTTAAGTCGTGTACAATGGAAAATTATGACTAAGCCGGTACAATACAAATACAAAGGAAAATGCCTAGCGGCGCCTCTCGAAGAATATCTTAGCGGCGATAGCCACTATCAATGTCCCCATGATCAAATACGCGCTAACAAGGCGCTGCACAGTCCGTGCGGTGGTCTGAGCCGATGCGATAATTCGCATTGACTGCTCCGCCAGCTTGTGTGCGGCATCAGAGACTTCGAATAGGAGGAGGCCCTGCTGTTAGGCTTCTTCGGCGAGTCCCCGGACCTCACGGTGCAGGTTGAGAAATGCGGCTGGTGGGAGAGGCTGGTGAGTGGGTGGCATCATAGGTCGGGAAGGTCTGGCCTCCTGGGCGCGTCGCCTCTCTTCGAGGAACTGACGGTCCCACGCGTAGCGCTCCGTGACTGGAGTACGGAAGGCGGGGTCGTATGGGTCCAAGAAGGACTGAGGAGGTGCGGGTCGGAACGGACCCGAGTGCAGATGCATGGTCACCCTAGCGCTGGGTCGTCGGGGCTGCAGTGGTGCTGCAACGGGTGCCGGCCGAGGAGGTGGTAGCACGGTCCTCGGGCTGGACCCGTTACTGCTGCTGACGGTCATGGACGTGTCCTCCGTCGGGTAAGTCGTCTGATGACGCTGACTCTCGGAGGCCGTATGGCCCTCAGAGGGTTCGTGCGAGGAGGAGGCGGCTCGTGGGAGCGATCGTGACTGGGATCGGGAGTGCGATGACTGAGACATGGCGTATCTGCGAATAGAGAGCTACATAAGTACGGGGGAAACTAAAAATAGGAAAACGTAAGTAAAATGCATGCACGGGTCAGTTATATGAGTATCGGGAATCGACAAGACCGAGAATTTTTCGACTCAAAACCGTTAACGATAGCAATTGACTTTCTGTTCTTGCATAATTCATTTTGAACTATGCATGGTTGATCAAGTCATGCATAGTTGAAAAAGATAACCATGCAATTGCGGAAAGTAATGTACTAAAGTTTGAACCCGAAAATGATTTTTCTGAAAAGCCTTGGTTATAGTTTGGTTTCGAAAACTTTTTGAATTTTTTTTTTTAAAACCGTTTTCACTATAACCCGTGCTCTGATACCAAGTCTGTCACACCCCGCTAAAGCGGAAACACGAGATGTGAAGAGCAAAGAATCATTTCACGGGTTATACTAAAATCAACGGTTCAAGTCATTTAAATTAAAGTTGGAAAAGTACTAGAATTTAAAGTTACAACCAAGATTCAAATGCTTAAGACAACAATACATAATAAAATGTTTTAAATGAAAATTCCCAAATGTAAAGGTCTTCTTCCCGAATTACACTTCACATAACTGGCTTGACCCGCCTGAGCAATGCACTTAATAACTTAAGCTTAGTTCCTGAAACATGAGATTAAGTGTCAACTACGAAACGTAGTGAGTGAGTTACAGTTTATAAGTTAACCAAAGGTTTCCGATAAAAGTTCGACAAGTATAGAGATAAGTATAGAGTTTTCTAAAAGAAAGTAGGCGGATATACAATCGCTAAAAATATGTTTATATATACTGTCGTAGTAGTTCGAGTCAAAGTTCAATGTTCGTAAAAGTTCAAGTTGTATGGCAAGGCAATAAGTGTATGTAGCCATTACCTCAGCTGTGGATTAATCCACATGTGTAAGACGGTAAGTATATGTAGTCATTACCTCAGCGGTGGATTAATCCACATGTGTAAGACGGTAAGTAGGCATATGCGTAAATAATAATGACCTATGATCTTTGAATTGTACCAACCACTAGGCTTAATATAACGTAAGATTTAACACTAATCCGATTACTGGTCAGAACACGCCCCAAAGTTTCTGTCTAGAGATCTAGTTCGTGAGAACTTAGTAATATGTACTTAGGTAGCTAACCACAAGTAAGGAGTGACCTCTCCTAAGTATATCGATACCCATATTTACTAACGGTTATTGTTAATAGTGTGTAAGGAATAGTTTCTAAAAATGGGGCATTTTGTACTTTTCGTCTAAAAATTGGTTGTTTGTACTTACGACGTTTATATCCTCACCTAGGGTTTGCACCAAATACAATCAAACTATCATCGTCTAATCAAATGTCCAAAGGGGCAAACCTAATTAGTCTAAAGTAAGACAATCCGGACAAATGATATCGTCTACGCATATATGTTTCACAAGGTTTCCAAAATAGACCAGTAGTTTCTCAAAGGTTCCAAAAGTTCATACAGTTGCAAAGTTCGTAACGGTTTCCAAAAGTTTCACAATAGTTGTACAAGTTGATAATGGTAGCAAAGGTTCATAAAAGTTTCAAACACAATTAGATCATAAAACATTGTACGTAAATTTCAGCGCGTAAAACAGTGGAGAGGGGTGTAACTCACGGATTGCGAAGACAAAGGACTCGGAAATCTGTCGGAGCGGGAGCCGGGAATCAAGGGACGCCTAATAATACCAATATAGTTCAAGTGTTATTGTCTTATTATCATGTTACAAGTAATTTTGGTCGCTGAAGTGGTTTGGATTTTTCTTACGAAATTTGGGCAGCGCTTCCGCGCCCAAATTTTATATCCAAAAATCCAATTTCAATACCGCTCACAAATTACATATAACACAATATTATTTTCAAACGAGTTCATTTAAGTCCAAAAAGTACATTACAAGTCACCGATAGTATTATATTTTCCAAACTCAGTTTCTTAGTATGTGTAGCAAAAAGTCAGCGAGCGTATTCAAGTTTAAATCGTCAAAACGACAAATTTTTGGAAAAGTAACAGACCTGTGCGCCGTCCTGGACATCAGGGACGTCGCACAGTGTCATTTTCTTCCCGCTGCGTCGTCCTGGACATCAGGGACGGCGCACAGGTGGGTTTTTGGTGGATTTTCGAGCAAAACGTTTATTTTAGCCACGGATTTCGACATGCAATGGGTCTACACTTAATAAAACATCATTTTAACAGTTTCTAAATCATTTTTATCCATAAAAACATAGATCTAAATGTTATTTCGATTAAAAATTGTTTTTGTCCATAAAATGTTGTAAATCTTTGTAAAAACTTATTTTTAACCCATAGATCATCCATGCAAGTGTTTATTCATGTAAAAACAGTAAAATAAAAGAAATCTACCGGTGGAAATCGCTTGGATGATGATTTAGTGGTGTTTTGAGCTTCAAAATCTTTACGAAAATGGTCCTTAACCGAAATATTTTGACTCCTCTTGCTTCCTTTGATGTTTCAAACGATTTTGATGGGTGAAAAGTGAGTTTTGATGGCTGGGATTCACTGTGATTGATGTGTTCTTGAGAGAGTTTTGGAGAGAAAATGTGTGTTTATGTTTTTATGTTTTGGTAAAATGAGAAAATGAAAAGAAAATGATGGTAAGTAATTAAAAGGTGTTTGGGGACTGTCAAATATCAGTAATTACCAACCTAAGTCGTTGGTGATTGGGTTTGAAAGTTGGATAATCGAGGCATGCAGAAAATTCAAATAATTTTCGAGACTGGTCCTTCCAGGACGGCGCACAAGGCATGTGTGCGTCGTCCTGGACCTCTTTTGTAATAATTTTTGAGTTTTTGCTGTTTTTGCGTTATTGTTTCGTTGGACCTTTTCGTTAACTAAAAGTTCTTAATTATGATACGTTATGAACTTAGGAAAGTTCATTAGGTGTTTTCTTGGTATTAGGACTTATATAAATTGATTCCGGTTGTGATTCCGACACTAGCGCGTTTCCGGTAATTGAACAGTTAAAGACAACGGTAGACAATAAGAGAGATGTAGAGTATAAAATGCACCTGAAATTGGACGGTTGTCACAGCTGACACAACAACATATAATCGAGTTCGATCCGAAACAAAATTTTTCCAATTCCTGAACGGACTTGACCGTAGGTATGACCCAATTAAACGGGAAATTCTACGATCTGATCCAGTTCCATCCCCAGAAACCGCTTATGCTACAGTCAGGAAAGTAAAAGCTCACCAAGCCATTATTGACGGGAATCATGAGGCGGAGATGGGTGTGGCAGCTGGGCTAAATACCACCGGCGATGGAGCATGGCTTGTCTCCAAGAATCATCGATCAGAAAAACCGGCATTCCGGCCCCAATCAAAGGTGGATAAAAGCAAACTCAAGTGTGAAGAGTGTGGCATGTCAAAAAACACCAAAGAGCAATGCTTCAAAATCGTCGGATATCCAGAATGGTGGAATGAGAATCATAAGACCTCTAAGACCGGAAAAGCTGCGGCCGCCGTAGGCAGCAGTGAAATTAGCAGCGAAGGGAAGAGTACCAGTGGCAATTCAGAAACAGGTATAGGGTTTGGTCATTTTACACCAAACCCTCCGGGTAATAACTCCTTTTTAAATCCAAAATGTTTTGATAAAAACCTCCTCGATAGGTTAAATACTTATGATTTAAAAAGGGAGCAATCTTTTTCTGGCAAAGCCCATGTTACAACAAAAAACGCCAAATGTAATTCTTGGATTTTTGATTTTGGTGCCACTGATACAATGACGTTTGATATAAATGATCTAACGTCAAAATCGAGAGTTGATAAAACAAGAATTCACACAGCTAATGGGGAAACCCTCCCAGTTAAAGGAGGGGGAACCATTGAAATTTCGAAAGAATTACGACTCTCTAAATGTCTTTATGTGCCATCCTTATCTCACAACTTATTACCCATCAGTCACGTTACGAAGGAATTAAACTGTGTGGTATTAATGCACCCTACGTTTTGCATTTTGCAGGATATCAGGACTGGGAAGATCATTGGGCGTGGTACTGAGAGACAAGGACTCTACTCCGTCGATGAACTCACTCAACAAGGCTCTGTTTTGCTCACTCATGGGTCCAACGATAGAAAAGCTTGGTTATGGCACCAAAGATTAGGACATCCGTTTGCTGGTTATTTGAGACAGTTATTTTCGCATTTATTTCCTAATAATAAAGCTTTTCATTGTGACACTTGTATTTTGGCAAAGAGTCATAGACAAACGTTTAAACCAAATAATACTAGAGTTGATTCTCCTTTTTTGTTAATTCATTCTGATGTTTGGGGTCCCGCATAAATTGAAGGGGGACAAAATTTCCGTTATTTCCTGTTATTTATAGATGATTGTACTCGAATGACATGGACTTATCTTTTAAAAACTAAGTCTGAAGTGTTTACTAAGTTCACATCTTTTTGTAACATGGTAAAAACCCAATTCAAACGTGACATTTAAATTCTCAGATCAGATAATTGGGGGGGGGGGGGGGGGGGGAGAATTTAGTAACAATTCCATGAAAACCTTCTGTCAAACACGGGGAATCATTCATCAAACCTCGTGTGCTCATAACCAATGTTTTGAAAACCGGGTTTTGAATCGACCCGGTCGAGTCACCGGGTCACCGGGTTACCGGTTCAACCGGTTCGACCGCCGGGTCAACCCGGTCTTCCACCACAACAAAATAAAACAATATTCTGATGATACGAAAAAATACCTATAAAATCATGAATATTTAATATATTTAGTTTAAAAGTCATATACTAATAAATATAACATGTAAAAACTAATATTATACCGTAAATATATGTAATTAGCTTGCTTTATTTGCAAAAAATCCTGAAAAATCACAAAACCCGGACCGGTTTAATTTGACCCGGTTTTTGTCGAAAAAACGGTTCAACCGGTTCGACCGGCCGGGTCGAACCGGTTTTCAAAACACTGCTCATAACCCTGAACAAAATGGGGTTTTAGAACGAAAAATCGTTTTTTATTAGAAATCACTCGTGCTCTAATGATTAAATCCTAAGTTCCAAAGTCTTTTTGGCCAGAAGCCGTTGTCACTGCTATGTACCTGGTTAATCGCCTTCCAACCAGAGCATTAGCCCTCAAAACTCCTCTCCAAACATTGTCACATTTCCATAAATTGCCATCAACTCTAACCCTCGAACCTCGAGTGTTTGGATGTTCTGTTTTTGTCCATATACCGAAAATAGAGCGTTCAAAACTTGACCCATGTGCAGAGAAATGTATGTTTTTGGGGTATGGTGTCAATCAACACGGGTATCGGTGCTACAACCCGAGTAGGCGTCACATGTTCACAACAATGAATTGTGACTTTCTTGAAACTGAGTTCTTTTATCACACCCATCTTCATGGTCAGGGGGAAAATGACAATGACTCATTAAGATGGATAAGTTGGGCACCACCTGTGCATGACTTTCGTACTGATACACCCACTCCAACTGATAATCCTAAAGATTCTGAAGACAGTACCACGACCTCGAATAATGATCCTGCTCAACTGATATCCGAGGTAAGTGGTTCTCAATCTACGGATATTTCAAATAACTCTGATATGTGTGGTGATGAACAACAGGTTGAGATGGAAAATCCGAGCGGGACCGAACCAACTCGGTATGATCTTCCTCCTAGATCAACTAGGGGGATTCCACCCAACAGATACTCACCTGAAAAAAGTTCAAGAGGATCAAGATATCCAGTTGCAAATATCGCAAGAAGGAACTTAGTCCCGGAAGCCAGGTCCTTCGCAAACGCCATCTGCTCTGAAAGAATACTGACAAGTGTTGAAGAAGCACTTAAGTATAAGGAATGGAGGGAAGCAATAGGTACCGAACTTGAAGCCCTGAAAAGAAATGAAACTTGGGAAGAATGTGAATTACCCCCAGGAAAGAAACCTGTTAAATGTCGTTGGGTGTTCACTATCAAGTATAAACCCGATGGATCAATCGAAAGGTATAAAGCTCGATTAGTCGCAAAGGGGTATACTCAGACTTATGGAATCGACTACTGTGAGACTTTCTCACCAGTAGCGAAAATTGATACTATTAGAGTTCTCTTCTCAGTTGCAGCAAACAAGGATTGGCCATTACACCAGTTCGATGTCAAGAATGCCTTCCTCCATGGAGAATTAAAGGAAGAGATCTATATGGAAACCCCACCTGGAATCAATGATAGTTCCGAGGCCAGAAGAGTTTGCCGGCTAAAGAAATCCCTGTATGGTTTAAAGCAATCTCTACGAGCTTGGTTTGGTCAGTTTACCCAAGTAATGAAGAAATATGGCTATAATCAAAGCAACTCCGACCATACATTATTCCTAAAACGGAGAGGTAAACTCATAACCTGTCTAATAATTTATGTTAATGACATGATTATTACAAGAGATGATTCGGAGGAAATATCAAAATTAAAAACCAACCTTTTCAAAGAATTCGAAATGAAAGATTTGGGAAGACTCAAGTATTTTCTCGGAATCAAAATTCTAAGATCAAAGTCAGGGATTTTCATTTGTCAGCAAAAGTATGTTCTTGATTTACTAGCAGAGACGGGAATGCTAGATTGCAAATCTGGGGATACTCCCATGATTGCTAACCAGAAATTGTTCATGGAAGATGAAGCTGAACTGGCAGACAAATAAAGATATCAGCGAACGGTAGGAAAGCTTATTTACTTAGCTCATACTCGGCCAGATATTGCATACGCAGTGGGAGTTATAAATCAATTCATGCACCAACCTCAAGTCCAACACATGGAAGCAGCCTTATGGATTATCAGGTACCTCAAGGGAACCACTGGACACGGAGTTCTGTTCAGATCAAATGGGCACCTGAAGATTGATGCTTACAATGATGCTGACTGGGCAGGCGACAAAGGTAATAGGAGGTCTACATCAGGGTATTTTACTCTAGTGGGAGGAAATCTTGTTACCTGGAGAAGTAAAAAGCAAAAGGTAGTCGCTCTCTCAAGTGCTGAAGCTGAATTTCGAGGAATAGCACGAGGTTTAGCAGAAGTTTTATGGCTGCGAAAACTACTATCAGAAATTGGATATTCCCCAGTGGAAGCTAGTAAGATTATGTGTGATAGGCACTTCATCAAAGAAAAACTTGAAGATGAGATTATCGAACTTCCGTTTGTTTCATCCAAAGATCAGGTTGCAGATATTCTTACAAATGCGGTTACTGGAAAGATCGTCGCTCACTGTCTTGAAAAGTTGAGCATTGGAAATCCCACTACTCAGCTTGAGGGGAAATGTTAAACATAGAAGTCCAAATTGAATGTAAGCCCAAGCCTGTGGGCTTGGGCCCGTTAGGTTTATATTTCCTATAAATAGGCATTCAATGTAATCGTTTCTAGTTGATGAAATATAAAAATTCTTCCACAAAACCCGATCAATATTTTCTAACAGTTTTTGGGTTGTTTGCAATTCTGGTAATGGTGCCTCATTTGACGACATAATTAAGCTTTTGCCACATTTGAGACTCTTGAAAAAAATTTAGTAAATGATTTTTTATTTGTTTTTAATTTGAAGTTAATAAAATACAAATTTAAAGTTAAAAGAAAATAATAAAAAATAGTATGTTGTTTTCGGTTTGTAATTAATACACAATAATAATTTAAAGTTAAAAAGAAATAATAAAAAATTAGCAAGTCACTATTCACTTATGTAAGTCTCTTAGCTAGCGGCCGCGTCATCCCGCGTGTTAAGAAGGAGTATAACGTTGTCATGGTTGGGCGGTGGCGTTATAGGCCGCGCCATGGCGGCGGCGTTACGGTGGTACCGCACGTTAAGCCGATTTAATTTAATTTTTTTATTTGTTTTTATTTTTTTAAATCGTTTACTTAATAAAAAGGAGAAAAAAATTAAATATTTTAAATACTAACCGTTTTACTAGCCGTTATTTATTATTATTTTTTTTTTTTACCGTTAACTAGCCGTTTTTTTTTTTCTAACCAACTCTATGAATACCCAACCACAAACACAAAACCATACACCAAATCATCTTCTTTCTCTCTACAAAACCATACACCAAAAATACATAAGTTGAAAAGAAAAAATGTCGCACACAACGATTATTCGCCATCCGATTCCAACTCGCCTTCCTCCCCGGGATTCGCAAATTTCCAAACACAACCCGGTGGCTTCACTTCACTACTCGGTGGAAACACCAAAATTCAACCTCCACCCCATCAACAAACCATGAACGAATGACAACAATTTCAGTTTTGGCAATGGCAACAACAACAATTATCACAAACACAATCATTCCATCCCACAAACACAATCATTCCACCAACCCCAAACACAATCATTCCAACAACCCCAAACACAACCATTTCAACCGTCTCAATCGTTCCAACCACAACATGCAGAACCTTGTAGTTCTCGAAAGAGAAAAGACAAAGGTAAGAAAAAAGCTACGGTTGTGGAAGTCGAAGCCCCACTGTCTAAGATTCAGTGGTCACAATCCCAAGAACGACGTTTGGCGGAGAATTGGGTTCATGTGTCGGAGTGTAGGAGAAAAGGAAACTCACAAAACCGTCTAACTTTTTGGTTTCGTGTTTTGGCTATTTTCAATGAAGGTTTGGCGGAAGCTTTCACAAAAAACCAACTAAGTGGAAAATGGAGGGCTATGAGGGCAACTTTGCGGTCTTTCATAGCATGTCATGACCGTGCCGAACGAGATCGATCGAGCTGTGAGGATGACAAAGCGGTCTACACAACGGCGTTAACCATGTACGAATCCGAGGTTGGACGCCCATCTCGTCATCATGCTGCGTAGGAGGTTTTTCATAAATCGCCAAAGTTTCTAAATCCTAAACCCGTTGACGAAGCAGTAGACCTCGCCGACGACGGTAACGAAGTAGAACATGACCTCTTTGGTCATGATGTAATTCCACGTCCTTTAGGGAAGCCACGAGCAACTAAGGTTGCACGGTCCTCCTCATCCTCTGATGTATCTTCAAAGGGGACGAGTTTAACGACGACGTTGTAAAAGAACTTCGCGAACTTAGGATCGCTAAAACAATGGAGATCCAAGACAAACTGTGACGTCCCGTCATTTCTAAGTACTTATGTTACCGTATTATTTTACTTTTATTCTCAATTGTTTTGACCCTTGTGTTCCGCGTTGTATTTACTCACGATTTATTGATCATAAGTCGGGTTTTATGTGTTTGGTGATTCGTCCCTCGAGACGTAATCTTTATATGTACCTAAGTGTCAAATAGTTAGTATTCTCGTGATATTAAGTTAGGGTGTTTATGACAAAATTGTAGGTTAACTTATTCTTTATCTTCGAGATATCATGCTATTGCTCTTATTTTTATTTACCGAAATCGTGCGTATCTCGAAATCGGAATTGAAAATTAATCATTAAATAAATCCTAATACCCATAAATCATATAATGAACTTGCCTAAGTTCATTTCAAAAAGAATCGATAACTTTCGACGAATGCATGTACGTAACGATCGCGCAAACGAAAAATCGGAAAATCCAGATTTTGGGCTCAGTGCGCCGCCCCCAGTACCTAGGGCGACGCCCTCCCTGGTTGGACAAGTTTTTTTTTTTTTAACTTGTGACTCATCCCTGCATGTTATAAGAAGTGGACACCTGTCCATGAACGTGGCAAGGCCTTACTAACTCCAGAGATGAGTCATATGGAGACTTTTGTTGATCACAAACAACTCCTATTTGATCATTTATCTTTCATGTTACCTAAAACACACACATACCTACACCTTTCTCTCATCTTCTGCAAATTCAACCATCCTCTCTCAAACAAAAACTAATTGCAGAAGTTTAAAGAAGGAAAATCACAAAATTGCAGAAGTTTAAAGAAGGAAAATCACCAAATTGGAGAAGAGTTTCAAGCCTAAAGGCATTCCTAACAAATCCTTTTAATCTCCATAAACTTTGGTAAGATTTCTTCTAAGGTTTTATTCACAAATCTTCCATTTTTCTTCTATTTTGGTGAAGACTCTAACACCAAGCCTTATTCATTTGTATTTCAAGCTTTTGGCTTTCATTTCTACCTTTCATTTCGGAAGATTCAATTAGATTTCTCAAGGAACTTTTACATTGAAATTGTGGTAAGTAAATTTTTGCCGAAAATCTTCATGTTATCATCTTGCATGTAAGGATCTTAACTAATGGTGGTTGTATTTGTGTTTTGGAGCTGAATATTACTCATCACCACACCACCAAAGCTTGTTCCCGGGTTACAAATTTTCAAGCTTGTAGATCCTTGCGGTTGTTAACGGTAAAATCGTTATTTTCCCCAAATTCATCTTTTCATATATTTTCCTTATTATTTTTCATATATTTCGATTTTAGCCTTGAAAAATGGTTAGGATAATCTATTTAGACCAACACTTTGAATGTTTATGGATTTGGGACTAAATTTGGACTAAAATATGTTAAGATGTGATTATTGTAAGAATTAGAATAATGCCAAAAGTCAGTTTAGTGCTTCCCCCCTCACCTATTTATAGGCAAGGGGGTAAATGTCAATTACATAACGTTAGAAACCATAACAACTATTCTAAGTTCTACAATTTCCCCCTTTGGTATGGTTTCTTAAAACATAAATTCAAGATATTAAATTACAATGCAAAAATCACTACTAAGCTTCCAGTCTTTTAATCTTGAGTTGGGTTGACTGCTTCTTGAGATGTTTGAGCTTGAGCTTGTTTGTCTTCGAATTCAGGATACAGTTTTGCGCACTCATCTTGCTCCTGCTGCATTTCATGCTTTCGTCTTGCTTTTATTGTAGCATAGATGGAGTATTTGTTTTCTCTGATCTTCAAACACATTTTGTACCTTTGTATGAATTTTCTGTTCTCTAGGCACTTTTCAATTGCATCCCTTCCAAGCTCGTATTCTCGTCTTTCACCTCTCCACCTGTTAGCTTCTTTAAACACTTCAATCTTCTAGGCATCCCCGTTCTTCAATCTCCTTTTTGATTAGTCGGAGGGTTCCTGTAGAGAAGTGATGAGCTTCATCAAAGGACATAACAACATTACCATTCCAGTGAGGACTTGTGTACACAATTTGTTTGTTCCCGATATTCACTATAGCCCATTTCCTGATGTGATTAAGATTGAACTTCTCAATCATGAAGCGTGGAGCCATCAAATTTACTTTACCCCTCCCACCCTCAAGAGCAATCTGAAAGTCTTGGTATGAAGCTTCTTTCACCTTCATTTCCATAAAGCGTTTTATTCGAGACTCAGCGAGTCTCTCGATTCTTGTTTTGTTTGACCATCGCTTCATAGACATGAACATATATTCTATATCATTTGGGTTTAGGTTGGTGAAGTCAGCTTCAGAGAAATCGTATACCTTCCCATTGGTTCGAGAAACTTTGAACGTGGTACACTCAAGCCCGTTGTGAAATTTTGATTCGATTGTTCGGACATTTGAGATTGAGTGGACTGAGTATACCTTTTCCGGTTCTTTCTGTTTTTCGTGAATGATGTGTTTAAATTTAAACCAGAGCTCCTTTTCAAACTTGGTGTATCCAGGAAGTCGAATTTCCTTGATCTTTCTTGGAGTTTTGACATAGAAATCCCGAACTTGATCCTCCATGAAAGGTTGATTGATTCTTTTATGGATTGTTTTCTGTTCTTCGAGATCAATGTCATTGAACTTTGGTTCTCCAAAATCATTTGTTAGAGCATACCTGTAGAGTTCAGTATGTTCTTTTTGCAGCTTCATGTTCTCCTTTCGAATCATATCTTCATAGCATGATCTTACATCACTTTGTTTGAGTCGGTTATCCCAATCGTATTTAGGAGGATACCAGTTGTCTTCATCGTTATAATCTCTTAGTTCTCTTTTACGGGCAAGTAACACACTGTTGTATGCATCATCTAACTTTTCATCCTGACCGAGAACCATTTCCTCATGGTATAACTGCTTCATGCGTTGATTTTTCTCTTCCTTGCTTGTACCTTTCTCTTCTTTTGTTTCCCCTGCGTTTGTATCAGCATTTCTGACCTTGTCACTTGAACCCTCAACATTTTTGTGTTTCTTTGATCGGCGCGTCTTTTCCCCCTCAGTCGGATGATCATCAGGATGATCGTCCGAATGTCGCCGTTTAGTTCCCTGTGCCTCAACCCGACAGTTTGCTTTCAACCCTCTGTATTTTTCGACCATAGATAGAAGCTCTTTTAGTTGATTAACAAACAGTTCCTCCATGCTGGTTGGTTGAAAATCTCTTTCTACTGCAAGGGCATCCAAAATCATAGTATCTCGAGCAGAATGTGGTTCATTATAGAGAATGCGCTCGAGAAGGGCTGTTTCAAGTACATCCCTGGGTATTGTGTGTAAGAACTCTTGAACCGCATCGGAAGATAAGCTTTCAGGTTTGGTTTGTGGGGTTGGATCCGGGGGTTGAGATTTCTCAGCTTTGGTGTCCATGGTTCGCTTCATCCGCAGTTTGAAGGGGACTGCAGAGTCAGCTGGTGGTGATGTAACAGGGGCAGGTGAGGAGATAACATGTGGAGGTGATGAGATAATTAGAGCCTGTGCACTTTGCTGTCGTTGTTCCACCATGTCATAGTGGAGGTTGAGTCGAGTGTTGAGATCCATTTCCGTGACCACCTGTTTTCCCTTTCCGCTCGGATCATGATAATGGACGGGTGTGCGGGTAGCATCAAGCATCCATTGGGGTAAACCGGGATCACTGAGATTGCCCGTTGCCGTATCTTTCTGTGACACAAAGTCACGTCGAGACGAACCTGGATCGACCGTTGGCATAATGTTAACGGAGGCAGGATTTTCGGTCGATCCTCGGAAGCGTTCGACTTGCGAACGTCCTACAACCGTTCCGCTAGTGTCACCAAGACTACTAGATCTGGGAGCAACCTGTGAAAAATGAACTCGTGAGGGACCAGACTCGTGTACGACCGAAGGCGGGAGTCGGGAATATTGACTCCCTTTTTCAATAACATCTGGCTCCGAAGGAGGGGACGTTAGCAGATGTGGGCTTTTCCCGTGCTCTGTGAAACATCATCCAGTGGGGATGATGAGTGGAGATGAGGGGTATCCGCCGGTTGCATTGATGGGGAGTCAATGTCTGTTTCAATACGCTCTGTCGACATACGACTGAGCATAGTGGATGTGGTGCCCCGGTGTCTAGTCCTAGGCTCGGATGGGGTTTTGAGATTTTTCTTTTTAGCCCCATATTTTTTTCTCTCACCCTTGCTCTCTCTTTTTTCAACTCCTCCCTCGTATGTGCCCGAAGGACTCGCCAGTACAAGTACTGAGCGAGTGTGTACTGGTGACTGTACAACCACATTTTTCCCTTCTCCCCTTCCATCAGTATCATCATCAGTATCATCATCAGAAGATGAATTGTCATCACTGTGATCACTATTCTCCATTTTCTCACCTAACTCTAGACTCTCACTACTAGTAGGCGCTAGTTCTCGTAGGGAAGGAACAATCGGCTCTGATCGTTCCGTACGAGTTGTCGGGCCGGGGCTTGCTGTAGGATTATGCGAACAATCATCTGAAGGAAGCGTTGGTAAGGAATATACGGCTTCTTAATTTCCTTCTTGTAGGTAGAGATTGTTCAACCGTATCCTTCCTTTGTTCCTGCTCAAAATACTTGTTTTTATGTGCGATTAAGTCACGAAGATCATCGAAGATGTGGCGAGCAACATCAAATTTCTTGTTAAAGATTAATGTGATCCACATGATAACGGTTATTCGATTCGCATAATCCTTGCCATGAGCTTTGGCGTAAGGTTGTGTACCATCAGTTGTAACAAAAATTGCCATGGCTGCGGTAGTAAGTCCCAATTCATTTTGAGAGAAAGTAATTCCCCTTGATAGCCCAATTCATAAATCCATGTGAAAAGGTCTTCATCATGTTTCAGTATTTCCTCGTATTCAGCATAAGTTGGTAGATCCAGAATTCCCCTGAGTGTCTCAACTGTTAATTCGACTCTGTAGGATTGAAGATCACAAACTATCATTTCCTCGATCGGGTCCTCAGAATCAGAGTTATCGGCCGCCTGATAACTCATGTTATACCATAACTGCTGCAAGTATACCCGTGGAACCTGTGGATGACTGGCAATGAAGTCTTTCCAAGGGTGATATTTGATGATCGAGAGGATTATGGGATACGGGCATTCATGTGCCTCAAGATCAATGGTGGTGTTGTTGGACTTCATATCTAGCCATAAACGAGTCGGGTGAACCATTTCCTGAGGAGGAAAAGCTAGAGAGAACATTCGTCGTGCAATCGGAGCAGTGTGACCTTCCATCCGATGAAATGATGGGGCGTTTGAGTCGGTTCGAGCTATTTTCTTTGTTCGCTCCATATAATCTTCAACACAAAAAACAAACCGTTAGAATAACATATATATATATATATATATATATATATATATATATATATATATATATATATATAATATATATATATATATATATATATATATATATATATATTTTAATGCCAATTGAGCTCAAAGTCGAGCTATCCTGTTCGTCATCGGACACAAAGTGATGTACACATTTACGCTCGGAATAGTCAACGAGCAAGCCAAGGCGAGTCGGGGTGGAATCAAAGCTAGCGGGTCCGGTGGAGAACTAGGCGGGTCCAAGTGTCCGTGTCTAGGTGAATGTGCTCGGGCAAAGCTGGTCGTGTCCGGATGACCCCCTATTCGAATGAAGAGTCCGAGAAAAGAGCCTAGTGATATCCGAGAACCTATCCGAGACAATCTGTTCGTGTCAAGTAAACATCTATCCGTGACAGGAGATCCGAGATTTTATAGTCGCCTACTCTATCCAGACCAGCACTTAGTAAATTCCGTGTACGAAGTCGAATTATCCGAGTCGGGTCCAAGTGAAACCTATCCGGGCCAAGACTTAGGAAATTCTCACTAAGTTGCCGAGCAACCCTAGTCATGGTCCTGAGTGTATCCGGGTATCTAGGCGAATTAACCGAGGCGTGTCCAAGTGAAACCTATCCGAAAGAAGTGTCCGAGTAAAACTCATAGTCGTGTACTGGATGGTGACCGGGAAACCTAGTCGCTGGTCCGAGATCCGGGTCGTGTCCGAGATGGTCCAGGGGTGTCCGAGGTATGCTATTCGTGTCCGAGATGTTGTCCGGGACTGCCTAATCGTATCCGGTAAATTTAGTTGTGTCCGAGTCGTGGCTAGGTAACAACTATCCGTGTCAACACTTGGGAGAATTTAACCGATGAGGCACGAGTAACCCTAGTCGTGTCCCTGGTGTATCCGGTTATCCTAGGTGGTGACCTAAGCTTGTCCGAGATATCCTATTCGTGTCCCGGTGAAACCCTAGATCATAAGCTAGTCGACTACGCCATCCGAAGCAATTGATAAAACCATTCCTGTTCGTGTAACCCTAGTCGTTGAAGGATTAAACCCAGTCGAACGAATACTCGAGAAATTCTCAAGATTATGTTAAACCTGTTCGTGTAGGTGGATTCGTGTATGTGGATTTTACGATCGAATGAAGACAAACAAGTTTCGCAGATTAGGGTTTTCGTTCCATTCTGTTCGTGTGTGTTGACTATTCATTTGAACAAACCTGTTCGTGTGGTTTGAAACGAAGGTCATTTGGGTACTTGGTGGGATATCGGTGAAAAAACAGTCACAAACACAACATAAACAAACCTTAAACGATTGATTAGATGATGAAAAACGGGTCAAAATAGACAAACACACACAATAATCAACACATAAACACAAATAATCAGGACAATTAAGGCAAATTATAAAAATTTTCTAAAGAAAAGTTGAAGAACACGAAGAACAAAACATGAAAAGTTTACCTAATGACTTGTGTTCTTCGTGAACCACCAGTGTTTTGATCCAGAAATTCGTTGGATTTCCTCAGAAATTCGTTTTTGCCCAGAGAGTAGAAAAGTAAAAATTGAATGAATTATGAAAAATAAAACGGTTTTAAACTTATATAGGATCCGAAAGCCCATTGGGTTATCCATGGATACCTATGTTTAAATTTTCATTTTCTACCCTCAATATTGAAAAAAATGACATATGTACAAAACAATTTCATCTTGTTACATTGCAAGTATTCCCCCTCAAATTGTGATTCCCCCTTAACACAGAATTCCCCCATAAAGAAGAATTCCCCCTCAAACTATGATTCCCCCTCGAAATCGAAACTAAACATATACGCACAAAAATGAAACAAAGAAAAAATAACTAGAAGCCTAACTAATTACGACGGTACAAAGCAGATTTAAACATTTAAGTTTAACATGCCGAGCTTGGAGATAAGAAATTTAAAACGTTTTTCGTCCAAGGCTTTTGTGAAAATGTCGGCAATTTGAAAATCTGTTTCGACAAAGTGTAACTCAATGATTCCTTTTTCAATGTTATCCTTCAGAAAATGATACCGAATATCGATATGTTTAGTACGGGTATGTTGAACCGGATTTGCAGATATCGAAATTGCACTGGTTGAATCACAATAGATTGGAATTGTTTCCACTTCATAGCCATAGTCGTTGAGTTGTGTGCAGATCCAAAGAACCTGGGAAAGACATACTGCAGCAGCTACGTATTCTGCCTCAGTTGTGGAAATTGAAACGCAATTCTGCTTCTTGGAGGTCCAACTGATCAGTTTGTTTCCCAGAAAATGAGCACCTCCCGACGTACTTTTCCTGTCTAAATTACAATCTCCATGGTCCGTGTCAGAATAAGCAATAAAATCACAACCAGTGTTTTTTGGATACCACAAACCCGAATATGGAGTACCTTTTAAGTAACGAGCACACATACATGTTGCAAACATAATATCAGGACGAATCGAGGTCAAGTACATTAAAGAACCAATCATTCCTCGGTACATTGTTACATCAGTAGATAATCCCGTAGGATCATCATGTAAGTTTGCTCGAGGAACCATTGGTGTGGCCATTGGAGAACAATCGGACATTTTGTACTTTTTAAGCATTTCAAAAATATATTTTGATTGATTTATAAAAATGCCATCGGGTAATTGTTTCACTTGTAATCCCAAAAAGAATGATATTTCGCCCATCATGCTCATTTCAAAACGTTTAGACATTAATGCACAAAACTGTTTGCATAAATGTTGACTGGTTGACCCGAAAATAATGCCATCGACATAGATTTGTACAAACAGTGCATCAGGACCCTTTTTACGACTAAAAAGAGTAGTGTCAATTGACCCTCTAATGAATCCTGCATCTAAAAGAAAAGACGAAAGTTTTTCATACCAGGCACGAGGTGCTTGTTTCAAGCCATACAGTGCTTTCTTTAACTTGTAAACATCATGCGGACGATGTGGGTCAACAAAACCTTCAGGTTGTTCAACGTAAACTTCTTCCTTGATGTCGCCATTGAGAAATGCAGTTTTGACATCCATTTGATACACTGTAAAGTTCTTTGTTGCAGCATAAGCAAGGAACATGCGGATGGCTTCTATTCGAGCAACAGGTGCGAACGTTTCCTCGTAATCAATTCCTTCCTGTTGAGAATACCCCCTTAGCTACAAGTCGTTATTTGTTTCGTACCACAGTGCCATTTTCATCCTTCTTATTTTTGTGAAGCCACCTGACTCCGATAATTGATCGATTTGTGGGGCGAGGAACTTTTTCACAAACATCCAAGCGCTGGAACTGATTCAACTCCTCTTGCATGGAGTTTATCCAATTAGGGTCGGTAAATGCTTCCTTGGCGTTTTTTGGTTCAAAAGAGCTTAATAATATGGAGAAAAGACACTCATTTGCAGTCGCTTTGCGAGTTCGAACTCGATCATTTACACTACCGAGGATTTGAGAGATAGGGTGATTTCTCGTCCACAACTTGACACGTTCAGTGATAGTGGTTGGGGGATTGACAATTTGATTGTTCTCAAGAGGTGTAGAGAATGGTGTAGAAGTTGGGGTAGGAATTGGATTTGATTGTGGAGTAGTTGGTTCTGAGGTATTGATGCTTGGAGCAGTAACGGATTCCGCGATATCAAGCTGTGATGAAGTCGGAGTAACATTGGTGGATGATTCTTCATGAGAGGTTGCTGTTTGAGAAGTGGAAGTTCCTGGTTGATCATTTGAGTGATCTGAAGTATCGTTGGAGTATGTGGGTTGTTCATTCACAAGAGGTGGTGCAGGCGGTATAGATGAGATTGTAGGTCGGCGAGATTCGTCATCATAATAATATATAGCATCGAAAAAGTTATCGGATAGGGGTGTCGGAGTTTCTACTTGCGATGTCGAGTTGAAAAAGTCTGAAGTCATTGTGCCAAATTCATCAAAAGATACATTTACACTTTCCACGATTACCCTGGTCCGAACATTGTACACCCGATACGCCTTTGATTCTGAAGAGTAACCAACAAACACCGCCTCATCCGCCTTATCATCAAATTTCCGTAATTGTTCTTTATCATTCAGTACAAAACATTTGCATCCAAAGACATGTAGATATTTCAGATTTGGAGGACGACCATTCATCAATTCATAGGGAGTGATAAGAAATCTTTTGTTTATTGTGGAGCGATTTTGAGTGAAGCATGCAGTGGAGATTGCTTCGGCCCAGAAGGAAAGCGGTAATTTGGAATAGGAAAGCATTGTACGTGCAGCCTCCACCAGTGTCCGATTACGCCTTTCAACAACGCCATTTTGTTGTGGAGTTCGAGCCGCTGAATATTGATGTGTGATACCCACTTTGTATAGAAACTCATTGAGAGTACTATTTTTGAATTCGGTGCCATTGTCGGAACGTATAGTCTTCACACAGTGCTCAGAATGTAATTGCTTGTTCTTGATGAAGGAAATAAGAATATCCGGAGTTTCTGATTTAGAATGAAGAAAGTACACCCAGGTGAAGCGAGAAAAATCGTCAAAAATGACAAGAACATACTTCTTCTTGCTCCGACTCTACACTTGCATTGGTCCGCACAAATCCATGTGGATTAGTTGAAGGACATGCGTAGTATCCCAGGCTTGCTTCGAAGCTTTTGTTAACTTTCCTTTTTCGCATGCATCACACAACTGATCCTTGACAAACTTGAGTTTTGGAAGTCCGGTGACCAAACCATTAACTGCAAGTTTCGTGATGTTGTTAAAATTCAAATGAGAGAGTCTTCGGTGCCATAACCACGTATCTTGAGATTCAGCCTGAGATAAGAGACACACAGTTTTGTCAGGTTTAAACTGTTGCATATTAATCGTGTAGAGGTTAGTCTTTCGCGTTCCGGTTATCATATGCTTGCCCTCATAGTCACGAACTGCGCAAACTGTTTTTCGAAAGTTGACCTCAAGATCCTTATCACAAAACTGCCCAATGCTGAATAAATTGTGATGCAAATCCCGAACATACGCAACATCCTTAATTGTGATATCGTCGTACTTCAAATCACCAGTTCCTTCAATGGTACCAAAGTGATCATTCCCAAAGCGAACTGGGCCCATATATTTCTTCACAAAGTTTGACAACAAAGCCTGTCTCCTTGGAACAGCCGGAGTCCAAATACCACACATGACGGGCCTGCACAACACAAAGAAATTTAAGAAGATTTAGGTACCCACTTAAGAATGGGTCCTCTTTTGTTAGCAATCACAGGACGATAGGAATCATCAACAGTTTCATCATAATGAAAGCCAAAATCAAACATTGTTCCCAAATATTGTCTTACCAATTTCGAATTAACAAAAGAAAAATTGTTTTCTAATCCCTGTTTATTATAGAATTTATTAATGACAAATAATTTTGACTCTTGATTCGTCTTCTTTGCTCTGGTCTTGACTCCTCTTTGCTCACTCTTTGGCACCCAAACTCCCGTTAATTTCCCTTTCCTTGACGCTGAAACACTGTGAACATGGTTAGTAAGTTGTTTTGATTGATTAGCAACCCTAGATTGCGGTATACCTCTGGTAATCACTGGTGTCGGTGTAGGACCCTTAGTTGCAGCTTTGGTAGGCACTTTTGATGGTGGAACTACCTTAGCTTGTGGTGCAACTTTTGAGTCTACGTGTGACGATGTAATTACCGTAGATGGTTTTGCAATTTTAGGGATTACTTGTTTTGGTTTCGCAAAAAAATGATCAAATGAGGCATCAAAAGTTTCATCTGAATCAAACCATGCATCCATGTCTTTAGCAGTAAAATTGGGTTTTGTTGCCAGTTTGGTAACATCTTGTTTAGGTTTAACTGCTTGAAATGTGACATGTTTGGGAGATTTATTCTTTAAGTTTGTCTTTACCGAATCAATCCTTTTTAGTGAACTTTTAACCGAGCCAGGTTCCATTGATTTTGTCGTGGACTGAATCTGTGGAGATGGTGGTTTAGAATTTTTAATATGAGGATGAGTCGGTTTACACACACTTAGTAAATCAATCTGTTTTTGCAAAAGTTCAATGGTTTGTTCTTTGTCATTTAAAGCCTTTTGATAAAACATGACCTTTTGATCAAATTTAGTCTTTGTAATGTGAGCATTTGCGGAACTGGACTCATTTGAAATTGATTTGACGTGTTCTTGTAGAATACAAAACTTTTCCCATAATTTCTCATATTCCAGCTTATCCATGGACGTGTTTTCAGATGACGCAATTTTCTCTAACAAATGACGTTTTTCATTTTCAAAGTAAGTGGTTCGACATTCCAACGCTTGTTCAAGGTCCGAAAATTGTTTTTCTAAAATGAGCGTTGGAACGTATACTTTTGGAAAAACTGCTTGTTTCATAACATCATCGGAATGAAGGTCCTTTTCAGTATAACTTGGAAAGTTATCATTAGAAAGAGGAATTTTCCTAGTTTTGTAACTTTCATTTAATGATGTGTAGTCAAAAGATAATTGCGTTTTATTGAAAAATGGTCATTTGGAATCCTCGTGATCTTCAATTTCCTTTGATGATCTAATGAAAGACATTGTAACATGTGATGTGCTCAAAGATTGTGTGTCATAAAGACCGGGAGCATGATACATGGCTTTCTTTAGATATTTTGGATTATCATGACCTAACCCTTCTTGTGGTTCGAAAAATCGAAACTCTTTAGGTTTGTTTGGAAAAATGAGTTCATTTGTTTGTTTTCTCAAACAATTTTGCGTTAAAGGTTCAGTTTCAACTTCAAGTGCTTGTGCTTTTAAAGATTGAATTTCCAGTTTATAATCTTCAATTTGTGTTCTTAAAATCATGAGGTCATCGTGAGCACTTAGTTTTTCATGACCGTCCAATTGTTCCAGAAGACATGTGTTGTTCAATTCATTGGAAATGGTGATGTCAAAAATAAGAGTTTGCAATTCTTCTAGATGTTGTTCTAGAATCAACGTAGGTGTATAATATAACACTTTCGAAGGTTGCAAACTTACATTCTTTTCATTGGAAAAAGTAGAGATTGAATTGTCGGGGTTTCTAGCAGTTTTGTTTGGTTTGTATGTATTAGGAGAATCCTGTTCAAAATATTTTTTATTTGTTCCATAATACTCAAAACCCGTTTGACATTTAGTTCCCCTTTTACGCTTTACGTCCTCACATGATTTTTCTTCTAAAATTTCCTCATTTGATGCATTTACAAAAACTAACCTATCAAGATTTGCTCCTAATTTGATGAAATCAAAATCGTAGAGAGAGCAACATTTTGATATGGATCGTTTGAGAAATTTCGGGTTTTCAACGAAAGTTTCTTCATCAAAACCAAGACCACCCTTGTTATGTAAAAGTTTTATGGTTTCGGTCTTGTTTAAATGAATAGTTTGGTCTGTTTGGCCTCGTTTGACAAATTCAAGTTCCAAATTTTTCAATTTTGAGCATAATTCCAAGTTTTCTTTGGAAATACGTTCAACTTCGCTTTGGTGGAAGCTACTATCATTTATCAATTGTTGACATTTGATAGTTGCTTCACACACACTTTCATTTGCAATTTTCTCATTCATCTTTTGAGCCAAAACTTCGTCCGAGAGTTGTTTAATGTTGTTTTTCATACTTGAAAATTCGGAAACATATTTGTTATTTTTCTCAATAAGTTTCAAATTCTGAATTTCAAGATCTTTAATGATTTTACGTTTGGCACGAAGTTTTGTTTCAATAAGTTTCATTTGAAAAATGCAAGTTTCCATTTTAACCGGATCAGAGATGTATTGATATACCTCATCTTCATCGGATTCCTGGAAATCTGTGTCTGCCATCAGTGACATGTGGGCAAAGTGTGTACTTGCTTGTTCTTCATTGTCTGAGTCACTCATCTAGTGTGCATCTTCAGTCATAAATGCTTGCCCCTTTTCTCCTCCAGATTCCTTTCTCTTCTCATACAACATCTTCTTACGGTAGTATTCGGAATTCTTCACCACTTTCATCTTACAATCTCTAGCAAAATGTCCTGGCTCCATGCATTTGAAGCATATCACAGTGCTCTTTTCCTTTGCCATTTCCTTGTTTGACTCGTCTTGAGTGATTTGAGGAACAGACTATTGACCTTGGTTGTGTGGAGCTTGGGGGGGGGGGGGGGGGGTATGATGATCGACCACGGTAATTGTTGTTGTTTTGTGATCTCTGGGAAGATTGATATCGCTGACCATTGGATCTTCCAAATTTCTTCTTCTGAACCATGTTGGATAGTAAAGCAATCATTTG
This sequence comes from Senecio squalidus, assembly GCA_910822075.1. Lineage (NCBI taxonomy): Eukaryota > Viridiplantae > Streptophyta > Magnoliopsida > Asterales > Asteraceae > Senecio > Senecio squalidus. The sequence continues at coordinate 27,311,932 of CAJVGC010000432.1, read as the reverse complement.
TGATATTTCCTCCTCAGAATCTTCATCAGAGTTTGCAGTAAGACTTCCTTCCATTTCGTCATCTGGAAATGACACCGAGTACTTGGAGGATGGCTGAACGTTGTGGAGGAGTGCTTTAGATTGAGACGATTTCTCATTCTTTGATGATTTCTTAGACATTTCACCGATTTTATTCAACACGAGTGCTAACGGATCGCTTTATTTTTTTTGCCTTAGACTTTGTTTCTTCTATGAGTTCCAGGACTTCCTCCTCATTTTGCATTAGACATTCAAACACATCATGTACTGGAGTTGTCTGAATGTTGATGTTCTGCTTAAAATTTGTGGTGAATCGTTTCCAAACAGGCTTCAGTGTATTCATGAACTTCACGTTGGCTTCGAGATGAGTCTTTACGAATCCATTTTTCCTCAATTCATTGAGTAACCCACAAAAACGATTATAGGTTTGCTCAAGCATCTCTCCATCTTGTGCTCGAAACTCTTCAAACTTATGCATGGCCCCAATCATCTTAATACTTTGACCCGCTTTACATCCCTGAAGTTGCTTGGTTAGTTCATCAAACATTTCTTTTGCAGTTATGTGGCTATCGATGTTCATGAAGATGTCGTTTGGAATTGCATTCATGATGTGTGATCTTGCTAGTCGATTTGCTTTGTGATAATCCTTTTCCTCGTTTGTCATTTGAGTGAACAACTTCGCAGTTGTAGTCTCACTTTCAGTTCCGTCTTCATTGACAATCTTTACCATTATTTTCACTGGGCCATTCTTGATGATCTCTAGCATGTGCTCACCCAAGTCTGTCGTTCAATGAAATCCAAAAACCGTGCTTTCCATTGTTCATAGTCACCACGGAAAAGGACTGGAGGTCTCGTTTCTGATCCAATGGACATTTGATCTCTTGACATCATTTTCTTAATTCTTGTTGATCGTTTTATACTCTTTGTAAAAGTTTTTAGTTTCTGTTCGAATGTGACGGAAATGAGTTCGTGTTTAATTTGTGTACCACACTTACTATTCGTGTTCTTGTATTCGTGTACACACAAAAGTAGTTCGTGTGATGTAGTTCGTGTGACCACAAATGTAATTCGTGTGAAGACTTGGTTAAAATCCTCACGTTTTCGAGATAGTTATGTAACTTATCCTAGTCGAATTGCAATGTTATTAGACTGACTAAACACCTTACACGAATTAACAACTTAGACTAAGTTTTTACCTTACACGAATATACTTGATATTCGTGTGTGTTACTTTTGTAGTCTAATGGTACACGAATAGACTATTAGACTCTAAATCCTTTTTACACGAATACAATATGAGTTCGTGTATGTTGTTTTTGAAGTCTAATGGTCTATTTCCAGTCGAATGAACGGGTACTTTTGAGAGTATCCCGCTCTGATACCAAATGTAAGAATTAGAATAATGCCAAAAGTCACTTTATTGCTTCCCCCCCTCACCTATTTATAGGCAAGGGGGTAAATGTCAATTATTATCGAAAGTGACATATTATATATATTAGTATATAATAGGACATATTTACATTCATGTAAGGCTTGGAAAAGGTTAAATGAACATAATACAACTTTTGACAGTTTACGTTTTAACCGTAAAACTTCGTATAAATCGGATTTCGACAAAACGTTAAATTACATAAAACTAGAATTAGGCCCAGGGCGTCGCCCTATGAACCTACGACGAGGTATCATGGTGTTTTCCAGCAAAATTTCAGTATTTATCGACCGCAACGTCGTGGTTCCGTGGAGCGCCACAGCGAAATCTTCGATTACGTGTTATGATATTAAACAACTCAAACACTCGTTTGAGTAAACTAATATATGAAAGTAACACATTATGCAAAAATATTGTCTTTGGACTCAAAGACGCCAACGCCATCAAAAATGTCATAATACTTATTTAAAACGGACGTTTATCTACTTTTCGCTAAAACAAACATTTGTTACAAAAATGCGATCGTCAAAATAAGTCTTTACAACAAACTTTTATAAAAGTGTTTTGAAAGTCATATTACTCCATTAATTTGAAAGGTAAAGACTTTAAATTCCCCGAAGTGTCAAAGTTGGACTTTTACGTCGACTTTGACTTTCTTTCAAGTTGACTTTGATTTTACCTCAAATTGTTGACTTTGACTTTTATAAAGTCAACATCCTTGACATTTGACTTTTATAAAGTCAACATCTTTGACTTTGACCAAGTCAACCTCTTCGACGTTGACCTTGGTCGATCTCGATAAAACTTGATAACAATAATTGATTTCAACCGATATTCCTGGTAGTCGTTATCGGCTCGGAATAATCATCCTTTTCCAACGGACAGTTATGACGTGAAAGATCGATATCTTCCCATGGCCCTGTTTGGCGCGGAACGTCGTCTCCTAAATCCGTCATCTTGATTCAACTTAATAATCATTGGAATATTATAAACGTAACCTTAACCGACAAGGCTAAACCGGACTAGACTTATGGACATACTTAGACTATGTTGTTTATTGTTTTAGGGCACTTAGACGGTGGGGTTGTAGCTCCGTGATTATATACTCGAGTATTTGCTGTGCTTTCATTGTGAGTTATTCGTAGCCCTTGTCTTTATTGTTTTTGGGCTGGAAAGCGTATTTTAATTTGACTGCATGTATGCGGGACATTGTTGATTATCTTGTTTACCTAGTAGAATAGGTCTGCCTTAGATTAGGATTCATTATGGCCTTTGTGGCCCCCCTTATACACTCGTTAAGCTTTATGCCCAACGGTTTCATATATATAGCTGGGTTATTGTACCTAATCCTCATCGCTCGGTAGGACGCTCCTATGAGTGAATGTTATGACCGGTTAATTATTCGTTACCTTTGGATTGACTCACCTTAGAAGAGGGGACTATATTGTGTGGTCAGGATCGAGGTGTATGACTAGTCTAGGCATGGTACCTCGCTATGGTTGTAAAACAAGATATGATATTTGAAAGTTGAAATGTTTGTTAAAATTTGTCGTTGGGTCAACTTTAACTTAAAATTGCGAATAATTCACCAACATGTTGTTGATGTCGTTTTTAACGCTTTTCAGGAGTTTGAGGATTTCCTTGATCATGTCATACTTGCTTTTCGGATCGCTTGTTTTGTGTATTTTGGAACTTGTGATGTTTTATGTAATTTCCATGACGGTCCGTTTTGTGGCATTTGTATTGTGTTTGTACTCGGAGATTCATCGCTTTTGACATGTAATGTATTTTGTAAACATTTGGCATGATTAATGTTATTACGATGCTTTGTTTATTGGTTTTAATGTTGTAATCCTTGACTCTTGATATCATAACTGGATGATGTGTAAAATCTAGTTTAATAAACTCGACCTACTTGTAGACTTAATTACACACTTATAGGCAGTGGACCTATTCGTATATAATATAGCTTTAAGTAAGTAAATGTTCGATCACAGAGACTAATTTAGCTTTTAACTTCGAATTAATAATACTTTTTTTTTTTTGGGTTTTTGTTGTCACGATTAATTAACTATTTAAACTAAAGAGTGATTATAAAATCGATTTGAGAAAAGTAATTGTTTGTTATCAAATATTCGAAAAGTATACTCGTTTCACACTTCACTTGTTTTCTAATTATGTTTACGAAATTGAATGTATAATTAACTTCTTATATATATAGCAAAACTCCTCTCGAATATTTCACTAACTTTAACTACTTTAAATTATAATGTTCCTCTCGAATACAGTTACAATTATCAATAATCAAGCATTAATCAGCAAGCCGGTGTTTTATGATTTACCCTTATGAAGTTTCCTCTCGAATAACTTCTCTAATTACTAAGTCCTCTCGAATCTTATTAATTAGACTTACTCGTTCACGTTTTATTACCTAAATTGTTATTACTAGGTCCTCTCGAATCCTAAATATTTTAAATCGATTAAAGACCGACCGATTATTTCATACAAGTTAATTAATCAATCTAGATTCCTCTCGAATACCTAGAATATTGATTACCTAATCTGAATATAAACAATTTATAGTAATATATCAAAACACAAACAATTAAGGAGTAACGGTTAAACATAAACACCTACAACAATCGATATCGAAACATAAAGGTCAAAAAAGATCCATAAATCAAACGAGCATAAAAGAGTTTTAGCTAACCATAATTGTGTTCAAACAGCTAATAAAAGTAAAAGACACATACTGAAAATCTGGAATAAAAGAATAAGAAACAAACTAGGAAAGTCGAAAAACGTGTCGTGACCGAATTGTAATCGTACTCCAACTCTAACTCTTTGCCTTGATCTTCAAGCTTCCAAACCGAGATCTCCAGCTCCAGATATGTGGTGGAATGATTGATGATGAAACCTGGTCGTTTGGGTTGGTATTTATAGAGATAAATCAAGAGGAAATCGAGTTCGAGTCAAATTCCAATTTTGCTGAAAATCCCGTGAGGGCGTCGTCCTAGAATGTCTAGGACTTCGCAATGTGACACTTTTTTCCCATATTCGAATTTTTGGTTTTCTAGCTCTCTCTTTCTTCTTTCTTCTCCAATTTAAATCACCTAGATCGGATATCGTATGAAGAAGTTATGATCAAAACGATGGAGGTGATACTGCAACGTTCTCTTCGTCAGAAATCACTATTTTTCGTCTTTTATGCTCATTTCTTCCACCTTTTTCCACTTCCCATTCACATAAACCTATAAAATAGAAAAAAACAACTTTTCCACACGATTAAATGCAAAAACATATCCTATCCATCATGTTTATTATGAAAAACAACCGAATATCGCATAGAAATAAACGTATAAATATGCGATATCAAATCCCCCCAAACTTAACCTTTTGCTTGCCCTCAAGCAAAAACTGTGTTAAAACAAATTATCAAAGCCAAATTAAATTGCATAACCAAACATCTCACGAATTTTATGGGAAGTAAATCACACAAACTCTCAAACTAATCTAAAAGGTGTGTAAAGTATTATGTAGAATCGCTCAACTGCTCAGTCATGGTGAATATTCTATCATAGGCTTGATAAAGAATCAAATCTCCACCACTAGAGTCTAGGTACAACTAAACGGGGACTTTTATTCGGGTTTTAATATACAGGTAAAGGCATGTGAATAATATATAATGGAGTGTAAAAAGGGAAATAATAAAATATATATAAAAACTTAGATTAAATCCGAACTCCTAAAATCTTGAACGAACCGAATTGCTCCATTTTCTCGAACTTTACTTTTTTCTCCGAATGTACAAATATCGTACAGAACTCAATATACACTATTTCTTTTAATTTCTACAACTAATTTTTTTTAGCTTTTCTTGTTTTTTAGATTTTTTTTTTCTTCTCGACTCACTTTTTTTCAGCCTAGTACATGTCTTCCAATAATATTCTCCTTTTGGTAAGTACACATGCTCAAAACGCTATCTTTCTATTTTTTTCACTTTATTCCGAATACAAAAAGTAATACAAAGGCAATAATAATATGACTTTTTTTTTTCATGCCCAACTAACTTCACTTCACGTTGTAATAGCAATTATAATTTAAGTTCGGATCTAATCTAAAAATGAAACGAAAATAGGCGAGTGTACAAAATATATAGTAGTGTTAAAGAAACGAAATGGTTTCGGCGCAAAGTGGTTTACTAGAGTTTCTAACACTAAAAGTAAGTGTTACAAGGGTTAAGCGGAAAATATATAAAAGAAACGAAAAAGGCTAATCAAATGGGTTAATCCTAATTGCCCCTATCATTGAACCAAATCACACTAAGTTACCCTAATGCAATTGCTTATATGTGGTCTCGAAATGTATAACAATGTCAAGTCCTAAAGTCATCAACCATCGGCACACTCAAGAAACGAAAAAGTAGCATTAAAAATGAATGCTTTCAAAGGCTCAAAAATCTCACTATTTTCTCGAGTAGGGTATCAAATGCGCTTGGTTATGCTCAAAGTTTAAGGTAATTACCGACTAGACATGTTATATTTTTTAATTTTTTCAATTTTTCGATTTTTTTGTATTTTTCAATTTTCTGACTAAAAAATGTACAAAATAACACAAACCTAACACGATGGAAACTAAGCTAAGGGTCGAAAAATAAAATTTGGAATTTCCGATTGACCCCCCCCCCCCCCCCCCCCCCCCCCCCAAACTGAAGTAACACATTGCCCCTAATGTGTTAAAGACTCAAAACCTAAGGGAAATTACAAAAAAAAAAAAAAAAAAAAAAAAAAAAAACCTAAAAAGAAAAATAAGATACAAAAGAGAAAGGAAGAAAGTAAAACCCGGGTTGCCTCCCGAGAAGCGCTAATTTTTCCAACGAGTCGTTAGCTTGACTCGATATGCCTCGACTTATGCCTTCATGTAAAGGTCGAGATTTCTCTCGCCTTTCTTTCCCCCATGTTCTCCATCATCCACGAATTGCTCACTCGACTCATATCCGTCATGGTCGCAAAAAGTCAATGCTTCCTCCCTGACATCGAACATCTTATTTCGCTTCACCCAAGCGTCATGCCACTCTCGAGCCTCAGAAATCAGTAATCCAACATCTCCAATTTCCCAAACATCGTCACATTTGCTTTCATTGAATTTCGTCTTCTTAAATTCCTCCCATGCTGTGTCATCTCCGATATCCTCAAATTCCTGCAAAATATTCTCCTTTTCTCGACAAGTTAAAGAAAATAAATTAAAAGGGTCGTGAGAGATACTGTGACATTTTCCCCCCAAACTTGAGTTAGATTTCTCGAGCTCTTCCTTAAATGGAATTATTCTCTCCAAAAACGTTGCACCAGGATTATTGATTAAATATTCAATCTCTAATAAATCTAAATGCGGGTCGGAATTTTCAAATGTCAAGCTCGAAAAAGTCTTCTCAAATGCCTCCAACTCCATTTTCAAGATTTGATCAAAATCCTCGAGCTCCTCATCTTCCTCCTCTTCAACCGCAACTTGTCCTCCAAGCATTTCCTGCACATCTAGGTCAAACATTTCATCAAAAACGTCAATACGAAAACAGGTTTCATCAGTGGAGTATGAATGTTTTGGAGCTTTATCAAAATAAAATGTAATTCGTTCATCCCCAACCCCCAAAGAAATCTCCCTGTCCTTTACACGAATAATAGCATCCGCAGTATTTAAAAATGGTCGACCTAAAATAAGCGGTGCAGTACAATCCTCCTCCATATCTAGAATCACAAAGTCAACAGGGAAAGTGAATTTTCCTACGTTTACTAGCGTGTTTTCAGCAATTCCTATAGGGTATTGAAATGATCGGTCGGCTAAACGAATACTCATTCTGGTAGGTTTTAAATCTCCCGAAGCAAGTTTAGCATATAAAGACTGTGGCATCAAATTTATGCTACCTCCTAAGTCGGCCAATGCACTGCAACTATAGGTATTACTGAAATTACACTGGATAAGAAAAATCCCTGGATCATCCAATTTCGGTGGTATCGAGTTCTTCACCAAAGCCGAACATTCTGCGTTTAAGAAAGCGGCCTGCTCCTCCGATGACTTCCCTTTTTCCGTGACCAGCTCCTTGATGAATTTCGCGTAATTCGGCATCCCTGCAATCAAATCAAAAAGAGGAACATTAATACGAACAAATTTAATCATATCGCAAAATTTACGGTAATGTTCCTTCATGTGTTCCTTCCTCAAACGTTGAGGATATGGGACACGTGGCTCATAAGCCTTTAGTGGGACTTCCTCCACTGGTTTAGGTGTTTTAGCTTTAGGTTGAACCGGTGGTGCCTCTTCCTCGTCGTCCTCGAAATCGTCCAAATCTGGTTCTGCAGAGGGGTACGGTGCACCAGCAGGTGGGTGCGGCGCACCGTCTGACTGTTTCTCCGAAAAATCTCCGTTGTCTCCCCCAAACTTAATTTGTGAACGTGTCATGATTGCGTTCACGTGTTCTTCTCTCATTGGTGGAGGTTGATATTTCGGGCCCTGATTATTTTGAACATTTTGTGGTCTCGGGTTCGGTTGTGTGTTGCTCGGTAACTGGCCCGGTGGCCTGCTCGAAAACTGATCATTCATCCTATCGACCCTCCTTTCCAAGTCCTGCATTGCTGCCTGATGATTTCGCTGCCCTTGCTTGATGTGATCGTTTAAAACCTTCAATTGATTGGTCATCGTGTCATTCTTTGCATTCTGAGTGTGAATAAATGACTTCATAAGATCCTTCAAACTTTGGTCTTCTTCATTCTTTGGTGGGTTGTATCCTTGTCGTGGTGGGGATGATCGTGTGTTGTTTCGTTGCCATCCATTGTCCCGATTCTCACCCCGGTTGTAGTTACCTCCGTAGTGTGGCCAATTTGCTCCCCGATTAGGATAGCCATAATTCGCATAATTGGCATCCTCCACTCTGCACTCACTCGCATAATGCGGTCCCCCACAATTCTCACACCCATGCTTGATCACATGTACCTCTTTCTCTAGATAAGTCATTCTTCTATCAAGCTTGTCTGCCATCGTCTTGATCTCTTTCAGAATAATAGACGCATCACTGTTTCCTTCCACTTGAGTTACTTGTCCTCTTGATCGTCGACCTCCACCATTGTCTCGATACTCCCTCGATAATCTTATGACTAACTTATCCTCCATCAAGTTGTATGCTTCATTTGTGGTCTTGTATATAAAATCTCCTCCTCCGGCTAAATCCAACTCATTCTGTGCCTCCTTGGTTAAACCGTAAAAGAAAATCTCAATTATGTTGTCCTTGCCCAATCCATGACCATAGCAACTCCTCAGCATCTCCTTTAACCTAGCCCACGCCTCAGTAGACGTCTCTCCATCTTCCTGTCGAAATCCCCTAATGTCTCGTAGTAATTTCCTACCCAAGGCGGGTGGGAAAAATCTTTTGATGAAGGTTTCGCGCATTCGTGTCCATGTTGTGATTGAATTCTCATTTAGCTCCTCAAACCAAACCTTCGCATCTCCGGTGAGAGACGAAGGGAACACCCTCAGCTTGACACTATTGCTTTTTCCTTCTCCATACTTGAACATCTCGCACAGCTCGTTGAATTTTGCTATGTGCTTATGTGGATCGGCCTGGTACCTTCCATCGAATGTGTTGTCTTGGATCAGTTTGAGATGATGACCCTTGACAAAGAAGTCCTCACCCAAGTCCGGGGTGGTAATAGCTGACCCTCTGGTAGCTGGTACTGCAACAGCTGCAGCCCGTCGGTGCATAGGTACGTCCAATGGATCCATACCCGCTTGTGGTTCCGGCTTATCTTCAAGAATTAACTCCTCAACCTCAGACTCTGTATGACTTCCTCCTCCTTCTGAAGATGTATTATCTTCAAATTTGACGGGTGAGAAAGGTCCAAACCCTGGTGGCGTTTGAATTAATGTGTTTCCTTTCCTCTTGACTCGCTTCTTTGATACTCATGGATTCGATCTAGGACTTAGGAGTCGTAATCCCGAAGACCTTGTGTTCATCAACTACCCGAGTACCTACAAAGACAAAAACAAGAAAACCGTAAAATACACAGGTGTAATTACAATTAAAAGCAACTTCCAAGTATATTAATACTCGAAAGGATCGTATCATAAATTCGAAACAAAAACTAAAAATCAGTCCCCGATAGCGGCGCCAAAAACTTGATTTGTAAAATCTAGTTTAATAAACTCGACCTACTTGTAGACTTAATTACACACTTATAGGCAGTTGACCTATTCGTATATAATATAGCTTTAAGTAAGTAAAGGTTCGATCACAGGGACTAATTTAGCTTTTAACTTCGAATTAATAATACTTGTTTGTTTTTGGGTTTTTGTTGTCACGATTAATTAACTATTTAAATTAAAGAGTGATTATAAAATCGATTTGAGAAAAGTAATTGTTTGTTATCAAATATTGGAAAAGTATACTCGTTTCACACTTCACTTGTTTTCTAATTATGTTTACGAAATTGAATGTATAATTAACTTCTTATATATAGCAAAACTCCTCTCGAATATTTCACTAACTTTAACTACTTTAAATAATAATGTTCCTCTCGAATACAGTTACAATTTTCAATAATCAAGCATTAGTCAACAAGCCGGTGTTTTATGATTTAACCTTATTAAGTTTCCTCTCGAATAACTTCTCTAATTACTAAGTCCTCTCGAATCTTATTAATTAGACTTACTCGTTCACGTTTTATTACCTAAATTGTTATTACTAGGTCCTCTCGAATCCTAATAATTTTATACCGATTAAAGACCGACCGATTATTTCATACAAGTTAATTAATCTATCTATATTCCCCTCGAATACCTAGAATAATGATTAACTAATCTGATATAAACAATTTATAGTAATATATCAAAACACAAACAATTAAGGAGCAACGGTTAAACATAAACACCTAAAACAATCAATATCGAAACATAAACGTCAAACAAGATCCATAAATCAAACGAGCATAAAATAGTTTTAGGTAACCATAATTGTGTTCAAAACAGCTAATAAAAGTAAAAGAAACATACTGGAAATCTGGAATAAAAGAATAAGAAACAAACTAGGAAAGTCGAAAAACGTGTCGTGACCGAATTGTAATCGTACTCCAACTCTAACTCTTTTCCTTGATCTCCAAGCTTCCAAACCGAGATCTCCAGCTCCAGATATGTGGTGGAATGATTAATGATGAAACCTGGTCGTTTGGGTTGGTATTTATAGAGATAAATCAAGAGGAAATCGAGTTCGAGTCAAATTCCAATTTTGCTGAAAATCCCGTTAGGGCGTCGTCCTAGAATGTCTAGGACGTCACAGTGTGACACTTTTTTCCTATATTCAAATTTTTGGTTTTGTAGCTCTCTCTTTCTTCTTTCTTCTCCAATTTGAATCACCTAAATCGGATATCATATGAAGAAGTTATGATCAAAACGATGGAGGTGATACCGCAACGTTCTCTTCGTCAGAAATCACTATTTTTCGTCTTTTAAGCTCATTTCTTCCACCTTTTTCCACTTCCCATTCACATAAACCTATAAAATAGACAAAGCAACTTTTCCACACGATTAAATTCAAAAACCTATCCTATCCATCATGTTTATTATGAAAAACAACCGAATATCGCATAGAAATACACGTATAAATATGCGATATCACTGGAACACCTCGTGTTTCCGCTTAAAGCGGGGTGTGACACAAACGCCGTTTTCGGAAAATTGAATTTATTCGTATGCCAACACATGATATGGAACTAGAGGATCGGGCCGAAGTCGAGAGGATTAAGGCCGAAATACGCGCCGAATTTGCCGGCGAAGGAAACAATTAGGTTTTAATTATTGTAAACATATTTTATTTTTAAGTTTTATTGTATCGTTTTTTTTATTTTTAATGTTAATTTAAGTTTATTTTTTTTATTACTGTATTTTTATTATTAATAATGTATTAAAAATAATATGTATAAAAAGAAATAAATGAAAATATAGAACTGGTGGGCCCCAGAATTCGATGTTATGACTGTGGGTATTTCTGATGTTATGTTATGGGCTGTGTTAAGCTAAAATGACTATAACACCGAGCTTTTCGATGTTATGGCTGCATATACACTAAGTGAAGTAGTGTGGTGTAATGTTGGTTGAATTGTTTTATAAACAAGATTGTGGGTCGCCATATTGCCACATTTGAGACTCTCAAAAAGAATATAGTAAATGAATTTTTTATTTGTTTTCAATTTGAATTTAACAAAAATAAAAATTTAACGTTAAAAAAAAATAATAAAAAATAATATGTTGTTTTCATTTTGAAATTAATAGGGAATAATAATTTAAAGTTAAAAAGAAATAATAAAAAATTAGCAAGTCATTATTCACTTATGTAAGTCTGTATATGAAGTATTATGGTACTACATTCGTCCCATATTTATTGTCCTGTTTTGACTTTTTAAGTCTTTTGTTTGTAATTTTGACCTTGAATAACATTTTTTGTGTTATATAATATTTGATGCAAATTATATGAATGGATTAGGTTTTACATGTATTTTTCATTGATATATTTTTCATGAATAAGTATATAACACAAGAAAAGTTATTTAAGGTCAAAGTCGAAGATAAAGACTTCAAAAGTCAATAGTGGATAATAAATATGGGACGAAGGAAGTAATAATTAGCAAGTTATTATTCACTTATGTAAGTTTGTAAATGAAGAATGATAATGATAATGATAATGATAATGGTAATTTTTATTACCTCATTTCTTGATGGTTTTTTTGGGTTGTTTACAATTCTGGTAATGGTGTCTCATTTGACGACATAATTAAGCTTTTCAACTTCTGACGTCGTAGTAATTATATATATTTTCCATTTTTATAGTAATGTTGGTTGAAGTTTTTTTTATAAATGGGGCCTCATTGGATTATGTCAGTCTTAAGTCTCAAGTATGCAAGAACCTTTTTTACTTTTAGAGTTTTAACTTTGAAAAATCCTTTTCAAGTTTAGTTTTAATAAAATTAATCTTTTTGTTCTTACAAGTCTCAGAATTAATCTTTTCCATAATAGAAATCGACTAAAACTTTTTAACAAGTAATGTTTCCGAACATGGTTAATTCTTTAGTTATATTATTGACTTATGATATATTAAAGTTTCTATATAGTCATTCGTGCTATCGCGGGTCAATATGGTAGTTTGTACTAAATATAAGTTTAGTTTATTTATACAAAAAATCTAAACATCTTAACTATATTTTAAATAAATTAATTTTTGCCGTCACATGTCATCATGATATTCATTTTTATTTTAATTTTCTCGTCATTTTCTCCTGCTAGAGCAGTGCAAACCTAACAAGTTCTTGGCGAACCTAAGGTGACGTATTAATTAGGTGTGATGACGTAAGAGAGTAGAAAAATCTCTGATACGTGTGTCAGGAATATTAGAATGATTCAAATTTATTTAAATCCCTTCTGAGTTCTAACAATAGTTAGAGGGGTATTTATAGGCCTGAGAATGAGCCGTGGGCCATGATTACTTGTTTATGGGCTATTACTCTATGACCCAAAAAGGAACTAATGGTCCCATGAGGATGTTGTTAACTTCCTAGGCACCGTCCAGACTAGGCAAAGTGTCCTTTCTAGGAGAGTGTTCCGTCCAAGGGGTCATCCGCCCAGGCGAGTGTTCCGCCCAAAGAATCCTTCTAGGAGAGTGTTCCGTCAAGAGGAGTGTTCCGCCCAGGGGAGTGTTTCCCCCCAGGGGAGTGTTCCACCCAAATAAGTTTTTGCCTAGGGGGAGTGTTCCGCCCAGAGGAGTATTCCCTTCTAGGAGAGTGTTCCGTCAAGAGGAGTGTTCCGACGGGGGGATTGTTCCCCCAAGGGAGTGTTCTGCCATGAGAATATTCCGCCGAGGGAAGTGTTCACATAGGGGAGTGTCCCTTCTAGGAGAGTATTCAAAGGGAGTGTTCCGCCAAACGGAGTATTCCCGCATGGGAGTGTTTCCACCACGGGCGTTGTTTTTGCGCCGAGTAGGGGGTTCATAATGTGTTTGTTTTTTGTTTAACATCTTAGACCGAGTAGAGGATCAAAAGTTTAACCGAGTAGGGAACTCGGTGTTTTTGCCTCAACTAATCCGAGATGAGGAAGTTTGCAAACTAAACCGACTAGAGGTAGGGGTGTTGTTTTGATTCGGTTAAGTTTTTTTTTTCTTTTAACCGAGTGGGGTATTTTTCGAGTAGATCTTCGTCGAATAGAGGTTTATGTCGGGTTGGGAGCTTAAACCGAGTAGAAAATTTTATTTATTCATTTATTTTTTTGTTCGTAGGCTTCCCGGTTAACTTCTTATCGAGTAGAGGAGGTTTTTTTTGGTCTCGCGGCGCGGCGGGAGTGTGCCGAGTAGATGGTTTTTGTTGAGCCGACTAGGGGTGTTGGTTTTTGTTGATTGTAGTTAGATCGGGTAGAGGTTTTTGCTTTTTGGTTTCGTGGCGGCGGGAAAGTGTACCGAGTAGGGGTGTTTGTTTTGTCTTGATTTCAACTGAGTAGGGGTTTTATCTAACTGGTAGGGGTCCCGTGTTGTACTCGGTTTGGTTACCGAGTAAGGAGTAGGGAGTGTTGTCTTCGCGGGTGTTTTTCGGCTAGAGAAGTGTGTCCCACAGGGGAGTGTTCCTCCACGGGAAGTGTTCCCTTAGAGGAGTGTAGAGTAGCCAAGTAGGTAATATGAGAGTGTACAGTCCAAAGTAAGTTGGTGAAGTTGTCAAGTGACTTTACTCAACCTCTTTACTCCTATACTAACCTAATCACTATTAATTGTTTATCAAAAAAAATAAAAATTGTATTTTTAAATAAATAAATCCTTAAATTTTTTTTATAAATAAATCTTTGCCTAATGACCAATACTACCGATTTGTTTATAAATCAAAAACAATCTTATAAAAATGTTATTTTTACGCAATATTATATAGCCCATTATTTTATCAAAAATTAAATTATAATTGTAGTTTAATAAATACTGTGTTATAACACGGGGATTAACGCAATTAGGGGTGTTCAAAAGACACGGACCGGACCGAACCGGTAAAAACCGGACCGGACCGAGACAAAAAAAGTCAAGAAACAGTGGACCGAGGACCGGACCGCTTTTTCCGTGTCATTTTCGGTTTGGTTCGTAGTCGGTTCTTTGGTTTTTTGGTTAATTTCGGTTTTAATAAGTACTTTTGTGTAGTGTGAGCCTATTATCTTTTAGGTCACGAGATCTATCCTTACAAATATTATTTTTTTCAACTTTTTTTAATAATGAAAATAACCCATCACCTGTGTCTCGGTTATTTGCATGGAATAACCTTGAAACTGGAGCACTAACCAAATCGTCATGCCAATACATATTTTATAATGCCAATTACCTACGTTTATATTGATAAAAATAATACTTTCATCAACCTACGTATAAATATCTTATCTCCCTTCTGTACAAATATTAGCATAATCTAAATTTTTTTTTTTACTTTGTTGAGACTTGAGGGAGTGAAACAAAAATTATTTTTTTCGGTTCAAACTCATAGATACAACTTGTATCTTATATTAAAACTAGACCCCCTAAACTGTGAATATAAGATTAAATATTAGGATATGTATTAAAAAAAAAGTTAACTTTTCGGTTCGAACCGGTGGACCGCCGGTTTAACCATGGACCGGACAGGATATATTTTTTGAGTATTTTTTAGAACCGAGAACCGGACCACCATCGCCGGTCCAGTTCGGTTCCGGTCCAAAGTCGGGCCATTTTTTCGGTTCTAGCCGGTTCTCGGTTTTTTTTGTCACCCCTAAACGCAATAGATATAAAAATGAGTGTAGTCAAAATAACATTTATTTAAACATGTTTTTTTTGAAATATGTATCATGTAATAATGAAAAAACAATATTCTTAAAAGTGAAAATAAAATAAAATTCACATAATTATATTAAAAAGATCTCACTTTGAATTTTGTAACGACAAATAGAAGATTAGCAAATAATTTTAGGGGAAGAAAATATGTGGCTGTTACATATGTAAGCTTAGATGCAAAAACTCATCAAAAACTATGTCGTTTTGTGGTTTAAATGTTATTCAACGCTTGATTTGTCATATATTCATCAAGGGAGAGATAATCTCCAAAATGTAGAGGGTCATTGTTTATTATGAAGAAGTTATTAAAAGTTAATTCGACTGATTTCCAGTGATAAGAAAAACACTTATATTGTTGTTAGAGATGATTAATGAAGAAAAATATGTAAATAGAAAAAAATTAGTAAAGTTAGTGTAATAAATATGATTAAAATTATATAGATTTGAACAATTTTAAACAAAACGACATATTTTTTTATAAGAATTATATATGTAACAACCCCATATTCACTTTTCCCATAATTTAATCTTCTAAACATAAAACCCAACAATTAACAAAATATAAACCAAAGAAATAGATTTTAAAAGTAGAGAAAACATAAAACCCAACCATTTACAAAATATATCATAAAATTTACGTCAAAGATTACTAAAATTTCGCGTATCATAGACATATTTGCGTTAAGTTTCCCTTGTTGTTCGTTGTTTTTCTATTATAATTTAATTCTTTTTTTTTTTAATCTTTATGTTATAAATAATAGAAATAATTAATGAATTTTGCAACTGATGATGTTAGTAGGAAATGACTCATGTATGTGGCCTATTAACCCCCTATACACATAGCCGACTCACACGAAACCTTTCCCTTGTGCCATCTCCCCGCTCCTGGCTGCTCCAGTGTCCGATACTCATGCCCCGGTGTCCGGCCCCGTGCCCCGGTACCCGACGTTAGTGCCCCGACGCCGACACTTGCGCCCTGACACCCGACACTTGTGCCCCGTGTCCGGAACTTGTGACCCGACACCCGACACCTATGACCCCTGTCCTGACGCTCAGGCCCCAGAACCTGGCACCTATGCCCCGCGTTTCGGCACTCAACCCCCGACCCGACACTTGTGCCCCCGCATCCGACACTTGTGCCTCGCATCTGACACTTGTGCCCCGACAACCGACACTTGTGCCCTGGTACCCGACACTTGTGCCCCGACAACCGACACACTTGTATCCCGCACCCCGACACTTAGGCCCCATTACTCGTGCCCCGTGTCCCGACACTTGTGTCTTAGCGCTTGTACCCCGTGTCCAACACTCATATCTCGTGCCCGACACTTGTGTCCCGATGTCCTGCACTCGTGCCCCCGCACCCCGCAGTCTGACACTCATCCAACACTCGTGTCCGCCACTTTGGATTCCAATTTTCAAGACTTTAATGCAGTCATTCAAACGAGGTCATAATGATTAAGAGGAGCGTTACTTTTGTCATAAACTCTCGAACGTTGGAACCCATGAATGCCATTTATGGAACATTATTGGTCTTTATTACTAGACGTTCCCTCACACCTGAGAATGTTGGGTATAAACACCCCAGTCTTTGTGTATTTCGCCACATAATCAGTACTCAACTTTAACACACAACTACCATCATTACTCTCATACTCACATCATTATCTCACCGGAATATTTATACGCTTTCCGTAGTAAACATATTCCGATCACCTTCTTCAACCAACCACTTGACCACCTTAGGCTCGTCAAGAGGTTGATAGGTTTGTACTGCTTAGCAGGAGGTCAAGAGGTTGAACCTCAAACACCCAAGTTACTGAGCCTGCTATTATTTGCTCAAACAGCAACCATGGTATTTAGGTCCATGCTTAATTTTATAAACAACCTAAATTTTATTGGAGAGTCTAGAAATCAACTGGTAATTTTGATAACTATAACCATATTAGTTGTTGGTTTTTGCTTGCAGTGTTTGATGGTTTTAGTAAAGGTCTGTTTCTTTACCATAATTTTTATGTAATTTAAACCCAATCAATTTAAACAAAAAGATAAAATATCTAGGCAATCGATTTTACCGCTTTAAAATAAAAATTATATATACTTTTAAACTCGATACCTGACTCGACCACCATATTTCCAATAAGAAAACCGTACATCATAGAGTTGTAGTTAGCTAGAATATATAAGATTGATGCATAACAATTTCTTAATTAACTTCCATTCATAAATGGTACATATGTTTTACACGGAAAACATTAATTAACAGCAAAACAATAGCAAAAGTAGTGTGAATAATAAACTTAAAATGAAACAAAAAAGATGCCTGGTTTTATTAGTAAAATTCAAGCACAAGAAATACATTGGAACATCGATCAGACAGTGTAGTGTGGGTTGACATCAATATCTAACCCTCTTAGTTTCGCGAAGGACTCTACCTTGCCCTTTAGTGTATGAAGTTCCCTTAATCTGCATAGTAACAATGGACATTGTTAGAGATCATGAATATTTCTGACACTATCAATACAAACAATATCAGTGAACCTTGCAATCTCTGCACGACGTTTTGCTTCTTCTGCCATCATGTTTATGTCTCTGAATGTGTAGTTTTCAGCAAATATCTTTGCTTCAGATGTATCGAGACCATGAAGTGTTCGTTGTTCAGTTGCCCATGCTGCTTCACGGGCTTCCCTACCAAAGTCCTTTTGTGTGGTGAAGGCCGTCTGGCAATGTACCAGTATATGAGTACATTTCATTCATACAAATTTACCAGATTATCTTATACAAATAGTAAATACCAACATTGCTCACCTTACGGTTGATAACATGGCCCCATGCTCTCCCGCTAAGACCATATCTCACCGCAAATTTGATGGGGTCAAGCAACAAGTAGCTTAAGATGTTGTACAACCATATAACTCCGGTCCATCCCCAACCAATCTCAGCAATCTTAGCAAACTTCCATGTCAACATTGCAGACATCACTGTGGCAAACTGAAAATATATATAATTTTTATTTGGAAGGTTTTAGCAGAATCTTTAGAAATAAATGAACGAAAGTTGAAGGTTGCTTACGAGTTGAGCTAGAATGAATGCAGCAACCAAGAGAAGACCTGGCCTTTCCATAAAAGACCAACCCCTTGACCGTGTGACAAATATTAATGCCTGACTGATTGTGCTGACTTGAAGGTATATAGCTGATGCTAACTTTGCATTCAAAACTTTTTCTGAGAAAAGGCCTTCTTCCTTATTGAAATCAACCACACCAAACGTATTCTGACCACAAAACAAATAAAAATAGATTTTAAGCGAGGGTGCACCTGTTTGAGATAAAAAACGACCCACTCATAGTCATAGGTAAAGAGTTATGTACCGCAAAAAAGCTGGTCCGACTAGCCAAATGGAAGAATATTACGGTCATTACAGCGAGGTAAGTGCCTATAACAACACCAGTTGCGAAAATTTCACTCAGCTTCCAACTATCTGGGCTGGGAGATGGTTTGACTCTATCTTTGGAAATAGTCATGATTGTACCTGAATAAAATCATCCATTATGGAATAGTCATAACCAATAAGTAAGTTTTTAAATTTAGTAAGTTTCCGAAAAAAAAAAAGGTATCATACCATCATTTAGAATAGCTATGACAAGTATAAGAAGAGGAGGGAAATTGAATCTATAAAAGGCAGTCAACAACATAAACCCCAACTGCAATAAAACAAGGTTAGTGACATGATCATGATGATGATGATTATTTAATACGCACTGATTATAACTTACCACAATACGTATGGTGATTGAAACAGCATATATCTGGAGGAAGTAAGATAATTATCCAACAAAGTAAAAATGGCTCTAAGTAGCTAAAGAGTAGTTGAGGAAGGATTATTTACAGTGTAATTTTTCATTCTTTGGAAGATGGCTCGACTTGTTAACACAGCACTAATGATCACGCTAAGACCGGGCTCAGTCAAAACTATGTCTGAAGCACTCCGAGCTGCATCAGTCGCATCGTCTACAGCAATTCCAATGTCTGCTACCTTTAATGCAGGTGCATCGTTTACACCATCACCAGTCATTCCACAAATGTGCTTTTTACTTTGTAGAATCTTCACAATCTCATACTTGTGCTCTGTGGAGAATCAAATAATTTACCATGTGGTTTTAAGTTGAGTTGGGTATTATTCAAACATGGTTTGGAATTTTTACCTGGAAAAACACCAGCAAACCCGTCTGCTTTCTCAATGAGTTCATCAACGGGAAGAGCCGCAACTAGCTTATCTTTGTTATCTCCAAGCAAGGATGATGAAGGATACATATTAACACCCATTCCTAAGCGTCTGCCTGTCTCTTTTGCAATGGCCAACTGGTCACCTGCATCACACAACAATACAAACACGATTGTAATACAGGTGGAAATTTTCAACCAGTCGTATACTTATAAATGGGACAGTCAATCCAGGTTACATTTCGTATCTAACGGGTCAAACAAGTAAAATGATTAGCCAAAGAGTAAATGGGATAATATTGCCAAAAGTTTATAAAACATCCTAAATGACTTTATTAAATAATTTATGTAATAGTATTGAAAACACTAACTGTTTAAAAAATACCTGTGATCATCTTAACACTCACTCCAAGGTCTAAAGCTCTTCTAATTGTCTCAGCACTGTCATGGCGAGGTGGATCGAAAAGAGGGAGAAGGCCTATAAATTCCCATGGACCACCAAGACTATCTTTACTATTAGCAGGTACTTCCTGTATTTTAACGGAAAGTCATTTATCAAAAAAAAATATATATTAAAAATGATTTTGTATCTTCAAGGTGTTATTGTTACCTGACGAGCTACTCCAAGAGACCGAAGTCCACGTTCAGCAAATTTGTCAATAATCGAGTGTACCCTGTTCTCAATCTCGGATTTGTTCTTTGCCAAATTCAAAATCTAATAGTTGACAAGAAAGAAAAAATGAAGTTATAATTTGTATCATAGACTACTTTACTCAACTCTTAACCCAATTCCGTTTTATCTACTTTTATAGATAAAACACAACCCAGTGCATGTACATGGTTACCTGCTCTGGTGCACCTTTGCTCACTCTATGCATCTTCCCGGCACCATCAACGTATGTCAAGGCTGTCCTCTTATCAGTCGGATTAAAAGGTAGGAAGTGCACTTCTGTTATTCCATATCGTGCCTTGAAAACATAATTTATTCGTAAAACATGTAAACTGAATAAAAAAAAAAATAGTAAGATATTAAATAAAAAGAGAGAATACCTCTTTAGGATCAGCCAGCATTGATACTATAGCAGTATCGATAGCATCTTGATTCTCCAATCTTGAAGCTCTAGCAGCCATCAACACAACCGTGTCTTTGTCAACACCACTGGCAAAAACCTGCATGAACATATATTGATCATCGTTATGTAATTTTAATATACATTTAAATGAAGTTTTACAAAAGTATATACCGCAAAAGAAAAGACTTACCTCAATCAAATTTTTGTCCACAGACAGTTTGTTGAGAGTTAAGGTGCCGGTTTTATCACTACACAACACATCCATTCCTGCCATTTCTTCAATAGCTGTCATCCTCTTTGTTATGGCACCCTGAAATGAATCAGATATTGTTATGTGTTACTCTAAAAGAAAAGTTCAAACATTAAAAATAAATGTTAAAAGATCTCAAACCTGTTGAGATAACCGATGTGAACCAATGGCCATTGTGACGGATAGAACAGTTGGCATTGCAATTGGGATACCACCAATGAGTATCACGAGAAGGTTATCAATTCCTTCACGATATTCCCTTTTTTGAATAGCAAATATTATGATCAATTCAAGAAACATGCCTATGGCAATAGAGCAGATGCAGAAGTTCCCAATCGAAGTCAAAACCTATGTCCATAATAAGTATTACAATGAGCAGTCGTAATTCAATATGATATGCCACTTACTTTCTCATATATATTATGAAAAATTTTCAGGCGTAAAATTTTGTAATCTGAAATAGCAATCAATCATAGTTACGATTTACGAACCTGCTGAAAGTGGCCAACGTGTGTAGTGTTCTCCACAAGATGAGCTGCCTTGCCGAAAAAAGTATGGACTCCCGTAGCAATGACAACAGCCTCAATTTCACCTTGTTTACATGTGGAGCCCGAGTACACCCCATCACCGGGATTCTTTGATACCGGGAGAGATTCGCCTGTTAGAGCTGACTGAAAAACAGTAGGCCCGTGATTATGCTTTTAAGATTAGTTAAATAAATATTTTCTTATATTAAACTTTTAAACAAACACAAATTATGATACCATCATCGTTGCCAATCATTACAAGGTTTGAGTAGTGAAAATAAGCTCAATTTTACAGTTCTAGATCGGGCAAAATGCAAGAAAAGGGGACTTAACTTTGATCAAAAATCTATGTTTCAGGTAATATTGTAAGTTAATAGGCTTCCATGCATAGGGATAGAAAAAAAAAATTCCACCATGGCCAAAGTTTCGTTCATGTGATTTTAACCAGGTCAGATTACCTTTAAATCATACTTTTTTCTTGAAAGTTGGTTACATTGGTGAAACTTTGGTGATTACCTTTATCTAATTAGCGTTTTTTGTTAAGAAAAAAATATAATACAAATAGTTTAATGTTGTTACTTGATCAATCTTTAAAGGGTCTCCTTGAAGAAGACGTGCATCAGCAGGAATAATGTCTCCTAGCTTAATACTGATGATGTCTCCAGGTACCAATACTGATGCATCTTCTTCGTTCCATTTCCCATTGCGTAAAACCTGGTTAAACCAACATTTGATCGAAATAAATTTACCTGATTGTTAAACTATATCTTAAATAATTAAGGCATACCTTAGCTTTTGGTGCCAAGCGAGCCATGAGGGCTGCAGCCGCATTTCCAGCGTTATTCTCCTCTACAAAACTTATGGTTGAATTGATAAGCAGAAGTACCACTATGCCACCAAAATCATGATAGTCTGGGGGCTGCTTGTCTTTCTGGAAGCAATAATTTACAAAAGTGCAAGAATCAGAAAATATATGGTTTATATGCTAACATGTTCGTCAAAGTTGGTGGGATAGCTTTTATAAAATTGTGTTTGCATTCTGTAAGTAATTATTGTGTTTAATATCATTATTAAAAGAAATAAACAGTAAAGTGATTTATGAGGTTTTATGTATTTGATTAAATTTCTGATGAACTCCCCTCGCCCATTTGACTAGTTCTCTGTTTCGTTAAATCATGTACCTTAACTTATTTGACCCACTAGTTTGTAAATGGGTCGAATTGCCACCTCTAGTCAATCAATCATATAATTTCTCTACTCTTTAAACAGGATACAAGATGGACTAACCCCTCCTCTTGCCATAGCGATAGCCATGATTGCAGCTGCTTCCATTACCCAAGACAGAGGATTCCACATAAATCCCAAAAATTTTAGTATTTTATTTTCCTGTGATAAAGTTATTTGGTCAAATAGTTGAAAATCAAAAGATAAAACGAGAATGTTTTAGACCATATTATAACCAGACCTTCTTCTCTTCCAACTTATTGTAGCCAAACATGTTTAAACGCTTTTCAACCTCATCAGAATTAAGTCCTTCTTTCGTGCATTTTAACTTTTCGAAAACTTCATCCACCGGTATATTTTCCTGCCAAATTGTATCCAGATATAACTTACCATCAATATAAACAACAGGTTGTGTGAAAAGTTTCATACAAATTGGTGGCACACAAGCCCACTCGCCATATATATGACTTAGTGGCAGTTTACGGATATATTACATTTGGCATCAGACCTTGTAAGTTGCTACAGCCAATTGCAAAGATTGAATACGAATAGAAAAAAAAGGTTATACCAAATCAACAGCTTCTTTGTTGATGGCCTCAAGGGCAACCGCCTTGTCCTCGTCCATGGATGTCCTTCAGGTTTAATCACGTACGATTCTTCAAATATGAAACGTTCAAGTAGCAAGTAGATGAAGAAAATGTATAATGTTGACGATTAATGAAATGTGAAAATTCACCTAGAGAATACAAGTTAACCCGGATGAGATAAGTGGACGGATAACTGAAGTAAGAGTTTGGAAGAATATATATAGCAATGGAGAGAAGACAAACAAGAAACATTGTTTGTGTGACAACAACAATGAGACAGATAGATATCGAAAATCCAGATTAAAGTAGAAAATGATAAAAACTAGATTTAGGAGGTTCCGCCACAACCCAGCTACAACTAAACAACAACACAAATGACACATTGGATGGGATGGCTTTACTTTTGCAAATTCCTTATATTTGGCGCCATACAATAAAACAACGGCTCTTTTTTTTTTCTTTCCTTTTCTGTATCATCCGTACATCCGATATAAGCAAAGGTACATTTAATGAACTGTTCTGCAGAAAGTTTGTTTATGTTCGTGTATTTATTAAACGAACGAACATGAACATTATTTTTTGTTTGTTTAACTAAATTTACGAGCATATAAAGGTTTTGTTTGTTTATATACGTCTGTAAACAGTCATTTATGTTCGTTTATTTTTTAACAATAGTATAAATATGAATGAAATTATCTAATTAGTTTTCTTGGATCAATATACATTTACTTACATAAATAAAAAGTGTGCATGTAAATAAAACTTATTTAGATTTTCCATTATACGGATAACCATTTCATATTTTTGATGTTTATGAATATTTGTCCATTTCTTTATGTTCGTTTATTATCTATTTATGTTCGTTTGTTATCTATTTATGTTCGTTTACCACTTAAACGTACGAACAAAAACGAACATGAACAAGAACAAGTTTATTATAAAATGAACAAGCACGAACAAAAAAATCCATCTGTTTATGTGTTTGTGTTCGTTTATGTAACCGGTTAAAATTAAACGAACGAATATAAACAAGTCTAATTCGTATTTATTTTGTTCATATATATACCTAAGAAAACCAACCCAATGGCACTACCTTACATCGCACTTGTACGCTTAAACATTTCGTTATCGATTTTCTAGGTCATAGTAGAAATTATCTCAGTAAGGTATCATTAATTTTTTAAGTCTGTTGAATTAAATATACATAAATTGTATATGTATTATGTGTATATTATGGACAATGTTGCATAATTATTGACACGTCTTGATCACTCTCAAACAACTAGGTGATTAGAATTACTAACATGTTGCGGAATAACGAGTTAGTGATTGAGTTAAAGAATTGAACAATGAATCAAAATTATATTTGAGTAAAATGAATAGCTCATTCAAAGCCAAAAATGGCGAGAGAAACGGTTACAAAAGATATTTCACTCATACAAGCGCTACCTATCTATCTCACTTCTCTCACTATTTATAGGCTAATACACACACACACACACACACACACACACACACACACACACACACACACTAACTATTACATTAAACAACCCTTATGTTAATTCAAGAACATTTCGGATGAACAAAATACATTATGTCATTGATGAGGTTAGTAAGGACTACCTATGTATATATAGGTAATCCCTAAAACCTAAGTATAATGATGGGCCTGTGTTGTTTAAAGTCCGCTACTACAACCAAGTCCAATGACTAACAACGTTGATAAAACTAGTCAGCTGTCAGGCTGAAACTGCCTGACAGGTTGTCACCAGGCCAAACTGCCTGACAGGTTGTCATCGGGCTGTCAGGCTGAAACTGCCTGACAGGTTGTCACCAAAAATAGTCAGGTTGTCATAAACTGCTTGCCAAGTTGTCAACGCCTATCATTTGAAACGCCTGTCAAGTTGTCAACGCCTGTCATTTGAAGCGTTTGTCTTATTGGCTTACGTCCCGTCATAATGGCGCCTGCCTCTCAAGTTGTCAACGCCTGTCATTTGAAGCGCTTGTCTTATTGACTGACGTCTCGTCATAATGGCGCCTGCCTGTCAAGTTGTCAACGCCTGTCATTTGAAGCGTCTGTCTTATTGGCTGACGTCCTGTCATAATGGCGCCCGCCTGTCAAGTTGTCAACGCCTGTCATTTGAAGCGCCTGTCTTATTGGCTGACGTCCCGTCATAATGGCGCCCGCCTGTCAAGTTGTCAACGCCTGTCATTTGAAGCGCCTATCTTATTGGCTGACGTCCCGTCATAATGGCGCCTCAAGAGTGCTTTATTGTCGTCATAATAGTAAGGCATTACATATACTGGTGATTGATGATTAAGGCAGCTCAAGTATTCATGATCATCATTAATGGATCAACGTTCCATATACTTGAGACTAGCCATATAAATACATGGTCTAAATCATTGTCGATCTGATCTCAACTCACACTTACTAAAGCTTAAAAACAGAGTTCATACACTCTTGCTTTCATCCTCAACCTTGATCACCTTAGGTTCGTCAAGAACTTGTTAGGTTTGCACTGTGATCATCACAGGAGACCCAAGGTTGACATCACCCAAACCCTAATCCTTGTGTTTGACAATCTTTGATCGAACATTGGCGCCATCCGTGGGACACGTTTTTTAACGGCGTTTCACTTTTCCCAATTCCTTTTTTTTTCTCCGTAATCAACCGTTTCAATGGAGGCAACAAATTCATCGCAGGTCATTTATTCAGCGCCAGAAATAACCACTACTTTGACTACCACTGCACCGGAAACGGTGATGACTTCACCCCCTGCTTTTCCTCCATCACCTGTTCGTACCACAATGCCGGAATCATACGTCGATTCTGAGTGGACGGTGTCGGATCTAAGGTCGACACGAGGGTATCCCTCTTTAACAAGTCCCCTTTTTTCTACAAGGCTGGCGGGAACAAGTATGTTTACTTCACCACCGCCAGTGACATCCATCCCTCAATTTCAGCCTCTTTTGTCCCACGGGACAAGCTCTCAGGAGGATGGCACGGATCAAGTCAGACAACCTGTTTCAAATGTTCCTCCGACCGCTACTCAAGGGGTTCGGGAGGATCCAATTGTGGAGTTGCTTAGAAGTTTGGCTCAGAGTACTCAGCCACCACCGCCTCCTCCACCACCTACTTCATCGGACCTGTTGTCCTAGTTGGTGGCTGCGTTGCGCCCATCCCCGCAGCCGACGCCTGTTCAACCAGTAGATCCGTTGTCGCAATTTATGGGGCAGTTAAGGCAACCACACAATCACACCCCACCACCACCTCTACCACAGGACACATCTAACGACATGCTCAGAGTGTTGCAAACCCTAGTGACATCAGCAATACCACCCCGTGCAGCCACTATGCCTTTGTCAGTGGTTAGTTCAAAGTTCTGTGACTGGGTTGCCAGATTCCCACTCCCAGATAAGCAAAAAGTCCCATCCGTTGTTGGTACTTACGACGGTACTCGAGATCCAGACGACCACCTTGCTCTGTTTGAACAGGCTATTATGACTAAGAAATGGTTAGATGTGACAACCGTCTTATTTCAGGTGAAAACCGCATTCTCTAACTTTGAGTTAACTATGATTGATCTTAGCTTTACTTGTCTCGTAAACGGGTGTGAGTCGGAATCGGAAACGGAATCATAAAACGAATCCTAATACCAAGAAAACACTTAGTGAACTTGTCTAAGTTTCTATCTAAAATAACCGGAAACTTTCAACTAACGAAAACGCGTAACAATGGAACGAACGAAAAACGAACATTGCTGAAACTGGCCCCAAATGCGTCGCATTAGGCCCTAATGCGCCGCATTCAGGGCACAGTTCAACAATATTTTGCAAGCTTTAAAACTTAACCAATTGGACCTAAACTCGAGCCCAACGTTTGGACTCCGGGTTAACCATGCCCAAAGGCCTTGAAATGGTCCAGTAAAGCTATCCTAACACCACTATATCAATCATAAAACACAAACACATACAACACATACAAACACACCTTTACTAGCTTTCTCTCTCTCTCTCTCTCTCTCTCTCTCTCTCTCTCTCTCTCTCTTTGCAAAATTCTCCCAAACACACACACACACTCTTCAATTACAGAGATTTTCCACCAAAAATACAGCAACATCACCTTAAATATAACCTACAAATCGTTCATAAACAAGAAGGAAAGGAAGGAGCTTGCATTCTTTTGGGTTGAAATCGATTTCTAAGCTTTTTGGGTCAAAAATCACCAAGAGATCACTCCAACCATCTTCAAATCATTTTCTACTCGGTATATATCCTTCAAACCTTCTGTTTTTACAACATATATTCGTTGCATGTGCAATCTAACAACTAAAAATGAGTTTTTTTTATAAAGATTTGTTGCTAATAATGAACAAAAACAGGTTTATATAAAATGGGTGTTTAGATCCATGAAATTGGGGTTAAAAACTAAATATAAACTGTAAAACATCAAGTATTTGGAAGTATCTATCATTGCACGTCGAAATCCACCACCAAAATAGCATTTTTAGCATGAACGCGGCACACTCCTCATGAACGCGGCAGAAAAATTTTCAATTTTCGGTATAAGACGTGATCTTGAGCTTATTTCTTCAAACCGAGTTAAACAACCTGTAATGAGCTTAACTTACATATAAAGGGACAAATTGAACAAGTTTATATAACTTTGTATTTGGTATAAATATATGAATTATGGTTATAAATTGTTAAGTAGGAAAGTGTTTTAAATTGGACTTAATGATTTTGGCGCGGAAGAGCTGCCCGATTTTCGGTAGACCTAAAACCAACACTTATAATAAAAGCATTTCGTTAACTGACAAAGTTATTAACATTGGTACTTATTAAATCTTGGTATTACTATAGGAGTTCCGTGATTTCCGACCCGTTTCGACCCGTTCCGGTCGCTCTCTCTCTATTGTGCTATTCTTCGCAAACCGTGAGTTACTTCCCCACCTTTTATTACTATTTTGTACATCTTTTGGGGGAGACATGAGAACCAACCATTTTTACTACTTATATGCGTATGCCTCTTTTCGAATTGTTACACTCGAAATGTTTACAAACTAAATAATTGATTGTATGTCTTTTAAAACGCCATGTTTCTGGCATTTTTGTTAATTCTTGATAGAATTATAACCAAACGTAAACGCCTACAATCAAAACAGTTAAGGGGCCTGTTACGGTCGGATTATTGTTAGTATGGACGTTTACAGTCATGTCTTACACCGAGGGGTCAATGTTCACTTTTACAATCAATATTTTCTATACGTATATATACATTTTCAATCGACACGCTCGATGTATTCATGGATGCAACGATCTATTATGTATCTTTTATGACTCTTGATGGTAATATAGCCAGACGTAAGTGCCTCCTGTCAAACAGCGCCCGGTTTCTTTACATACTTTTAGCTTGTTTAAGACGCTTAGTATGGGTATCGATACTTAGGAAACAATAGATCCTTACTTAGGTGTTGGCCTAAGTATATGTCACTCAGATCCTTACTTAGGTGTTGGCCTAAGTACATGTCACTCAGATTCCTTACTTAGGTGTTGGCCTAGGTACACATTAAGCGCTTAATCGTTTCTACTTGGGTGTTAGCTCAAGTACTTATCAATCGATTGATCTTGGATGTTAGTTCAAGTGCTTATTCATCGATTGATCTTGGATGTTAGTCCAAGTGTTTATTAATCGACTAATCTTGGGTGTTAGCTCAAGAGTTTATTAATCGATTGATCTTGGATGTTAGTCCAAGTGCTTATTAATCGATTGATCTTGGATGTTAGTCCAAGTACTTATTCATAGATTGATCTTGGATGTCAGTCCAAGTGTTTCCTACTCGATAAATCTTGGGTGTTAGTGTTGGGGTTTATAGATCTTAAGAGTTCAACGTTGTATCAATAACCTAGCGGAAATAAGCTATCGATTATCTAGCGAATATATAACCTTCGGAAACGAAATCAAACCAATGATTATTGATAAGATTAGACCTTAGGAAGACTATTCGGATGATTGATTATACTTTATAATCAGTTTGGAAAATAAGAAAAACGGCAGCAGCAGTTCACACGCACAAAACCCTAGCAAAACAACTAACTCGTCATGCAGGAAGTTTATGGGTATTTATAGGCCCAGATATTCATCCGTACGAATGTGATCTCATCCGTACGGATACAACGATTTAATAAAAAATCTTGTTTACTTTACTTAACTGTGCGGATAAAACTCTCATGCGCACGGATGCATCCTCATCCGTACGAATGTAATCTGAATATTATTTAAACATCACAAGTCGTATATTTGATTAGTTCAGAATAACGTAAACATTCAAGCATATAATAAATCAAATAAGCAATATTAATATCCAAACAATACAAAGACTGATATTAGAATAAACATGTAATTACATATGAATCTAGTAACTAACAAAATGCACCTACAAACTCCCCCTAGGAACTAGATTCTATGTATTCAGTCTTCAAAATCTTCACTGCTGCTCAAACATATCTTCGTTCGGTCCTCTTATGCGTGGATCTTATAAGCAAAACATACACGTACAACCTTGTTGAAACGCGACGCCTGATCCATATCTTTGACATCACAAAATATAGGACATAGAAACAAAGAATAAATATCATTATCAGTTAAATTTCTAATCCACATTGGATCAAAAATTTTCAGTGTTTCCCATACACCTTTTCTCTCTAACACAATCATAGCTTCGGTAGTTCGATCATCGTAATACCATCATTTGAAACGCCGATGAAAATCGGTTTTCATGTTGCGTAATGGAATCTTCTCCATCACCCTTGGCGCTGTATACGTTACATGCTTCAAAGCTTTGCCTGTTCTTGGATTCTTCCGATCTTTAGAATAGGTAATCTTTGGATACAGTGGCCTCAGGTACTTCCATGATGTTCTGAACTCATACCGAAGTTGCTTTTCCAACCAAGTTGCCTTATAATCCGACTCACTATACAACAACTTTAGACGAGCCAACCGGATCATATCAAAATATGGTAGAGTCTTCAAGTCGGGAGCGAATTTAAAATAATCGATGCCACGCTCTCGCTTGATTGCGTATACATTTAAATCATCCAAGTATGCCCAACTGATAATTTGACCTTCGGTCTTCGCACCTTTCAAAGAATAAAACTTCGAGTAATCAGGTTGAACAACTTGACGAGGCGGGCGAAAACATCCTTGCATTGCCTGACGCCATTCATCTTTCTTGGCACGCAGTTCTTCGAGATCTGGAGTAGATTTTCCTGCAACTGGATGTTTCTCTAATTTGCGATTAAGATCCCCATCATCGACGTTAAAAGCTGCATCGTCATCTGGAAGATCTTGAAAGTCATTCGATTGATAGATAGGATTTGCTGAATCAACGTTTTGCTCAAACACTATCTCATCAACATCGTCGTCAGAATAAGGAGGATTTGCTGCAGAAGCAAATGCAGTTTCTTCAGTAATAACTTCATCAGGATTCATTTCCAGCAGTTCTGCAATCTGTTCTTTTGTCAAACAATGGATTATCTCTCCTTCTTCTTTATCATACTCGACGCTAAATTGAATTACCCCCTGCATATCCAAAATATGAGTTAATTTGGACTTAACATGCGAGATAGGAGTAATATTATGCTGCGATTCACTTGTAGGTTCTTTACCAGCATTATCAGAATCGGTGCTTTCACTTCCTTCGACAGACGGTTCAGAAGATACATCGCCTGAGTCTTTAAGTCTAAAAATCCCATCATCACCTACAATCATATTATCTTTCACCTGATTGTATTCTTCCTCCAATTTCTTGATTTTATTTGAGCAATCCTCAAGCAACAACTTCTGCGAATCAATCAAAAGATTCTGATCTTTTATTGTGTCGGACATTTCAGCTCGTTCAGCTTCACCTTTTGCAACTGCAGCATTTAGTCTCTGAATTTCTTCATCTTGTTGATGCTGTTTTGCCAAAACATTCAATAACATAGCATTCAAGACGGAAAGCTGAGCAGAATCAGAAATCTGCATTGATGAAGATGATTGTTCAGCAGTTATGGTTGTTGTGGTAGCAGTCGTCATGATTGGCTCACTAGTACGTCCTTGCTGCAAATGAGGAACAGTAATGGGAGGAATTGGAGCTGTGGTACTGGCACTCGTCTTTTGAGCAATATCAAAACGTTTTACCAGCTTAAAACGTTTCGACGATTTCTCCTTCTCCTTTTTCTTGAGAATATCTCCTAACGACTTTGTTGCAGGAGGATCTTTTCTTTTCCGGACTAATGGAATCTCATCAGCACCCATGTCAACATTATCTTCATCTCGTAAACCAGCTTGAGATGACGATCCACCAACAACAGGAGACTCAACAGGGATAACCTCAACATCTTCATCTGAGTCAGACTGTTGAGGTACAACAATATCCTCAACATCTGATTCACTATCATCATGTCTCCATTTCTTACCACCAGGGAAGACATATTTTGAATCAGCAAGGTGACCAATCAAGCGTTTCTCCACAGGTTTCACCTTCTTGTTCTTGTACGTAAGCAAACGTCCCATCGTCATATCATTCATTATCTCTAGCTTGATCATATCATCAGCATTTTTGGACAAAGTTGGAACCTTCACGTCCAGTATCATTTGTACAAAGCGAGCATACATCAGATATTTGAGCTTTTTCGTCTCCAGATTCTCTACCATATGCTGCAAAATCATTCCCGAAAAGTTGTAAGGAATGTTCAACACCAAAGCTGCAAACGCACTCTGAGTTGTCTCCCTCATTTCATCATGTCCAGCTTTTCGTGGGCTCAAACAATGCTGCAAAACGTGACACAAATACTTATATTGTATGCTCAACCCAGACTTGGTAATCACGCCCTTCTCAATTTCACCGTCATACTTCACTCGCAAAAACAGCCCTCTTACGAGATACTTGTTCAGCATAGTCGGCATCCCAGCTTTGTCTTCAAATCCGATAACCTCTCGAATAACATTTTCATCAATCATTACATCTACCCCGAGAACTGTACTGTGAATTTGAATCTTTGTATCTGCGCGAACAACCCGAGCATTCTTCCAGAAAGATGATATATGAGATAGATATGGCACACACTCTGTAGATATTGCTTTGTAGATTCTGGATAGCTTCAAGAACTTGATGATTCCAGCAAAACATGTAGCATTTCGAGTCTCTTCGTTTAGATATGCACACATGTTGTTCTTCGATCCAACGCTCCAGATAATGCTTTGAGGTTGCGAAGATTGTCCCACAATTACGTCAACATTAGAAACCGGGATTTCAGAGATAGGAACTTCAGCCATTTTCCTGCAAACAGAAATATAAACATCGAGTGCAAAACAGTTAGAATAAAATTCAAACGTTTTTATGTTTCTGTTCTTGCCATCCGCACGTATGAGCACTTCCATCCGCACGGATCAATATGTATCCGTACGGATAAACTATTCAAACCAAGCGGATTACACACTATATGTATGACCTGAACATTCGTACGGATGAAGGTCCTATCCGCACGGATGAAATCACATTCGTGCGGACAGAGTTCATCGTAACTGTTGGTTTTCCAAAACCTAAATTTTTATATAAACCTGTTTTTGGTCACAAAATTTATACCAACATGTTCCTTATCCACCGATTAACTAATCCCCTAACTCAATTTACCATTACAAACACACATAAATAACCGATTGCTTAAAGAATATTCGGATCTAAAATTCAAAAATTAAACAATTAAACGGTCACACTTTGTTGGGGTTTATAGATCTTAAGAGTTCAACGTTGTATCAATAACCTAGCGGAAATAAGCTATCGATTATCTAGCGAATATATAACCTTCGGAAACGAAATCAAACCAATGATTATTGATAAGATTAGACCTTAGGAAGACTATTCGGATGATTGATTATACTTTATAATCAGTTTGGAAAATAAGAAAAACGGCAGCAGCAGTTCACACGCACAAAACCCTAGCAAAACAACTAACTCGTCATGCAGGAAGTTTATGGGTATTTATAGGCCCAGATATTCATCCGTACGAATGTGATCTCATCCGTACGGATACAACGATTTAATAAACAATCTTGTTTACTTTACTTAACTGTGCGGATAAAACTCTCATGCGCACGGATGCATCCTCATCCGTGCGAATGTAATCTGAATATTATTTAAACATCACAAGTCGTATATTTGATTAATTCATAATAACGTAAACATTCAAGCATATAATAAATCAAATAAGCAATATTAATATCCAAACAATACAAAGACTGATATTAGAATAAACGTGTAATTACATATGAATCTAGTAACTAACAAAATGCACCTACAGTTAGCTCAAGTGCTTATTTCTCGATTGGTATTGAGTGTTACCTCAAGTACCCTCTTCTCGACGGATCATCTTCTCGCGAACGCTTATGGTCATATTATATCAAGGGATCGACGCTCTTACTATTACAATCATATTTTCAACACTTGTTTCTATTGAGAAATCTCTTAAAACACTTTTTACAAAATATTGTTATATTTTGCCGAAACCGCCTTTAGTCAAGGGCTAGTAAAACGGTAACTCACTCACTACTTTTGTAGTTGACATTTGTTCTCATGTTTCAGGAAACGCAATGTAAGGACGTTAAGTGCATATCTCTTGTGAGGGGTCAGGAAGGTCACGTGATTATGAATCGGGAAGACTTTGATTATTTACTTTGGGAATGTCTTTTGAAGTTTACATATGTTATCGTGGTTGTACTGTATTGTTAAATACTTGGTTATCTTTGAACTTTGTAAACGTTTCATGACTTCAATGACTTAAAAACCGTTTGTATTTATTATATCTCGTGTAATGATATCTTTGCTCTTCACATCTCGTGTTTCCGCTTTAGCGGGGTGTGACATTAGACCCAGTCGCTTGCCACATGTTCCCTGGAACATTACAAGGTTTCACTCGTGATTGGTTTGCTGACTTGCCTGAGAGGAGTATTCAGGACTTTGCAGATCTAAAGGTTAAATTTGTGACTCATTTTGTACAGCAAAAGAAGCAGCAGAGAACTCATATAGAGGCGCATCTGATACGACAAAGGGAAGACGAGGGGTTACGTGACTTCATTCAGCGTTACACGCAGGAGTGCCAGAAAATTGTTGCGTTACCCAAAAGTCAACAAATTTTGGGTTTTTCCCTCTCCTTGCTCCCAGGAAACTGCAAGAGAAACTGATCAAGCGAAATCCGGTTACTTTCAAAGAAGCCACGGACAGGGCATATGACTATCTAAGGTCAAAGGAAACTGTCTCCCTGACAAGAGAGGTAGGCGGCAAGTCATGGACCGACACGTCAGATCGCATGCATGATGCTCTAACTGAAGACCATCGACGAGATGAAAGGAGCAACAGGAGGTTTGGCCCATACGATAAACATGCGTCTGAGCTTGCTCTTAGCAAAACACCAAAAGAAATCTTGATAACAGAGCAGGTGTGCGCTATCTTCACACCTCCACCCCAGATGGAGCATAGGTCAGGTACGAAAAACATGAATAAATATTGTGATTTCCATGAAGACCATGGACACGGAAAAAATGTCTGTAGAGAGCTCAAAAGGGAAATCAGGCGGGCTTTGGAAGAAGGCCAGCTAGAACACCTTGTCCCTGGCGCTAAGCAGCAAGCAAATAAAACTCCACCTAAGAAGAGTTATGCCTAGCAAAAGAAGGGGGAAGACACAGAACACCCCGGACCACCTGATGGCCATGTCTTCATGATACATGAGGGAGCCAATATGAACTGACCTATCAACGTGCGGTAGTCTTTACTGTCAACTTTTCCTTTATGTTTTCAGTAAATGTTTCCAAGCACATGGAATGTCATGGTCATGTATGAAACTGGCAAAATAGCATTTGGTATGATCTTGTATCCCAATATTATCTCACAATATCATTTTTCTATGGTATTTGCATAAACAAATAAATATTTAAGTAAGGATTCAATACAAAAAGCATAAGGCCACAATAGACATCTCAGTCTAAAGCCAAACATGCACTTTCATTCGTACAATGTTCCAACTTGAACACGCATGCGCACGTACACAACTAAGAACATAGTTCAATACAACATGTATGAAGCCAAGAAAGACAACCTTGTCTGGCCAAATAACATACAATCATATTCGTCTTTTAATCTACTTGATAAAAGATAAGCACTTCTCACTGGGAAGCGACAATCCTCGCGAGTAAACAAAGTAAAGGTTAACCAACAAAAGTGCCATTGGCACAGTGTCACAGGCACAATATGAAGCATACATCAGAGATACCCAAATCTACCTATGTCATTGGCATGCAAAGGAACCATGGGCCCTCAAGAAAGTGTCATACGCACAACCAAATATACACACTGTCATGAACACCCAAGACGGTGTCATGTCCATAATAAAAAGATAAAAAACAAAAATGTGTTATTGGCTTGATCATCCAATAAAACATTATTTTTCAAAGCACCTCCTCAGATGTTACACAAGTCCGGAAAGAAAAATATGAGCAAACGCTGTGATTTCCATGAAGATTATGGTCATGATACTAATGCATGTAGAGAACTAAAGGCTGAAATCAAGCGCGCCTTAGAGGAGGGGAAATTAGAACACCTCGTACCTGCAGCAGGACATACAATTACAATTAGCAAGGAGTTAATTATTTAAGCGTACAAAAAAGTTGGCTAAAACATGACCGGTTTCTCGGCCTAACACCGCCGACCATGGCGTACCGCCAGCCATGCTTACCGCCGGTCACGGCTACAGCCGCCGGTCATGGCTTACTGCCGGTCATGGTTACCGCCGGCCTCACAAAAAAAAAGAAAAAATAAAAGAAAAAGAAAAAAAGACTTACGAGTAACGAGTGATGATAGTTACGACTTGCAAACCGTTGTTTTGGCAAATCCTAACTCGGGGGAATGATGACGTTAGTAAGGACTACCTATGTATATATAGATAATCCCTAAAACCTAAGTATAATGATGGGCCTGTGTTGTTTAAAGTCTGCTACTACAACCAAGTCCAATGACTAACAACGTTGATAAAAACTAGTCAGCTGTCAGGCTGAAACTGCCTGACAGGTTATCCCCAGGCCAAACTGCCTGACAGGTTGTCATCAGGCTGTCAGGATGAAACTGCCTGACAGGTTGTCACCAAAAATAGTCAGGCTTTCATAAACTGCCTGTCAAGTTGTCAACTCCTGTCATTTGAAGCGCCTGTCAAGTTGTCAACGCCTGTCATTTGAAGCGCCTGTCTTATTGGCTGACGTCCCGTCATAATGGCGCCTGCCTGTCAAGTTGTCAACGCCTGTCATTTGAAGCGCTTGTCTTATTGGCTGACGTCCCGTCATAATGGCGCCTGCCTGTCAAGTTGTCAACGCCTGTCATTTGAAGCGCATGTCTTATTGGCTGACGTCCCGTCATAATGGCGCCCGCCTGTCAAGTTGTCAACGCCTGTCATTTGAAGCGCTTGTCTTATTGGCTGACGTCCCGTCATAATGGCACCCTCCCGTCAAGTTGTCAACGTGTGTTATTTGAAGCGCCTGTCTTATTGGCTGACGTCCCGTCATAATGGCGCCTCACGACTTCTTTATTGTCGTCATAATAGTAAGGCGTTACATATACCGGTGATTGATGATTAAGGCAGCTCAAGTATTCATGATCATCATTAATGGATCAACGTTCCATATACTTTAGACTAGCCATATAAATACATGGTCTAAATCATTGTCGATCTGATCTCAACTCACACTTACTAAAGCTTAAACACAGAGTTCATACACTCTTGCTTTCATCCTCAACCTTGATCACCTTAGGTTTGTCAAGAATTTGTTATGTTTGCACTGTGATCATCACAGGAGACCCAAGGTTGACAGCACCCAAACCCTAATCCTTGTGTTTGACAATCTTTGATCGAACAGTCATCATTAAACAATAACTCCGGTGAACTTCAAGTTAAATCGGGTAGACTTCCTTGTTCACCCGAGTTAAAGTCTTTACTGAATGACTAACTAAGTTTTAGTTCGGATGATGAACATTGTTCACCCGAACTAATTCCTTAGATACAAAACACTTCTGATGAACATTTTGAAGCTTTAGCCATCACTCTAATTATGCTCCAACAATCATGCTTAGTTGCATCCTTACTATCTATTAAAAGGGAGATGATACATACACCAATTCTTTTTGCCATTAACCACTAGTTTTATTGTTTTGACTAAATTACCCATCCTTATTCAAAGTTTCATTAAACTTTTATCCTTCAACAATCCTTTTTGTTTCGTATCTTTAATATTTCCTTAGGAAAAGTGTGTTTTTTTATTTTTATTTCTTTCACAAGCTCTGATTCTATTTATAGGTTTTCTTTCACAAACTATACAACACTTTGGTTTTATTAATAATCTATAGCCACCAACTTTATTCCACTAAAATCCTTCATCCAAATAATGACATACAACATCATAATTTTATAATTATCAGCGCCAATTTTATTACTTATTTCACTATATGTATGACATACGATTAATCTTCTTAATCAAAATGAATAATAAAAATCAAACTGTGTCAGTTTCATATAATATTTGCAAATATATATATATATATATATATATATATATATATATATATATATATATATATATATATATATATATATATATAGGGAGAGGTTCTTATAAACCAAAACTTAAAGTAAAATAAGTAAAAAAATATGAAAAAATAATTTATTATATGTGTAATTTTGTATTATGTTTATTTATTCAATTATAACAAACTTTAAAAAAGCAAGTTTTGATATGCATCAAAATATATGTTGTTTAGGGACTGTGCATCAAATTCTTTGTTTTTGTGTAGTAAATATTCAAATTTGATGCACAACGGTAAAACTACCCATTTTATGATGTACAACAAAACTTCGTTTTTTAAAGTTTGAGATATGGTTAAAATGAACGATAATCCAAAATATCTAACATTATAAATTATTTTTTAATTTTTTTTTTACTTATTTTACATTAATGTTTGTTTTACAAGAACCAACCTCTATATATATATATATATATATATATATATATATATATATATATATATATATATATATATATATATATATATATATATATATATATATATATTATCAATACACAAACATGTATTGTCAATAAAAAAATCCGACGAAAGTAGTAAACGTCAAAAACAAAATACCAAAGTGATAAATCAAAGCAAACAATCATAAAAGTCTTCATGCTTCAGTTCTATCAAAAGACTACTCCATGATTTTAGTCTCATTTGGCCCAAATCTTCTATTCGAACATGATAATTTCACTAGAAAGATCAGGATATGAATTTAAATCAATTATGTTGACATGATGGACATTTCTAACCTCATTTACAAGCTCACTTATAAAGAATCCAAGAAAATTACATGGAACAACAAATTATGCCATGTGCTTACTTGGTTCTATCATAGCGTTACGCATAGGTTTTGTAGAATTGGTTATTCTTATTCTTAACTTGTATGAATTGAGGGAAAACCAGTGGGTTTGTCTCTACGCGTTTCGGCGGGAAAAAACTTTATACTGTGTATATTTAGTTGTGGAAGCAACTAAAAATAAAATTTTGATGTAAAAGAAACACAAATGAAAACGTTGTTATTTTATTAATAACGTAACAAAAATAAGAAGTGTTAAATAACATAATCCAAAGAGAAAAGTAATAATTTGTTATCCAAAAAGAAAACTAACCCAAAATAATTAAATAATGATAATTAAGACGTAACTAATTTATCATAATGTAAAAAGAGAAGGTGAAACGAAATTGTTGAAGACAAAAAAAGTAACCCAAAAAGTCTCGAACTAAAAAGTACCCGATTAATTGAAATGAATAATTACACACATTATTTCATAACTCAAAAAGAAAAGTTGTGAACTAAAAGTAACGATTAATTGCAATAAATAAGTAGACACATTATTTCACAGCGTAACCCGAATATATAACCCAAAATGAAAGCTAAAAAAAAAAGAAAAAATTAAGGAGACAGGCAAACAGTTATTTCAAAAGGATTGTCAAATGTTTACATAATATAATGTCAAACAACCACTATTAACCTCATCACATGTTAATGATATAATATATTTTAGTTAAGACCTTAATTATTTTGAGCAACAACAATATAGTTGTTACTTTTGTTAGGTCTGACCAATTCTTAAAATTATAACATTCAATGTAAGAAATTAATAACAGGTTGTGGAATAGCAAGCTATTGATTAAACTAACTGTATTAGAACAAGGAATTCAACGACTGAAGATATTATTTTCAAAGCCTTACATGGCGGAAACGTTTGTTACAAAGATAGTGATTCATAAACTCACACTTTCTGAACTCCTCTCACTACTATTTATAGGCTAAGCTAACTAACTATTACATTATAATAACCCTTATGTTTATTTAAAAACACTTCGAGTGAACTAATAAATAAATCATCAGTTAACTTTAGTGCGAGTGAACTTGAACTTAACTCTGGTGAAGAGTTAGTTCACCCGACCTAAACTCTTCCTGATATTACACTCTAATATTTAGTTTGGGTGATGAACAATGTTTACCCGAGCTAAATGTCTAACACTCTGCAATATGATTAAGATATTTGGAAGCTTCAACATCAATCCTATATGATCCAACAATCTCCCCCTTAGATGATGCTTCCAAAATCTTCGTCTTGCTAGATTAAGCTTCATTCTCATCTTCAATATAAACATCACTCTCTATCTTCTAGTCCCTTGTACCCCTTCTGATTTTATCAACCTCCCAAGCTACAACCTCAGGAGTCATCTTTCTTTCTTTATCATCAGGTTGCATTTTATCAAGTGGAAGGTTAAAAATGATAAGAATATCATCATTAGAGAGCTCTCTTAGATCAGCATTTTCATAGAGCCTCTCATCCTCTCCATCTTCTCTGATCAGTACAATCTCATCAGACTCATACACTACTAGAAAACTGTCTTATACCGACGGATATTTCTAACGAAAACTTTCCGTCGGAAGTTTCTGACAGATTTCCGACAGATCCCCGAGAGAAATCAAGTTCAAAACATATTATTATATTTCCAAGAGATTTCCGACGGCGTTCCGACAACCTAATTTCCTGTTAGAAATCCGTCGAAAACCTGTTAGAAAATACCGATAGACTTCCGACAAATCCTTGAATAGTTGATAGTTCCGTCGGAAATCCGTCGGGAGAGATATTTTGTTTGTATTTTTTTAATTTTAAAAATTTCTTTGTCAGAACGCCGTCGGAAATTCGTTCGGTCAAAATATATTAAAATATTTTTATTTATTCTTATTTGTTTTCGTCGGAAATTTCGGGATTAGGGGTTGGAGAGGGTTTGTTAGGGTTTAGTCTGTCGAAACTCGGTCGGAAATTCGTCTGCATTATTGATTTTCCTACAGAATTCCGACGGTTTCTTTAAATTCGAAAAAAAAATCATTTATTAACTTTTAGGTTACATACATAAGTACATACGTATTCATGAGGTATCATTAGTTGTGTACATATACATTTTTATGTCAATAATGAACCAAACTTACATTAGTCCAGTGATATTTATCCTAGTTAGACATTAAATGAAGTAAGTTTGCGTGTCCCTTTAAACTAATAATTATTAAATAAAATTATAATAAAAAAACCAAATTGGTAGATTCAAGTATAACTTATTGAGATTTCAACATTTTAAAAGGAATTAAAATATATACACTATTAGAATTAATCTTTACTATATACACTACAAGAACTAAACTATATGGGTTGTAATTGGATACGAGGACGGTTAGGTGTAATCGGGTGGGCTTGTCAAAACCCGTCACCGGCCTGAACTCGTTATATATATTTATATATATATATATATATACCGCTTTCTACCTCTAAACCTGTCAAAAGGCCCCCAAATCCGACCCAATTATCTCGTGTTTCTGATTTCCCCATTGATTACGAGGTGTTTTTTCCACATACATACATGAATACACCAATACATATACTTATGTACTCATACAACATATAAAAGATACGATCGACGGATAAATATCACTGGACTAATGTAAGATACTAAGTAGGGGTGTAAACGGGTACGATTTCGAGCTCGGCTCGTTTAAGTTTTACAGAGTTCGAGCTAGAACTTGGTTT
This sequence comes from Senecio squalidus, assembly GCA_910822075.1. NCBI lineage: Eukaryota > Viridiplantae > Streptophyta > Magnoliopsida > Asterales > Asteraceae > Senecio > Senecio squalidus. The sequence goes on along the minus strand of CAJVGC010000432.1, from coordinate 27,270,541 downwards.
GTTTTGAGCCTTATATGTAAAGCTCAAACTAGGCTTGTAAGATATAGGCGAGGCTCAAGCTCGGCTCGAATTCTGTTCGGGTTCAACTCGTTTATGTAATAAAATATTAATTTATTAATTTATATATATATATATATATATATATATATATATATATATATATATATATATATATATATATATATATTTTTGGCTTATTTATATTATATTATATTATATATATATAAACAAAATCATGTTTAGGTTCGCGAGTTCATTGAAAGAAGTTCGGGTTCGAACTCGTCTAATAAAGGAGCTTTTTATGTTATGTTCAAGCTCGTATCGAGTTCGTTTAGGCTTGACTCGAATTGAGCTTTTTAGAAGTCGAACTTGAGTAGCTTGACTCATTTATACGCCTAAATACTACTAAGTGAAAATAATTCCATTTATATGTAAAATATATACAAATTGAGTAAATTAAACAAATTATAAAAATATTACTAGTATCAACTAACATTAATATCAATTAAAACACTTAATCAATACACACATGACATAAGATAGAAAAATCAAGTATTAAAATTGTTACTTATTTTTATTTTCACTTTCCCCAAATTACATGTCCTGTTTTTCATTTCCCTCACAAACTTCCCCCCAAATTTTCCACCATAATTTTCATTTTCTCCTGAATTGAAGCACAATATCGAATAGAGATTTGAGTCACACTCAAAACCCTCATATTATTTTGTTGCTCATCATTCTTCTATCTATCAACTCACCTCACGACTTTTCTTTTGGCAACAAGGATTCCAAACAGGTTAGTATTGAATATGACTTCAATCTTTCATAATGTTGTAATTCAGCTTCAAAACTTAAACTCTTGTTTCGTTAAATTCTTATTTTGTTAGTATATAATATTAATGTTGGTTCATCTGTTACGTTTCTTATTAAGGGGCTGTTTGTTTCGGCTTATGTAACGGGCTTACGAGCTTATGTAACTTTTTATAAGCTCATAAGCCCATTTTTTCTGGCTTACGAGCTTATCAAGTTTAGCTTATGACTTATTTAAAGCCATAAGTTAAACTTATAAGCTCATAAGCCAGAAAAAAATGGGCTTATGAGCTTATAAAAAATTACATAAGCTCATAAGTCCGTTACATAAGTCGAAACAAACACTTTCTAGGTTCAACTTTTTTTAACTGTTTATAACTTTTTTTAATTGTTAGTGGATATTCAATATGTCGACTCCTAATGGTAGAGGGTGGATGTATGAAAGGATAGATGGCAGACTAATTAGTAGGTCTTGGATAACAAAATATCAGTGGGATTCAGAATTTGATGAGAAAGTTAGAGCAAATTGGGAATACATTATGGAGAAAAGGTATCGTGATGTCATGTCGGATGCTAGAGAAGTATCAAAGAAAATGGCCAGAGCTAAAGGGGTAAGTGTTGGGAACGATTTGTCTGTCCTTAAGCCCTTTTTTCCAGAATGGATGGATGAAAAAAGCTGGGCAGAAATGATTGATAGCTTATGGAATACCGATGCATGGAAAAGGATGTGAGCCTCAAATAAGGCCAATAGGTGCACACTAATAGAAGGGCAAATGTCTGGACATTCTGGAGGTTCTCGAAGCTTTCTTCATCATAAATTGCACATGGTAATTAGTTTTTTTTTTTTTTTTTGAATAATTAACTTTGGTTCACTAATTATTTATCCATTCAATTAACTCTTAATTGTGGAACTTTTTAGGAAAAAGAAAAAAACGGCCCAATAACTTTTGCATATCTATATGAAGATTTGCATACAATTAAAAGGAAGTTACCTGGAGAGCCGTCAGGAAGTGCACCAAAACGGTTTACTACTCGAAAAGCAGAGAATGTTTTGGTAAATTTTCTTTATCTTTATCTTTATCTTTTTTTTTATAAATTTATTTTACGTAATTAATCCATAAATATTTAAGATTACTTACGTATTCAATAAGTTTTTAGTGTAATGGTTGTTTTCATTGCTACAGAGAAAGTATAAAGAACTTGAGTTGGAGACATTTGGGTCGAACAATCGTGATCATCCAGTTGAGACCGATATAGAGCTTTGGACGCAGGCTTGTGGAGGGGTGAAGAAGGGAAATTTGTTTGGGATACCTGATGAAGTTTTACTCTCGAGTAAATCTTGTATGTCGAGTACCAGTACACCGTGTACGCCTAATACGGTTACTATTGTTGAGGTTAGTTAGTTTGGTCTTCTTTCTTCTCGTAGGTTTTACTGTTGTTTCAAATGGTTAATTGCGTGAGATTGTAGTTGTACTTATTATATCGATAATATTAGTTTTTTTTACGTGTATGAGTTTGATTATGTAGGTACAAAAGTTGCAAGATGAACTTGAAAAGCAAAAGAAAAAAACCGATGAAGGAGAAGAAAAGGTGGCCTTACTAGTAGAGCGGGACAAGGCAAGAGAAAGAGCTATGGAAAAGCTGATGGAACAAGTGGCTGTTTTAACTAAGGCTGTGACCGGCAATTTGCCATCGCCTTCAAGCTAAGTAAGCTAGTATGGATATCTTGTTATTCGCGAATATTGCGTATATATATATATATATATATATATATATATATATATATATATATATATATATATATATATATATATATATATATATTCTAACTAATCTAGGATGGTTGTTTCGTTTATGGATGTCTATTATTGTATTAGGATTGTTATTATCGTATTTTGATATCTTAAATCGACATTCCACTTTTTGTGTATTATATTTATATTTAAATTTCTCAAAATGTGACATTTATTGTGTATTTAAAGAAATTACATGGGTATATAGAAAATCAAAATGTTTCCAAACATTCCCGCCAAAATTCTGGCGAGTTTCCGACAAAAAAGTTGTCGGAAATTTGTAATCCGACAAGTTGTCACAAATCCGTCAGAACACTAAGCTGTCAGAATCCCGTTGGCAATTCGTAGCTGAGTTCTAAATTTCTAACAGAAAATATTGTCGGAGATCCGTCAGAAAATATTGTCGGAGATCCGTCAGAGGTTTTCATGAGTGTCTCAGTTGTGTCAAAGGACTGAGTCATTGTACCAATTATCCTTTTTCTCTTGATAACAATTGCACCAGTATAATGATCAAACCTCCAACCAACTATAGGTGGAAGAATACCTCTCTTCATGTTCATCAGTTCTTCTCTTTCAGCCCTCAACTCCTCTTCGAATACCTTCTTTATTCTAGATCCTGAAGCACTGCCCTCTCCTTGAACTGAAGCATCATCAACATAAATGGTAAACCCATATTGATCTAAATCACCTCCATCTGCTGCAGTCTCATCAATCCAATTAGAAAATTCTTCAATCATGGTTGTGACAGCAGGATCATCTACATATTAGTCTTCTCAAAGTGTAGATTTAGAAGATTGAGCAGGAACTGGATCTTCATGTTGAGTCTTTGCAAACCAAGACTCCTTCTCCATATATTCAGCAAAAGGATCATCTTCTTGCTTTACCTTAGTGTTTGACTGTACATATTGACTCTGTTTCTCAACAAGAGACTTCAATGTAACATTCTGACTTGGATCAACAGTTTTTGTAGAAGATCCTGCACCAGTTTGAATAGAAGGAGCAATTGGAGCTTCAGTTCTTCTATTCTTTGACTTTCAACATTAACCTCAACATTTTCATAAGCCCTTACAGTTTGTCTTTTGATCAGCTCCTCTATCTTCTTTTCTCTTTTTGATTTCAATTCACTTACCATGACTTTAGTTTGAACATATAGCCAGTTTTTCTCCAAAGTCTCAATTTTCATTTGCCCCACTGACCTAGACGACAATCCACCAACAACTACCAAATAGTTCTTCAGATGAATCTTGTAATTCTTCTCTGAGAACATATTTTTATATTTAAGCATCTTCTTATTTAGATTGACTACCTTGGAAGGTACTAATGTTGAAGCCTTCAGTGGTCTACTCTTAACTCAACCTCATTATTTAACACTACTACCACCAACTTTAGGAATTTCTTCAATTACTCTCTCTAATTCTTCCTCCTTTATAGTCACTTCTACACTTTCATTACCTTCCTTGTCACTATCAATCTCAATTACCACCTTCTCTCCTCCCAGTTCTTCATTCCATTGATTATTTATGTCATATGCATGAACAGACACATGGTTCCTCTCCTTGATATAAACGGTGAAAGTCTTTTCTGCATTGACATCAAATTTCCCTTTATACAATCCCTCAAAATGTCTCTCAACAGTCAAATATCTCTTGATCTATTACCTATCCAAACTGATCAACAGCTCTAAACTCATTGACATTTTTTTCTGCATCAACATTTTCAATTTCCTCTTCATTACCAGAGTTAATATTTTCTTCACCAGATTTAAACTCTACATCCAGACTTGTATTGGTCATCACCAAACTTAACCAACTCATCGCCTGATGTAAGTTTTTCTTCACCAGATGTAAACTATGTGATTTTCTCCTTTCCTTTTATACTTCAGCTTTCTCAAAATCTTCAATAATATTCCCCACAATAGATAGATCAACATCAGCTTCTTCATTCAAACTTTCAATGCTCTCCATTCTTACTCTAGTTTCAGCTTCAACATGTTCTACTTCAACATTCATCATTCTTATTTCAACTTCAGCTTTAACATGTTCTACTTCAACATTCATCTTAGTTTAATCTCCCCCTGTTTTGGATGCATCATCCATAAGAAGAGATTTTAGGCACTTTTTCTTCTACTGCTCTCTGATAACAGCATTTGAAGCATGTTTCCACCTTAACTGATTTATCAGTGAGCTTTGTCTCTTTGCCAATTGCTCCAAGGCCTCATTTTTCTTTGTCAACTCCATGATTGTCAACATACCAATCCCTGCTCCCCCTTTCTTTCTTGAAGTATACACATTAATAGGAGTGCTAGAAGAAGCATCCTTTTGAACAACAGGTGAAACTTCAAAAGTGACAATATGTGAAGCAGCTAGATTAGGCAAGGCTTGGCTTTCCTCAACTGTATAGAACCAATCTCCTATTTCACCACTCCCTTGGGGTTGCTCAGATATAGGTGATTGAGGTGGAGGAGATGGAATAGGAATTACAAGAGATTCAAGTTGATCAACCTCCGCTTGTTGTTGTTGTTGTTGTTGCTCTTGTTGTTCTTGTTGTTACACATTGTCTCCCCACTGGCCTTGTAGCTCCATAAACATCTGTATAGCTACCCTTGCCTGATTGATCATAGGTGGGAATAAAGGAGTGAACTGTCCAAAAAATACCACTCTTGCTTTGGGAAAGGATTTTTCTCATATTATTCATGATTTACCAGTTCATGTTCTCATCTTTAAGTGTAGGACCTTCTAGCATTAGTCCCTGAACATCAGATTGCAAGATGATCTGAAGGAATCTTGGATAAAGAAGAAATTTCTGTGAAGTGCCTACAATCATTCTTTGCGTGCAGTCCATGATGAATCCATAGAAATTAAACCTTCTTTGAGTGATCATACAAACAAAAGGAGATGCCAATGTTTGATTCATATCATCAAACCCCCTAGACCTTCCAGATATGTAGCAAACTAGGACATGGATAAGATATCTCCAGTTGAATGAGGCTCTTGTCTTCTTCACCATACTTTCTGGGAAATCACCCTCATACCCAGTTTGTCTACACATATTCCTTATTTCTTCCATATCCAACCTCTCCACACCACCAACATCATCCAACTGTAAAACTCTCCTCAACACATCTTCCGTGATGGTAACATTTTCCATTTTCACAGTTGATGTCACAGTCCTCACTCCATTTACAATGACAAACCTTGCATTCTGCCAGAACTCCAGGAGAACATCTATATATAGAACAGGACTCTCTGAAATGGAAAATCTAAGGTTTGAATTTATCAGAAATCCCAGAATAATCTTCCAATCCTCATCAACTTCAGAATGGCCCATATCCAAAAAAGCAGCCACATTATGTTTTGGTTTATAAGGGAAAGCCATCTAAAATCAGTTAAAAATCACTAGTACTCAATCAAAAGAATAAAACTAATTAAACATATATAACAAAAATTGAAAATACCTTAATAAACTCAGAAAACAGAGGAATAAAATTCTAAAACTGGAAACACTCTAAAAACTATCTCAGAGGCACTAAAAATCCATAAAAATGCTTTAATGGAAATCGCCAGTGAAAAGAAATGGTAAAAACTTTTATTAAGATTAGCAATTTTGATCCGGATAGGAGATGCAATTTGCATGAATAAAAAATGATTATTTGAATTTAAAAGTATTAAAAATAAATTGAGAAAAATATTATATTTAATTTCCCACCAAAAAGTTACCCGACCTAATCAATAGTGTCCCAGAGTTAAAATAAAACAAAAACTTTAACCTGACTTAACAATAAAGGAACCCGATTTAAAAATTTAAAGAACCCGACTTAAATTTATGGTCAAACTAGTCGACTCAAGTACCAAATTTAAATAAATTTAATACCCGAGATAAAAATATGGTCAACGAATTCAAAGTTATTACCAGACATAAATTAGATCAATACCCGACCTAAACTTTTAATACCCGAATTAAATTAAATCAAAATTATCTCATTTAAATCTTTCTGAGTTAAATTCTTAACACCAAAACTGAATCATTTCAAACCATCAGTTAATCTTGAAATTGTTTAAAAAGCAAAATTTCAATTTTAGAAATCAAAAACTTAAATTTCAAGACTCCATAAATTAGTTCATATGAGCAAATATTCATAAATTGAAGGTTTTAAAAATTTAAAAATGACATGATATACAATCAAACTTATTCAATTCTTATCAAGTAGAAATAAATTAAATTAATATTTTACTTAAATATGACATATATACCTTATTGTCATTAAAACAGAGCAGTTTTATGACATATTTTAACCAACGAATTTATATGAACACATGAATAATCTTCAATCTTTATTGAGAGTCCTTAGAATATGATTTCTCAACCTTATAAACTGCTTTTTCTCTCAAAATATTTTTGATTATATGCATGTTTTTATGTTCAAAATTAGACTTAGTACTATTGTTCAACTCATTCCCCTGTCTCAGCCGTTTATCAAGTTAACATCAAGGATATAAGATGACAATAGACTAGTTTATTAAAGAATTTGGACTTATTCACCCGTCTCTTCCGTTTATCAAGTTAGCATCAAGGATCTCAAAGTCAATAAATTATTAAAAATCACTTAAAAACTGTACTATTTTTATGATAAATAGATTTAAATGCCATTATTTACTGAAAAATATAGCTTTTCTTTGTTTTTCTACTTGACAATCACTGATTTCCCATTTGACAGTTATCAATTTGAAAGACTTTATGCAATGTATCAACCACATATTGCTAAAGGTTTCAAAATACAAAAATATGTGCATTTATGAAAACATTTTGTTTCAAGAAATTCTTCAAAATAACGAACTATGTTAAATTATGCTGGAATTTATGTTTATGACTCATTTCTTAGAAATTTTGTTTTTGTGAAACATTTTCAAATTTTATACTGTTTTTGATTAATTTTTCATATTTTGTATTTGATTTTCTAGAAAACAGACTCAAAAACTTAAAAATAGAATAGAAAGAAATCTTTTTGAGTTATATATAAACATACTGAAAACACATATTTTTGGATTTTATCTATACAAACAGAAAACACATATTTTTGGATTTTATCTATACAAATCGCTACCAGATTTAAAAGCAAAAACACTACCAGACTTAAAAATTTTACCCGACTTAAAAAGAAACACTACCAGACTTAAAAGTATTTACCATACATAAAAAGAAACACTTCCAGACTTAAAAAAAATACTAACAGAATTATAAATACTTTTGATTTTTTCCATTTTCACCCCCTCGTTTTGTATTTTGAAATAAAAAGAAAACAAAATGCAAAAAGATATGTACAAAAATAGTTTGAAGAAACACTCAATCAAGATTCATTAGACCAATAGCCTGAACAAGAAAATTGAATCTTGATAAAATGCCTTTGTAAAAAGGTCTGCTAATTGGAGGTCTGTGTGAATCTAAACCAAGTGAATCAAGTGTTTTTCAAAACAATCTCTTATGAAGTGGTGTCTAATCGCAATATGTTTTGTCTTAGAATGTTGTACAAGGTTCTTAGTAATGAACATGGCAGCAGTATTGTCTATGTGAATTGTGTTCATAAAGTTAAGGCCATAGTCTAGCATCTGATTCTGAATCCATAAAACCTGCGAAGTACAAGAACCAGCAGCAATGTATTCGGCTTCAGCAGAGGATTGAGAACCAGAGGTCTGTTTATTGCATTGCCAAGAGGCTAACCTATTTCCTAAAAACTGGCACCCTCCTGTAGTAGATTTCCTATTCAAGTTGCAACCTCCATGCTTTTAAGATTAACATTACAAAGCCTTCTATGACATAAATCAAACTCTTTTTCAGTAGTTTTAGATATGAAACAGTTTGAAGATTCAGTAGATTGAACATTGGTCATATCTAAAATGTACATGTCCTCACATCTTGGTGTTTTCAAAAATTGTGGTATGAAATATTCACGTTTAAGAATGTAGAAAAAATCTGAAGTGAAAGCAGTACTACACTCATTGTCACATACCTGAGAAACTGAAAGCAAGTTATAGTTCAGTTCTTTCACAAAATTAACCTGCTCAAGAGTCAATGGGCCATTAGAAACCTTTCATTGTCTTGTAATTTTTCCACTCATATCTCCTCCAAATGAGACATTTCCACCAATGAATGCAATGAAATCTTGAAGCAACTTGATATTCCTAGTCATATGTCTATAGCATCCACTATCCACCACCCATATATTCTCTTCTGAACCAGTGGATTGCTCCTGCACATAATCATTATTCAATGAGATTTTGGTATCCAAGTTTTTGTAAACTTGGAATTCAATCTTTTAAACTTGTTAAACTTAAAATGATCATGCATTTTTCTTTCCGAAATATAAGTTTTATAATCCGAGTTAAATTTTTCATCACCCGTGTTAACAATTTCTACACCCGAGTTAAATTGTGAATTCAAAATTTCATCCGACTTAAACATTTGTTACTCCGAATTGAAATTTTGTTCACCGGAGTTATTCTTGAAAACATGTTTACCAAAGTTAATTTTCATTTTGCCCGATTCAAACATATTATCATCATTTTTCAAGCTTTTAAACTCGGATATAGAATATCTTAACTTGGGTAATTTTAAACTAGTTAACATTACATAATTAATTCTACAAAATTTCATCACATTCACATTCACATTCTTTGACTTTTCATAATTAATCATGCAATTTTCAAAATTTATTCTACCAAATTTTAATTTGTCAGATTTTGACACACATTCAGAAACACATTTAGCTTTAAATTTCATCCAACATTCTTCTAATTTGTGTTTCTTTTTGCATGTGATACACTTTTGTTTTCTCTTTGAATTCCTAGACTTGACGTTTTCTGGTTCAACAATCACACATTCAGTCACAGAATTATTCACAACAAATTTCATTTAAACCAATTCATTCATAGAAAATTCAGAAAAATTTAAATCATGTAACACATAACATTTTTCATGCAAGCAGTTATTCACAAGTTTTACAAACTCTTACTCAATATCAACATGTTCTACATTATTACACATTTCAACACACTTTTCTTCACATAGATCTTCCTGATTACTTGACCCTTCTAATGTTTGACCTGCTACAAAATTAAAAGCTTTATTTAGACTAGAAACAGCAGTCAAATTAACCAAATTATTCACTGAAGAGCAAGTTTCATTCAAATCTACATTAGAATTCAATACAGAAACAACATCAAACGATTTTTGAACAGATAAACCACTCTTAAAAGTTGTAAATTTAGGTTTAAGTGAGTAATTATCATTGAATGGAGGTGGTACTTCATTAAATCCAATACCAGCATTTGCTTTATGCACAAGTTGATGTTCTATAATCCCGTTCAAAGTCTTGGAAGACAGATTAAACTTCTCAACATGAATTTTAGCATCTTTAAATTCATTTGTTACTTTTTGAAATCTTTCAAATAGGTTTTCATGTTGAGTTTCCAACCTTCACAGTTTACCCTTATACACATCAACATCATTCAGCAAAGAGTCAATTTTTTCTTTATACAACTTTTCAGTTTTCATAAATTCTCTTTGATTAAATTTAACTAAATCAATTTCTTTTATCAAGCTCAGATTGTGTTCTCTAGTGTATTTCAAGCTATTTAAGCATTCAGAAGAATACGTTTTAGAAAGTACCTCATCATTGGAAACTGAATTAATCTTACTCATTAGAGCAGAAACATATTCGTTCTTGAAATCATCTTCATGAACTTCATCCCATTCTCCAAAGGAAATAACTGCCTTTCCACTAGAGCTTCCCTCCTCTTTTCCATTCTTCACATCAGCACCAATCAGCTTCTTATGTTCATCTTTTGTTTGATAGTTGGTTCCCTGATAGTTGTTGCTGGTGTTCATCCTTCTTGGTGGCCCGCACTCCCTAACAAAATGTCCATAATATTCACAGTTGAAGCACTTTACTTTGGACTTATAAAATCCCATCTTGTCACCATTCTCCTTTCTGAAGTTGTTTCTTTCAGTCTTCTTGAAGAACCTGTTAGCTCTAACACTCACCATTTCCATCTGCCATTTCAGGTCAATTTCCTCCAGATCATCAGGATGGAGTTGTTCCAGGTGTTCTCTTGCAAGTTTTGCTTGGTTCAAGCTTCCAGCAACAAATGCTTCATAACTTGCCACAAACGCCCTATACAGAACCTCCATATCTCCCATTCCATTAGCTTCAGAGTTTACAGAAGGTGAATGATGCATACTTGATTCAACATTCTGACCAGAAAAACCTCCATAAGCACTTGAGTTATAACCAACAGATGTTTGATTGGTTGGACAACAGCTTCCAGAGTGATAGCTTGCATATGACTGAGGTTGAGATTGAGCTTGACTTGAATAATGAGATGATTCATAGGAGCTTGAGCCTTCAAAGCACATTCATATGAGTTTCCAGTTTGTTTCTTCTCATCAAATTTGCAAGTCAACTTCATAGGTTTGTAGTATTCCAATCAACTCCACCAGAGTCATAACATTCAGATTTGTTGTTCTCTTAATAGTCATCACTTGAGCAAACCATTTTAAAGGCAGTGACCCCAATAGTTTCTTGAAAAATTACTGTCTTTCATTACCACCCCAGAGCTCTTCAAATCACTCACAAGCAGTGTATATCTACTAATTTGCTAAGACAAATTCTCACCCCTAACATGCTCAAATGCTTCATACAGTTTCTTCAACATATCTCTCTTGCTTTCCTTCAATTCCAAGCTACCTTCATATCTCAACTCTATTGCATCCATTAATTACTTTGCAGAAACACATTCCTTGAAGTTGTTGTAAATCTCAGTAGGCAAAGAAAGTATAACAGCTCATAGTTCTCTGAAATCCCTATCAATCAGCTTATTGTCAACTTTAGTGTACCTCTCTGGATCTACATCTATCATTCCAGCTCCTCCAGTTTCCTGTATCATAGGTCGATGAGGACCATTAACAATTGAGCTCCAAATCTGTGGATCACTATGATACACAAAGGCCTTAAATCGTAGCTTCCACATCATAAAGTCTGATCCAGGTAAGAATTTCGGAGGTCTACCACAAGAACCTATCTCATTATCATAGTTCATTGTTGGAGCATTCATAGTAATTGTTGACATGATGATTGATTTTAACTCGGATGAACACTCTTTAATTCGGTTGAACTAAGTAATACTAAATTGATGCTAATTCAACCAAATTTGTAGAAAAATTATCAATTAATCCTTATCAATACTTGATAACACAGAGAATCACTTAATATTGATGATTAAACTAAAATACCTCAAAAACGACTTTTACCACCAAATTTCAAACTTATGAAAAACTGAATGATCGTTGATCTTAATGCTCTAATCCTTATAGTTTTTCCAAAAAACTTCGAATGTAGCTTACAATTGTTCTGATAAACAAGCTGAATAAAATTTGATTTGATTTCTAGCTTTGATACCACTTGTTAGGTCTGACCAATCCTCAAAGCTATACCACTCAATGTAAGGAATCAATAACAGGTTGCGGAATAACAAGCTATTGATTAAACTAACTGTATCAGAACAAGGAATTCAACGATTGAAGATATTATTTTCAAACCCTTAAATGGCGGGAAAGTGTGTTACAGAGATAATGATTCATAAACTCACACTTTCTGAACTCCTCTTACCACTATTTATAGGCTAAGCTAACTAACTATTACATTATAATAACCCTTATGTTTATTTAAAAACACTTCGGGTGAACTAATAAATAAATCATCAGTTAACTTTATTTCGGGTGAACTTGAACTTAACTCTGGTGAAGATTTCGTTCATCCGACCTAAAGTCTTCCTAATATTACGCTATAATATTTAGTTCGGGTGATGAACAATGTTCACCCGAGCTAAATGTCTAACACTCTACAATATAATTAAGATCTTTGGAACATCAATCCTATATGATCCAATAACTTTAATATATATCTTGATTTTTCTTTTGTTACATATTTTTTAAGATTTTTAAACTTGTTTGCTAAAACGTTATGCTAAACACGAACAAATAATTTACATATATAAGATAAACATAATTATATATATATATATATATATATATATATATATATATATATATATATATATATATATATATATATATATATATATATGTATATATATAAAATTAACAATTTACAATTTCCTTATAAAACAATTCTTTAATTAATTATTAGCTCCACATTTAGTGTTTTATTTAGTTTTAATCTTTTATTTTAACTTTAAAAATTCATTAAAATTTATTATATTAGATTATAAATCGTAATTTCATATTACTTATACAAATATTATATAATATCATATTGTTGACATTTTTTTTATTTTAATCCATATCATTTAAAAAAAAAAGTTTAATAAAACTAATTATAAAAAGATTATTTTTCTAACTTAACCTTACCGATATGATACTCAAAAGTTAAAAGTTTATTGGAAACCTAGATTCCGCTAAGTATCAGATAATTAATGATTTACGTCGTTTCAGTTTTTTTAATTATGGATTATATTTTACTAGTAGTATACCCGCACTACGCGACGGGGTACTAAACAATGTACGCGATTAAAATGGTCAACATTGAGTTTTGTCTGATTGTTTCTTAGATTAACGAAATGGAAATGTGGTGTATGGTTAGGTTTTCAAGAATTCGTCGTTTCGTTTCTAAAATCTGACATAGTAATCATTGAGTTTAATCTTTTTTTTCAAATTGTTATTAGTTTGTGGTTAGTTTAAAAAGAAGTTTAAATCAAGTGTATGTTTTTTTAACTTTTGACAATAACATTTTTATTATTAATGCAAATTTTCTTTTCTTTCACCATATTAGTATATACATCCTTTAATCATTTAATCATATAAGTTACATTCATTATTTTTTAAAAGAAAAAATTGTTACATTTTGAAGTAGAAGTCTATTAACCACTATTAAGAACATCTAAACACTATTAATAACACTTTTAATTGAATTTATGACCATTTTGTAAAAAAAACTGAATTGTTAAAATTAAATGTATTATGATCTTAATTTAAAATCAATGGTTAAAATTTAACTTTCTTAAAATCAAAATTTAAAATTAAAAACTTTATATGCTTTATAGAGGAGTAGAGATATAAATTTTTGTATTTACTTAAGGATTGTTTTTACAGAAAATCACTTTTTCATATCATAAAATCGAAGAATTGAAGCATAGAAAATTTACCAAACAATGATGATATCATCCTCAAAGCCAACTAAGTATGTTTTCCCTTTCATTTTTCAGTATATATGCTTGTTATTATAGTTAAATGCATGTTTTTTTTCCTAAGATTCCGATTATTCATGAATGTATACATATTAATAATATTGTCCATAAGAACCCGATTTTACTTTAGGGCAAACTATTAATTTTATGAATTTTCTTTTATTAAAGATATTTATTTGTAGGTGTTAGATATGAGAATCATAATGAACAAATGACAAATGAATCCAAAAATTATATATTTCATATGCACCCGTCACCTATAAATAGGCAAGGGGTGTGTTGTTGTAAAGTTATATTTCCTACCTTCTAGAAACAATATTAATACATCCTTAGTGCTACTATTTCCCCCCTTTAATATAGTTTCTAGAAAAGTAGGTACAAGAGTTTTACAATAAAAAACAAATTATATATGCTAAGCTTCAAATCTTAATTCTTAAGCTTGAGATGCTTGAGTTTCCGTTTCCTTGAATTCCGGATACAACTTTTGTCACACCCCGCCAGTGTCGGAAACGCAGGGTGTGGCCGATTGGCGATCGTCATAACAAAATAGTAAATAAAGACATAATCTATATGAATAAGTAAATTAATATATTGTTATGACGTCGCCATACTCAAGGTATAATCCTTGGTACACGAAAAACCGTCAAACACTACAAGTAAAAAAATATCTAATGCAATCATCAATGTAATGTAAGAATACTTGGGCATGCAAGCCCGAAATATAATCAAAATGTATAAATATAAAACAACCACAATTCAAAGAAATCCTGAATGTCATCTAGAGTCCGTCTCCTACAGCCAAGTCCCATGTCTGCTCATTACCAGAAAGTAAAGCTAAAAATGTCAATGTTGGGCCAATATATTGAATGGATGAAGCTATGGAGTCTTCTGTGTGTTTGAATAAAGATGATTTTAGTTCGTGGAGGGTCCGAACTAAAATTATCAATAATAATCCGAAGTGAAATTTTCAGTTCGGGGAACAAATTAGTTCAGATACTCTGAACTAAATGAAGTTCCTCCGAACTGAAAATAAACTGAAGTTTAACTTAAGTTAACAGAAGTCAACATTGAAGATATCAATTCGGAGGCTGAAGACTTTGATTCAGAATTGAAGTGAACTCCCCGAGTTGAAATTAAGATGATGACATTTTGTAATAATTTAGTTCGTAGTGTTTTAGATTTTGTCTATAAATAGTGTGATAGGTTGTTAGAGTTTGTTGTCTTTGAACCGGGAACTCAAGTTTGAATTCCGTTGAGCTTGAATGTCTGTTGTAACATGCTCGATCCAAAACTAGTTCACACTATCAATGAAATCTTAAATAGTTAGGCATTTTTTTGTTAATCAGTTGTTTCAATTTCAGTTACAACTTCGATTTCATGTTTCTCCTTTTGATTCTAACTCAGGTCATGAGATTCCGCATCATGACCTGTTTCATTTCGATTCGCTGAGTGTAGAGAGCATTTCAAGGACCTGTCAATTGGTATCATAGCCAGACAAATCGATTGATTGAATTCAATTGAGTCTGGTTCATCAATTTGACTTGATTCGAAAATTAGGTCAAACTATTAGTGAATTGAAGGAGTCCGAAGTGAAATTGGAGAAGTCCGAAGTGAAATTGAAGAGCTGTATTGAAAAATCTGTGAAGATTTCAAGGTGTTCATGGTGGATATGGTGTTACACATTTGAATTCAAAGACCGTTGGTGAAGGGAGCGAAAACACGAGTTATCAATTTGAGAAAGGGTTGTGTATGGTAGATAAGTTACAAGTGGCTAATCACTTTCATGCTAGGAGATGGTCAACAAGGATCAACGCTTGCTAGTGAAGATCTGAAGTTGGGCTAAGATGGGAAGAAAGTTGATATAAGCTACTGGTTAGATGACCTCCGTGGGGAATCTGGTCATGAATCAAGAAGATATTCTGGTGATTTTGCAGCTATTCCTCCTGAGTTTGTTCAAGTGACCGAAAAGATGAATAGGAGGAAGCTGACCATGGAGAATTGGTAAGTTATGAAGATTGAAGACTCATAGCATCATCCAAAGGGGCGATTGTTGGGCCAAGAAATTGAATGGATGAAGCTATGGAGTCTTCTGTGTTTTTGAATAAAGATGATTTTAGTTCGTGGAGGGTCCGAACTAAAATCATCAATAATAATCCGAAGTGAAATTTTCAGTTCGGGGAACAAATTAGTTCAGATACTCTGAACTAAATGAAGTTCCTCCGAACTGAAAATAAACTGAAGTTTAACTTAAGTCAACAGAAGTCAACATTGAAGATATCAATTCGGAGGCTGAAGACTTTGATTCAGAATTGAAGTGAACTCCCCGAGTTGAAATTAAGATGATGACATGTTGTAATAATTTAGTTCGTAGTGTTTTAGATTTTGTCTATAAATAGTGTGACAGGTTGTTAGAGTTTGTTGTCTTTGAACCCAGAACTCAAGTTTGAGTTCCATTGAGCTTGAATGTCTATTGTAACAAGCTCGATCCAAAACCAGTTCACATTATCAATAAAATCTTAAACAATTACGCATTTTGTTGTTAATCAATTCTTTAAATTTCAGTTACAACTTTGATTTCATGTTTCTCCGTTTGATTCCAACTCAGGGCATGAGATTCCGCATCATGACCTGTTTCATTTCGATCCGCTGAGTGTAGAGAGCATTTCAAGGACCTGTCAGTCAACATAAGGTTGAGCGAGTTCATCGAGTAGTAGTAAAATAAGGTAATCTCATATCTCAAAATCAGTAATAAAATAATGTGTAACTAATGCATTTAAGTAGTTCAAAACATCATCACATCATACAACATAGGCATACATCACATGTAATCATCGTAGTACACCTCATTAGTAGGAAAGATCTACTAATGAGCGAGCGGTATCAGTATGAAAGACATATTGATAATCATCAATGTTGGAACATCGTAAGTACACCTCATAATGAGCGTGCGGTATCAGTATGAACATATACTGATAATCATCATAGTTGGAACATAAATGATGTAGGAGCTGATGATGACGAGTCCGGTGAGGAAGAAGGAGGGTGATGGTGTATAACTTCTATTCAATCGGTTGCAATGATGGTTATTAAAACAGATTATAGAAACCCAATTGAGGATTTCGGATTATGGAGAAAATCACAAGAAAGCAAACATATTACCTTGATCGAATTGTTGATGATAAAGACGGATTCAAGGATGAATTGGAGCTATTCGAATGGTGGTGATGAAGGATTGAATCACATTGAAATAAGTCATCCAAATCCGTAGGTATATAATCACGAGGAATAAGGATGACATCAAGAATCGAAACATCTCGAATGGAATGAGGCGTTGATTCAAGAACAATGTCATGACGATCTTCTTCAATCAATTTTCGTGAAAGAGTTTTCAAGAAGGCTTTGACAACTTCATAATCCGATCTTGTATCGTCTTGAACTTCCGGAATTTCAGGAATTGTAGCAAGTGGAGTAAACAACTTTCGTTTTGAGTTTTTCGATTTTTTCCCATGCTTTGTTGATTCACCCTTTGAACGTTTTGATTCATCAAGAAATGACCCTTTTTGAGGACAAATAGTGAAATTTAAAGGACGTTGAGATGATGAATAAACATTCTGAATTGGAGAAGGAATTTGATGTGTTATCGATTGAAGAGACCTATTTTCTCGATCATCAATTGGAACCGAACGTCTAGTATAGCTATTTTTGCATCTATAACATCCAAATGATGACGAATACTTTGAATCGGATCAAGTTCTTATACCACCTTATCTTTGCCATCCGAGCCAGGATAATGAATAGATATCCGAGCAAGCTCGATCATCCAAAGGGGTAACCCGAGATCACTTAGATTACTCGTTGCCGTATCTAGTGCTGACACAAATGCACCACTAGAAGGACCTGCTTTGTCCTTTGGCGTGATGTTAACATAGGCATGATTTCCGGTCAATCCTTAGAAGCGTTCAGATTGCGAACGTCCTATAACCGTTCCGCTAGTTTATCTAAGACGACTAGATGCATGTGAAGTCCTAATAATAGTATCTATGTGAGAACTCAATGAATCGTGTGCAAAAGATGTAAAGATTCGGGGATCTTGACTCTCTTTTTCAATAACATCCGGCTCCAAAGGAGATGACGTTATTAAATGTGGGCTTGTTCCCGTGCTTTGTGAAACACTACCCAGTGGGGAAAGTGAGTAGTGATGAGTGGTATCCTCAGTTTGTGTTGCTGGGGAGACAATGTCTTTTTCAATACCCTCTGTCTGCAAACGACTGCGAGTAATGGATGTGGTGTCCCGGTGTCTAACCCTAGTGTCGGATGGGGCTCTTTTTCTTTTCTTTTTTTCCCCACTTTTTTTACACTCATGCTTACTCTCCCTTTTTTCAACTCCTTCCTCGTATGTGCCCGAAGGACTTGCAAGTACTAGTACTAGAGTGTGTACTAGTGTTTGTTCGACCACATTTCTCGATCACCCCTTACTCCATCATTGCCATCATTAGCATCATCATCATCATCATTCGGATCATTATTTCCTATAATATCCCAAAAATTAAAATACACATTTTTAGAAATAAGCAATAAGATAAGTTTGAGTCTAAATATGTTTAAGTTATAAGCTAAGTATTTTAATAATGATTATATCATCAAATTTGTATTTTCTAACCTTAATATAATTATTAAACTTTTATTTGTTATATAATAAAGGTAACATATAGTTTGTCACATGATTAATTAATTATTACACCATGTATTTTAGTATTTTATATTAGAATAAAGACCTTTGGATACCATATCATAATAACTTAATCATAATTTACTTTTAATCACCATTTATCACTAGACTAGTGACATTTTTAATATGTGACCATTCACCAAATTTGTTGTTACAATTTCATATGAATTCTTTAGTTTTCTTCATCCCTCCCATTGAATTCTAGCCCCAAAATTCAGCTATGTTTTTCCATCCAAATTATTCCACAACAAGTGTTATTGAAACATTTTGAAGTAAAAAGGAATGAAAAATCACCATACAAGTTTTAAGGTATATGTCACTAAGTTTTCTTAAGTTTTTCTTTACAAAACAACCCATTAAGACATGTTTTTCTCCACTAAATATCACACAAAACATTTTCCTTGTAAAAACATATTTTATGTTCTTGAAATTTTGATGGGATGAATATTTGATAAATCACAATATATATATATATATATATATATATATATATATATATATATATATATGTATATTACACATCACGAACCAATAAGAAAGTAATATTTTTAGTGGATATTACAATCTCCTATTTGATTGTGTCCTAATATGTTTCATTTGTTATATCTCTTTCGGGGATCACTTATTTGATAAACTTTATTCGAATCGAGTTCTCTTCATTGGAATTTGAGGTTCAGAATTTCTATACATTATATGTATATATGGTATCATCTTTCGATTAATTATTATTATGATCATTGTTACAAATATTCGATACATTTATATGTATATTTGTTGTCTTTCTTTCAATTGATGATTTTGATTGTACAAATATTCTTAACTTTCTTTTTTGTATTCATTTCGTTGGTATATTGTTCATTCGATATCATATGTGCCTCATTTTGATTTGTGGCTTCCTTATATGAATTTTCATGATTCTCTTGATATATATGTTTCTTTGATTATTTGTACGTAAATATTATCTTTCAATAAGAATATTTTGTTCGTATATTTTTGTACATATGTTTATCTTAAACCTTCTTTTTATTCAAATCCCACCTTATTGATTTCCATATTCATTCAATACGTGATTTTTGTGATTATTGATATGGATTCCTTCTTCTTTTCATGTGTATATCTTTTGATCATTTGTACAAAGTTTCCACAAATCTCTTTCAAAATCTCGTTGAATGAATTGAAATGTAATTGGTATGAAATGTATGTTTTCATAAGAGTTTGTTTAAGTTTTGTTTTGAAATCATATGACTTATATTAATCATTTGGTGTACTAAAGAAAATTTGTTTTCATGTGTAGATTTGGAAATGGCTACACTAAAAAGTATTTTATGTGTCAAAACCTGTGTCTCGAAAACCCGTCCTGTAAACAGCCCCCGAACTGCAACAATTCATCCTCCGAGTCCCAAAACAGTTCGAATAAG
Source organism: Senecio squalidus (assembly GCA_910822075.1). Lineage (NCBI taxonomy): Eukaryota > Viridiplantae > Streptophyta > Magnoliopsida > Asterales > Asteraceae > Senecio > Senecio squalidus. Next base: position 27,250,533 of record CAJVGC010000432.1, on the reverse strand, counting down.
TATCGAAACAACCCGGTAAAGAATATGTGTGATTGTGGCAATTGGTACGGTGATTCGTATCAAGTGTCCCTCATTCCATGTGGCTTTACATGTCCCAACAAGGACCCTTTTAGTTGTTATTTCGTAAATAGATTAATAATTTTGTTATGGTGACTCGTGACAAGAAATATACCGCACGGTTGGGTAGGCAAGTGATTTTCAAACGGATTGAATGCCATATTATATAACATTTTATGTTTGTGGTTAAACTATAATATTTACATACATTATTTTATAACTTTTTAAACATATTTTGAAGTCGTATAATCAAATTGAAAATTTGTAAAATTATTTTTAAATTTGTAATATATAAGTCGGTTAAACGGTTTCGTAAGATATGGCTAAGAGTAACCTATCCATCGAGGTCCCATGGGTGCGTTATTGTGACACCAATGGCGTGGCATCGACCGTAGCGGTGTATTTTATTATATCTACGACGTCTCTTTTTGTTTACCCGGATTGTGCTAAGGTGCACTTATTATTATTTGTTATAAGTGGCGTATGGATTGGTCCTAGCAATTTTGTGTGTTTGATGGTGGACTTATATCGCAATGTCATACTAAATGTTTGCACCTTTTGGAAAGACTAGTGGTATGTGTTACCCTAAGATTTCATTTGATACTTGTTACCTATTTGTTTGAGTTTTGGTGCATTATTTTAGGAAATTTGGTTTTCTAAAATGTGGATATACGTTGGTTATATTTTGATTTATTGACGTTTTGTATTGTGGGATTATACATATTTTTACTTTGCTTTGAAAATAAGTTTGTTTTGAAAATAACTTTGTTTTACGATTATTAAATTATTATGCTTATCTGTTGGAGCTCAAATTTGGTGATGGCTAAACTTCAAATTGTACATCAGAGTTATATTTTTGTCTAAGTGAATAGGTCGGGTGAACAATGTTCATCATCCGACCTAAACCTTAGAAAGTCTTTTAGTGAAGACTTTAACTCGGGTGAACAATTTACTTCATCAGAGTTAAATGAAGTTCATCAGAGTTAAAGTTAAATGACTTAATGTATTATGTTTACCCGAAGTATTCATAAATGAATATAAGGGTCATTTAATGTAATAGTTAGAAGTAGATGTTAGCCTATAAATAGTGAGATATTAGTATGTGTAAGGTGTGTTTTTTGGAGATGAACTTTCATGTAACCGTTTCTCTCGCCATTTCTAGGATTTGAATGGAATAATTCTTTTGCCCTATTCCACTTTGATTCATTGTTTAATCTCATAACTCAATTACTAATTCGTGATTCCGCCACATTTAGTGATTCTAATCACCTAGTTACTTAGTTTAGAGAATTCAAGACCTGTCAATTGGTATCAGAGCTGGTAAATCAAATTCAATTTGATTCAGCTCAGTTTTCAAGTGATAGTGAGCTAATTCTGAGGTGTTTAGAAGAGTTGTAAATGATTAGACGATAAGATCAACAGTTTGAGCAATTTTGATTTGAAATTTTTGCGGTAAAAGACATTACTGAAGAAGTTCATTGTTAATCGATTGTTTTAGTGAATATTTCATCAATAGAGTATTAATCTTGGATTCGTTTGATATTTGATTGAAGTTTGAAGCTATTTAGTAGAGATCATCGTTTCCGATCTAAAATCAGTTCATCCGATCTAATATTCATTCATACGATTTAAAATTTATTAATCCAATCTAAATTTTCTGAGTAAAAATGTTTGCTCTAATGGTGAATTATGACAACGAAGCAGGTTCTAGTGGAAGACCTCCGTAGTTTCTCCCTGGTATTGACTTCATGATGCGGAAACTTAGGTTCAAATCCTTCATATACTATAGTGAAGTACAATTGTGGAACTCGATTGTGAATAGACCTCATCATCCAATAGTGCAGGAGACTGGAGGAACTAGAATGGTTGATGTTGAACCTAGAAAGGTATACTGAAGCTGATAACAAACTCATTGATCGTGATCTCAGAGCTCTAGGTGCTCTTATCCTTGCTTTGCCTACTGAAATCTATAACATTTTCAAGGACTATACTTCATCTAAAGAGCTAATGGATGCTATAGAGTTACGATATGAAGGAAGTCGAGAGTTGAAGGAATGCAAAAAGGACATGTTGAAGAAGCTTTATGAGTATTTTGAATATGTGAGAAATGAGAGTTTGTCTGAACAAGTGAGTAGGTATACATTGTTAATCCGTGATTTGAAAAGTGGTGGAGTAGTAATGAAGGATAATGATGTTTATAAAAAAAAAATTGCTGAGTGCATTGCCTACTAAATGGTTAGTTCAAGTAATGATAATTAAAAGGATTGCAAATCTCAATGCAATGACTTTGGTGGAACTGATACGAATTCTTCAATCTTATGAAGTGGATATGAAGTTTTATGATAAGAAGCAGTCAAGCAATGGATATGGATGTGCTATAGTTACATCAAAAGCTCAAGTTCTTGCCAATACATTTCATTATCCAAATCAAGTTCAGTCTCACAACAATTGTCATTCTGGAAGTTGTTGTTCTCAAAATCAAGCATCTGCTGGTTATAATGGTAATAGCTATGGAAGTTTTTCTGGTCAAGCTGGTGAAGCTAGTACTTATTAGTCTTATGGGTTGAATTCTGGTTTGAATGGGATGAATGTGAATGGATTTGGAGACAAAGAGGTGCTATACAGAGCATTGTAGCTGGAAGCTTGACACAAGCTGAATTGGTAAGAGAAGACCTTAAACAAATTCATCATGATGACTTGGAAAAAAATAGATTTAAAGTGACAGATGGAAATGGCGAGTGTAAGAGGAAACAGGTTCTTTAAAAGAACAGGTAGAAATAACTTCAGAAAGGAAGGAGGAGATAAGGTTGGATTTGATAAGTCAAAGGTGAAGTGCTACAATTGTGAAGAATTGGGTCATTTTACAAGGGAATGTAGAGCACCAAGGAGGATGAATAAAAACTATCAAAGGAACAACTATCAGGCAAAAGATGATACAAAGAAGTTGACAGCCGCTGAAGTGAAAAGAGGAAATGATGATGCTAGTACAAGTGGACAGAAGCATGATTTTCATATTTTTAATTCGGTTCAAAAATATTAATATTAATTTGTAATTCGGGGTTACTATTTTTATTTCGAGATACTTTTGGTGGGAAATTAAATATATTATTTTCCCTAATTCATTTTAATTATTTTAAATTTAAATAATCATTTTTAATAATCCAAATTGCAGTTCTCTAAGTCGGTTCTAAATTGATAATCTCAATACAGTTTATTATTGTTTATTCCCCCGAGCGATTAAGTTGAGTACATCCTCCTCGAATTCTAGAGTGTTTTAGCGTGATTTTTTTTATTCTCAGTTTTTGTTACCTTGTTTCATTGTTTATTAAGGTACTATTTTGTTTATACGAATTTATTCATGTATTTTTCATCATGTTTATGATCACAATTTAATACTAACAGTATATATTTGTTATAGATGGCTCTAAATTATAAACCAAAGCATAATGTTTCAGCATTTTTAGACATGCGCCATCCTAAAGTAGATGAGGATTGAAGGTTGATGTTTGGGTTTTTGATTAATTTTAATTTAAGACATGCTATCTCTGAAAGCCCAATCCTTTCCACTAATATCTTACAAGAATTTTGGGCGAATGCACGGTTTGAAGTGATAGAAGGAGTAAGAACATTATCTTCAACTGTTCAAATGGAGGAAGTGACTGTTATTGAGGATGTAATAAGGAAGGTTTTGATGTTAAATGATGCTGGAGGAATTGAAAAGCTTGGTATGGATGAAATAAAGACAGTTTGTAGACAAATTGGCTATGAGGGAGATTTTCCTGAAAGCATGGTGAAGAAGGCTAGAGTTTCATTCAACTGGAGATATTTGATTCACATTCTAGTATGCAGCTTGTCTGGAAGATCTGGAGGTTTTGATGAGCTAAATCAGACTTTAGCATCTGCATTTGGGTGCTTGATTACTCAAAGGCAATTTAACTTTTATGGGTATATAATGGACAACATGCAAAGAATGACTGAAGGAAATGCAACAAGATTCCTGCTATATCCAAGATTTATTCAGCTTATACTTTAGTCTGAAATTCAAGGATTAGTGCTTGAGGGTCCAATTCTAAAAGATGAGAATATGAACTAGAAAATTATGAATAACATGAAGAAATGTTTTTCAAATGCCAAGGTGGTATTATCTGGGCACTTCACACCTTTCTTCCCTCACATGATTGATCAAGCCATGGTAGCTATCAATGAATTCTTAGAGCTAGAAGGAGAAGTGGTTGGTAATGTGATGCAACAACAAGACCAGCAAGAGCAACAACATCAAGAAGAACAAGCTCAAACAGAGATTGAACATCCTGAATCTCCAGTCATTCCTATTCCTTCTCCTCCTCAAAGATCACCAGTCATTCAACAAACTGCTTCAATATCTTCTCCTATTATTGGAACTTCTCAAACAGTATCTCAAAATGTTCCTTCTTCTATTCAAGTGTATACATCAAGAACAAAGGGTACAGGAGGAAATTTGAAGAAGATTCTAGAGCTTACACAGAAAATATAGGAGTTAGAACAGTTGGTTAAAAGGCGAGTTTAATTGATAAATCTATTAAGATGGAAACAAGTTGTACATGGTGTGATTATGGAGAGCTTAAGAGCCAAAAGTAGTATGTCAAACCCTATGGTGATGCATCCAAAATAGGGGGAGATATTGATATAGATGTTGAAGGAAGGCATGTGGAAAGAGAAGTTGATATGCAGGTTGGAAGTGAGTCTGAAGTGAGGGGGAGTGAAAGTGCTAGCATGAGCATTGATTTTTCTATTATTGGTAAGATTACTGAAGTTATGGAAATGGAGGTTGTGAATATAAAAGGAAAGGAGAAGGTGGTTGAAGAAGGAAGCAAATATGGGAAGAGAGATGTTAGTCTTGATGAAGCTGACACGAATTCGGATTAAATTAAAAAGAGTTCGGATGAAGAAAATAAAAATTCTGGTGATGAAGAATTCATTTCGGGTGAAGTTGAACATGATTCGGATGATGAAATGAAACAACCCGAGAATACTGAAAGAAGGTTTAAAGTGGTGGATCAACATGGAGAATTTGTTGATAAAGCAACATTTGAAAGGCACTTGTAGGGGATGTTTGAAGGATTATTTGATGAGACAGGTGATGATCAATTTTGTATATTTATCAAGGAGAGAGAGCCAAATTTTCAAAACACTGAAGATGTATGGAATGAAGAGTTGGGGGGGGGGGGGGGGTGAAAAGATTGAGAATGTTATAACTGAAATTGATAGTGATATAGAAGAGGAGGTGAATGTAGAGAGTGAAGTGAAACAAGAGGAGGAAGAAGTCATAGTTGAAAAGGAGGCTTAAGTAGAAAAGAATACTGAAGTGGAAAGGGATGCTGAAGATGATACAGTTGCTAGTGCAAGCACTGTTAAAGTTGGAGGAAAGGTTAAAAGCGTTGCAGTAAAATCATCATCATTGGTACCTTCTAGAGTTGTTAGTTTGAAAAAGAAGATGTTGGATTTCAAGCAGAAGCTCTCTGAAAGGCAATATAAAATTAATTTGAAGAGTTACCTTGTGACTGTTGGGGGAATGAATTCCAGATCTGTAGGATAAATGAAGATGGAAACCCTTGAGAGGAACTGGATGGATATTCAAACCAAGATGATGGTAAGTTATTTGAAAGAAAAGATGGTTCAGGGAATATTGCTGAAAAGACAAATGGCAAAAGCTACTGAGGATCCAAGTGTTAAAGATTCTTTTGCAAATGAAGCTGATAAATCTGTTCAAACTGATAGAGTGACATTGAAGACTTTGGTGGAAAAACAAAGTCAAGATGTTCATTCTAAGAAAAAGGTAAAGATAGAAGAGTTTGCTCAACACATGGAGAAACAGTCTTGGTTTTCTGGATCATCTCAAAGACAAGAACACATACCTGCTCAATCTTCTTAACCAACAGTTCCTGTCCAAGATCAATCATTTGTTCAAGGCAAAGAAAATGCACCTGCTCAAGCTTCTCAATCAAAGTCATCTTCTTTACCAGAAGATTACTACTTGAATGATCTTGCTGTTACTGCCATGATAGAAGAAATATCTGAGTGGATGGAGAAGACGCAGATTATGGATGGGACATTGATCAATATGGTTTCCCTGTTGATGCTGATTCTCATGCTCAAGGAGAAGGTAGCAGTTCTGGATCTAGAATCAAGGATGTATCACAAGATAAACTGAGAGCAGAAAGAGAAGAGATTATGAACTTGAAGAAGGGCATCCTTCCACCTATTCTAGGATGGAGATTTGACCATTACAATGGTGCAATAGTCATCAAAAGAAAAGGTTTAATTGGTACAATGACCAAGTCTTACAAGACTACAGAGCAGCTAAGAGAAATTTCAGAAAAGGATGCAAGGCAGTTGTGCAAATTGAAAATGGCCAATCATGGTGGATATGATCATGGGTATGAATATGAGAACTTCATAAAAGAATGTTCTAGAACTGGGTTTGTGAATTTTGGAAAGAATTTCATGGCCAAAAGAAAAAGGATGACCATGCATATAGCACCATTGAAGAGGATCAAAGTGGTTAATCAAAGGGCAAAGATTTTGAGATGGTGGGTTGATTACACAACTGGTGAATGGGTATTGGATAGAGAAGATGGAGAGCAGCAAAGGTTGTATGATATGGGTGATATAAGGGATCTAACAAATGAAGATACCATTGCACTGTCAAAACTTCCATTAGAAAAGATGGAACATGATGATACAGAAGGAATGATGGCAATGAAGTGTGTTTTTATAGAGTTGGATAAAGTGAGCAAGGGACAAAGGAAAGGAAGATAAAATGTGGTAATATTGAAGATGGGAAGGGAGCTTAAACTTAGCAAGGCAAGGATTTTGGAAGCATCATCCAAGGGGGAGATCATTGGAGCAAACAAAGAGTGATGGTGAAGCTTCCAAAATGTCCAAGTCATAGTTTAGGTTAGAGTAGTTTCAATTCGGGTGAACTGTGTTCATCACCCGAATTGATTAATAAAGTGTAAACTTAGGAAGGGTTATGTTCGGGTGAACTAATTCTTCTCCGAATTAAGTTCAAGTTTACCCGAACTGATCTAACTAAGATGTAAGTTTATGTTTCACCCGAAATGTTTTTTAATAAACATAAGGGTGACATTTATGTAATAGTTAGCTAGTGTAGGACTATAAATAGTAGCATGCAACATGCACAATGAACGTTTTGAACAGAATACACTTTTGTCACTGCAGTTCCCGCCATCTAAGGCATTCAATAAACTTGTTCATTCTTCTTTGATTTCGTTCTCTAAATCGTTCATTAGCTTTGTTCAATTACTACTAATTCCGCTATTAGTAATTGTGATTCGTACAGTGATTGCTAGCCGAGAGGATTTATAGACCTGACAAGCATGCTTTTATTACCTTTGGTGAATGGGATGGTGTTCAAGAAAATGATTTCAAGAACAAGAATGTTCAAGCCTTGATGAGTAAAATTGATTATGTAGCTACTGATGAGGTACTTTCCAGATCTTGCTCTTTAAATTGCTTGAATACTCTTACATATACTAGAGAACATAACCAACAGTTAATTAAAGAAATTGATTTAGTCAAGTTTCATCAAAGAGAATTTCTTAAAACTAAAAAGATTTATAAAGGAAAAATTGATTCCCTTTTGAAAGATATTAATGCTTATAAGGGAAAATTGGAAAGATTGGAAACTCAACATGAGAATTTGTTTGATAGATTTAAAAAGGTAATTCATGAATTTGAGAATGCTAAGATTCAGGTTGGTAAGTTTAATTTGTCATATAAAACATTAAGTGGAATCATTGAAAATCAAATTGTTTATAAAGCAAAAGCTGGAATTGGTTTTAAAAATGTTCCACCTCCTTTTAATGATAATTACACTGTCAATTTGTGTAATAATTCAGATTTGTTAGATTTTGAGGATAAATGTGTTGATTGTATTCATGATTGTGTGCATGAAAGAAGTTACAATTTTCATAATTTGAATGTTTCAATGCTTACTAGAAATCAATTGATTCTTTATGAGATCGCACTTAAAGAGTCTTTGAAGTTGAGTCAAAGAAAGTCAAAAGTAGAAAGTCAAAGAGAAAACCAAAGTGCAATGTGTAAAAAGAGACATAAATTAGTTGAATGTTGGTTGAAATCAAAATCTAAAAATGTGTCTGAATGTGTTAAAATGCCTGTTAAACTGCAGTTTGGTAGAATAAATTTTCATGAAGGCATGCTTAAACATGAATAATCTAAAAATATCAATGTGATTAAATTTGGTAGAATAAATTCTGATTTGCTAGTTTAACAAAATGTGCCCAAGTTAAGATATTCTACTTCTGAGTTAAAATCTTTAAAAATTGAAAGAAATTTTTTTTAAATTGGAAGATGTGAGAATTAAGTCGGAATGAAAATTTCCAGTTTAAATCTGATGTTGAGATTTTAAGTCCAATAAATTTTTGAACTCAAAAGTTAACTCCGAAGTAGAAGATTATAACTCTGATAGTGAAAATTTTAATTTTGATTATCAAATGTATATGCATGATAGGAAAATTACTGATCATTCTAAATTAAAAAAGTTCAAAATAGTGAATTTCAAAGTTTACAAAAACTTGGGTACCTAAATCTTAATAAACTTAATTTATATTTGTAGGAGAAAGACACTAATCCAGAAGATAACATATGGATTGTTGATAGTGGATGCTCAAGACACATGACAGGATATGCTAAATTGTTAAGAGAATTCATTGCTTTCATTAGAGAACATGTTTCATTTAGAGGTGATAGGGGAGGAACAATAATAGGACAAGGAAGTGTATCCAATGGTCAACTAACCTTGGATCAGCTGAATTTGGTTAAAGAGCTAAACTATAACTTATTATCTGCTTCTCAAGTTTGTGACAAAAGGTACACATCTGCATTTACTTAAGAGTATTTCTATATCTTGCAACCTGAATTTGTCATACCAAAAGATATGATTGTTTTGCAAACACCAAGGTATGATGATATGTATATTTTGGATATGAAAAAGGTCAAAACAAATGATTATTCAAATATTTTCATATCCAAAACTATTGAAAAGGAATCAGACCTATGGCATAGAAGGCCTTGTCATGTTAATCTTAAAAACATAAACAAATTGGTCAAAGATAATCTTGTTACAGGATTACCTAAAAAGGAATTTCATTTAAATGACCATTGTGTTTCATGTTTAAAAGGTAAGTAGCATTATTCAAGTTTCAAACTAAAGGCTCACAATTTAGTAGATATTGTCTTACATATTTTACATATGGATTTGTTTGGTCCTATAAATGTAAAACGTCTTGGTATGAAGTCCTATTGTTTAGTAATGACTAATGACTATTCAAGATTTTCTTGGGTGTTCTTTCTTGCCACTAATAGTGAAACACCTAAGATAATCAAGAACTTCATTGTGAAAATTGAAATTTTTTGTGAAAAGAAGGTTAAGATAATAAAATGTGACAATGGTACAAAATTTAAGAATGAAATTTTGAATGTGTTTTGTACGGTTAAAGGTATCTCTAGACAGTATAGCTCTCCTAGCGCACCACAACAGAGTGGTGTAGCTAAAAGGAAAAATAGAACATCAGTTGAAGGAGCTAGAGAAATGCTAAGTGATTTATCTTTACGTGTGACTTTTTGGGCTGAAGCAGTGAGTAGTATGTGTTATGTGAACAATATAATTCACGTTGTTAAGATCTTAGGAAAAACATCTTATGAGTTATTTTCTGGTAGAAAACTATACATTGGATTTTTCAAAGCATTTGGGTGTCAATGCTCACTTTTGAGCGAAAAGGAATATTTAGGAAAATTTGATTCAAAAGGTGATGATGGGTATATTCTTGGTTATTCTAGTGTTTCTAAAGCATAAAGGGTTTATAACAGAAGAACTAGAATCGTAGAAGAGTCCATTAATGTGATCTTCAATGAGTACACACCTTATGTTAAGAAGTCAGGAGCTCATTGGTTATTCGATTTGGACACTTTTGTGAACTCTTTTGATGTTTCATTTTATAAGTATGTTGCAGACAGGAAAGAGGAGTTTGATAAACATGATAATTCATTGGATGGTGATGATGATTTTGACATTGGATCAAGCAAAAAGTCAAAAGATCATGACAATTCAACATTTGTACACTCATTTGTTCAAGTAGAAATTTTGGCATCAAATAATGTTCAAGATTCTTAAAAATGATGCATACTTTCTCAATGGAGATGACATTCCAGTTCCAAATGAAGAACAAGACATTGATTTGGAGGCTAAGGAAATTAGTTCCGGTGAAAAACAATTTGATTCGGATTCACACACTGAAAGTCAAAACAACTCTGTTGCAGTGCAACTTAACTCTGAAGCTGAAAATGATCAACATGAAGACAGTGGAATTGTGACATCCGTCTAAATTTCAGGTGAATTCCGTAATCTATATCCCCGAGATAACTTGTTATTGTTTTTAACTGCACTTTTACCGTAAACGTATTATTGACGGAATCGAATCGGAATCAATAAATGAATCCTAATACCAAGAACACACGTAATGAAATTGCCTAAGTTCATTTCATAACAAATCGTAAACTTACAACGAACGCAAAGGCTTAACTATAAAACAAACGAAGAGGGCGAAATCCATTTTCAAATTTTGTGAGTCACACAAAAACGTGTCAAAGACTTGACAATTGTCTCTTGCATGCTACAAAACCTCATTTTGGTCCAGTAAATTGTACTAAACCCCCTTTCCAACATCACTTGTTTCCAACATCAAAAACATACCAACCCACCTCTCTCTCTCTTTCATTGCAACAAAACACACACAATTAACAAACACTCTCAAATCCCTTCATTTACAGCCAAAAAATGAAAGAAAAACACACCAAATAAATCAATAAAATCATTCCATTAATCAAAGAAATAAAGAAGTATTCATCCTTTGGGTCAAGAAAACGTCTTTCTACCATTTTCGGGATAGAATCACCAAGAGATCTCTTCAATCTCCATCAATTCCTCTTCTATTCGGTACAACTCTTTTAAATCTTATGCTTTTAAAAAAATAAGTCATTGCATATAAGATCAAACAACCAAAAACAATTTTTTAGGAAGATTTATAACAATTTCTATACAAAAACAGGTCTTTATAAAAGTTATGATAAATCCTTGTTATTATGGTTGAAAATCCAAAATAAACTGATAATATAAAGGGTTTTGCTATTTTGAGCCATTGCATGTCGAAATCCACCTTCAAGATAACAAATTTCACCCAAAAACGATTTTGTAAAAAGTTCTGTCCCCCAGCCGCGCCACGGTGCCTCCACCGCGAGGCAGTCGAGGTGAAACGTCCCACCGCGGCGCACTGACCTCACTGCGAGCCAGTCGAGGTGCAGACATGTTACAAAATCTTATTCAAGTCGCGATTACGTGTAACTTTAAACTTGTTTTTTAAGAATATGTATAAAACTGAAATTCATTAAGTATAACCTGTGATCAGGTGACTTATTCAACATATAACCCTTATTGTGTTTTATAAGTTAAAGATTAACGATTTTAACCACCAACCACGAACTTGGCAAAATCCCAGGCACTGAGTGCGCCGCACCCAGACCAGTGCGCCGCACTTAGTGGTCAGGTCTTCGAAAATTTGCTATTTCGTCTAAAATTACGACCTTGAGCTCGTTATTTGAAAACCGGAATAAATGAAACCGTAATGAACGAAAACTTACGTATAAAGTGATTCATTTAACATGTAAACATATTGTTATGTTTGATGCATTGGTATATATATATATTGCTATTAAAAATTTTAAGCGGGAAAGTGTTGAAATTTGGATTTAAAAACTATAGCGCGAAAGCGCTGCCCGATTTTCGCTAGACCTTAACATAATCATTAAAACTTAAGCATTTATCGTTGACTAACGACCATATAAATTAATAAATTATATAACTTACACGAAACTTGGTATGTTCTAGGCCTTATTTGATTCCGACGCGTTCAATTTCTTTCCGCACGAGCGTTACTCTTCGCAGTTTGTGAGTTACATCCCCTTTTATTTACTGTTTTTATACAACTCTTTTTGAGGGAAACATGACAATTAAACGTTTTATGAACTTATATGCGTATACTTTTTATTTGACACTGATCGGCACTCGTTCGAACTTATGATTGATTGTATAACATCCATGACTCTTGATGAGAATATAACTGCTCGGAAGTGCCTACTATCATTTTAAAATAACATTAGTGCCCAGTTTTCGCAACACACTATTAGCTTGTTAAGGCGTTTAGTATTATAGGTAAAGATACTTAGGAAATAACCGTTCCTTACTTAGGCGGCAGTCTAAGTACATATTACTAAGATCAGAAATACTCCTCGTAGATAGTGGGGGGTAAGGGGCCTCAAGGTTGGTTAATCGGTTTAGTGTGAACACTTATAGTTATATTATGCTAAGAGGTCGATATACAATATTCCAATCAATAGTTTTCTTTTACGCATATCTTTGTGCGTATATATTTAGAGATATACGATTCCGCAACCCTCTTTTAGAGTATTGCTATACTCTGTCGTAAATCATTTTTAGTCGATTTTGCGCGTATATATTTAGAGATATACGATTCCGAAACCATCCTTTAAGTATTGCTATACTTTGCCGTAAATCACTTTTAGTAGAGGACTAGAAAACTCTAATTCACTCACTACTTTATGTAGTTGAAACTTTTTCTCATGTTTCAGGAAACCAAGTGTAAGGACTCGAAGTGCATAGCTAGGGGGCGGGTCAGGCAAGTCACGTGTATTCATGAATCGGGAGAAGAACTTGTTTGTTGTCTATTTTTGGAATGTTATTTAAATGTTGCTTATATATTTTGTTGTGATGAAATACTAAACACTTGGTTATTTTTGAACTTGTAAACTTTTTATTTCTTAATGCAAATGACTTGAAACCGTTTAAAGTTACTTGACTCGTGTTATGATATCGATGTTCTTCGCACCCTATGTTTCCGCTTTAGCGGGGTGTGACATGAATTAACTCCGGTAAACAATAAAACAACTATGATGATGAAATCCAAGAACAATCCAGTTAAGAAAATCCTTACTTTTTGTTCTTTGATGCTCTTGATTTAAAACCTACAAATCTTTCTGATAATATTACAGAGGATATTAATTCATTTTTGAAAATACACAAAACACATCCTTTGAGTAATATTATAAGAAATTTGTATGATGAAGTCAAGACAGGAAGTAGTTCCCGTTTAACAAATATGTGTTTATTTTCCTGCTTTTATCCCAAAATTGAGCCTAAGTGTCACACCCCGCTAAAGCGGAAACACGAGATGTGGAGAGCGGATATCATTTCACAAGACATAATTAATACGAGCGATTTTTAAGTCATTAAAATAAAAGCGTTTACAAAGAGTCAAAGATAACCAAGTGTTTTTAAAAATACATTACAACCAAAATAACATAAAAGGACATTCCCGAAATAGTAATAAAGGTCTCCCCGATTCTCGATAACGTGACTTTCCTGACCCGGGATAAAAGAGATGCACTTCATGTACTTACATTTCGTTTCTTGAAAACATGAGAAAAAGTGTCAACTACGAAAGTAGTGAGTGAGTTTAAGTTTTGTTAGTCCTCGACTAAAAACGGTTTTCGACTAAGTATATATCTAAAGTATTTCTCAAAAGAAATAAAGCGATCACGTGCTTAAAGACATATATACATGTAAAGATATGCGTATAAAGACTATTGATTGTAAACTGATCGTTTACCTTTTGATATAATATAACTGTAAGCGTTTACAGTAAACCGATTATCCGACCGTGAGGCCCATTTCCCCGCACTATCTACGAGGAGGCGAATGAACAGTAATATGTACTTAGACTGCCACCTAAGTAAGGAACGGTCATTTCCTAAGTATTGATACCCATATACTGACGGCTTAAACAAGCTAATAGTGTGTAGAAAACTGGGCACTGTTTTGAATATTATGTTTTGATAGTAGCCACTTACGCGGAGCTATATTCCTATCAAGAGTAAATAGAGATGCCGAAACCATGGCGTTTAAAAGAAATACAATCAATCAATTAGTTCATAAATATACCGAGCGTGACAATTGAAAATATATGCGTATAAAGAATATTAATTGTAAACTGATTGTTGACCTCGTGATATAATATAACTGTAAATGTTCCCACTAAACAATAATCCGACCGTGAGGCCTCTTTACTGTTATGATTGCAGGCATTTACGCGAGGTTATATTCCTATCAAGATTCAACAGGGGTGCCGTTCCCGTGGCGCTTAAAAGACATACAATCAATCATTTAGTTCATAAACATGTCGAGTGTGACAATTGAAAAACATACGCATATAAGTAATTAAAACAGTTGGTTCTCATGTTTCCCTCAAAAGTTCGTACAAAAATAGTAAAAATAGGGGTTGTAACTCACAGTTTGGCTAAACGGCTAAGCGAGATGTGCGTACACGAGGTGCTTTCCTAAGGAGAGCGATACTCTAATCCAAAATCAACCGATCCGAGGTTAATAATCTGTTCGGGAAAAGGTATCTAACGACAAAGGACTATGTCCAATGCAATGTACCGACTAAACTGGTTAACCGCGTTAACCAAACGACAACGTAAAATTATTTTTAAGGATTAACCGTCCCTTGAGTGAAACTATTTATCGACAAGATTATCGCTTTACAAAACTCAGTTTATAAGTCACGAGACTCGGTACACTCGATTGGACATAAATGTTCACGACAATAATCAAAGCGATAACGAACGAGAGTGTGCTTATACCTTCGATCGAGAAGGTCCTAAACGTGCGCGGAACGTACTCGAAATATGCCGGAATTACCGAAAACCTAGATAATACCAAATGTTGTGTAAGTATTATTATTTATTTATGTTAAAAATCTCTTTTAACATTTTACAAGTTTATACCATTTACCTAACTTTTAAAAGCCACAATTTTTATTACCAAATCTTAATATGTCCAAAATACTTATTTATATTGTTTTAACTAACTTTTAGTCCATATAATGTCCAACTAGTCCAATATACTTGTGTTCAAGATTAATAACGATCCATTATATTATTAGTTTTAGAGATGTAAATGTATGTAAATCTCGTTTTTAAAGTGTTACGATTTTGTCTAACGAAATTTGGGCAGCGCTTCAGCGCTATAGAAATAATGTCCAAATTTATAACACTTTCCCGCTTGAATCCAAAACATTAGATGACAATATTTCAAAGACATGGTAATTTAGTTGGTTTATACCAATTTTCTTATTTATATGCTACAAAATTTATATCTTAGCTCTTTATAAAATATGATGATTATATGTTAAAATTAGTTAATCTTGAACGTCATTAACACCATTTTAATTTACGAAACCATTCCATGTTTATAACATATTATCACCATCTTTATACATACTCTCAAATAACAATTTTGTTATCTTATCAACAATAAGTAAAGATATTTGTTATAATATGTTATAAACTTATAATAAAAACTTGTGTTTTTATGTTAATAAACATTAATAAAAACTTAATAAAACTTATATTTTTGATGATGGATTAAAACATGCAAGCGATAAATATCAAAGGTGTTTATAAATATTCTCATTTTTCAACCATATGATATCCATATATACTAGTTAAAAATCATGATTTCTCTATATTAAAACTATGATTTGAAAGTTGTTTACAAACTTTTTGTTTAGAATACTTACAAAGATTTGTGTATGAAAGACTTGCGAACTTGATCAATAACCCAAAATAACTCCAATTCCCTTAGCAAAACCCCTTGTTTCCTTTCCTTGCTTGAAATCCCAAGTGTATGAAGTATTTGTGTGTGTATATTTGTTTTGAGTTTGTGTAAACAAAGTGATGTTCAAAATGAGCTCATGAATGTATACCAATGACTCAATATGAGTCATCTCTGTGATTTTTAGCGTAGGACACGTTTTGGGACAGGTGTCACAAGTTTAGACATGCAAGTGTGACTTACCAAATAAAAAAAAACTTGTCCAGCACCCAGTGCGTCGCACTGAGGCCCTGGTGCGGTGCACCGGGGGCTGGGTTTTGGCTTTTTGGTTTTTCGTTTGCGTTATCGTTAAGCACTTATGTTGTTTAGAGTATACGATTGTTTTGCAATGAACTTAGACAAGTTCATTATATGTTTTCTTGGTATTAGGGTTCGTTTATTGATCCGGTTCTGATTCCGAGACACACACGTTTAAAGTCTAAGTATAAATAGAAGCAATAACAGGAAGTAGGAACTTTAGAGAGCTAGAGAATTGTGGCACACATAGAAAGAAGAAAAACCCTAATTCTCTCAACTATGGGCGATTTTCATGATCATCCATCTATTTTTTTTTTGATTTTTTTTCATTATGAATTCGAATAAAGATTGATAAACTCATTGATCTCCTTGCTTTTCATCGTCAATCAAACTGTGATAGGTTATAGGCTCATTTTTTATCGCCCTATAGTCCTTGTGATCATCTGACTCGCGGTAGGTTTGGGTGTGTCGTGTTTTATTTATTGTTATTTGTTATGAAGATTGCTTGGATCGAACTAGTGGCTGGATTTAGATTGAAATCGTCATAGTTTTAGGGTTTTTTTCATAATCATTATTATCATTTATTATTGATGTGTGTTTGGGGTTTATTTGGAGCTGCTTTTTCCAAACCCTAATTAGGGTTTAGTTCCGTTTAAACTTTTGTTCGCTGCTGTTGGAGGGCTGTTATTATTGTGGTGTTTGAAACCCTAATTAGGGTTTTTGTGTATTTCTGCATGCAATATGGAGTACGGGGAGAAGGGAGATCAATCTAAGCTAACTGGTTTGGCTTTGAAAATCAAAAACATTGATGGAAAACCTCTTAGGTCTGCGCTTTGTGGTGTTGAGCATTCTAAGGTGATGTCCGAACTGAATAAAGAGGTTGCTAGGGTTTCGTTTGAAAGTATTGATGACATTAGGGTTTCCCGTGCAAACCCTAATGTTTGTCTTGGTGATAAGCTGTAGTCGACCAGTTCGGTTAATATGGAGCCTATGAGGGACTCGATTTCAGTTAATGGTAATAGTTATGTGGTGTCACCACATATGGGGTGGAGTCGACCCCATTACTGAATTCGACTAAAGGATCGTTTGTTTCAGTCCTTACAAAACTATCTTCCAAACAAGTGGTTAAAGTATACGAGATGATTAATAATTAAAAGGTCGATGGAGTTGCTGTTTCTATCCCTCTTGCTGCGGTGGAGGATGTTAGTTTAAGGTTTGTGAATCCTCTTTATGGGTATTTTATCGGTAAGAGACTTGCTTTCCCACTTGTTGAAAACTATGTGAAAAATGCTTGGGCAAAATATGGTATTAAACGCATACAACTTCATGAAGATTTTTTTCTGTTTCAATTTAACACAAAGGATGGGAGGGATCGTGTTTTGGAGGATGGTACGTGGTTGATTAAATGGGAGCCTCTCATGTTAAATGTGTGGTCACAAACAACATATTTGGAAAAGGATGTAATTAAGAAAGTGCCGGTTTGGGTTAAGTTTCATCATGTTCCGATTGTTGCTTATTCAGAAGTTGGGCTTAGTCTTATCTCTACTCAGCTTGGGAAACGAATTATTCTTGGTGCATATACTAGTAATATGTGTGTTAATTCTTGGGGACGTAATACATATGCAAGAGTTTTAATTGAAGTTTCTGCTGAATCCGAGTTGAAAGATGAATTGGTGGTTGCGATTCCGTTAGGGAAGGATATGGGTCACTCTATGGTTACAATTTCTATTGAATACGAGTGGAAACCTCTGCGGTGTTCTACGTGTTTGGGGTTTGATCATATATCGGGAAAAGGCCCTACCCTTCCAAATGAGGGACCTGTAGTTACTAATGAGAATGATAGATTCCAAGTTGTAAAAAAGAAGACCAACACGAAACACCATAAACAAAAGCAGGTTGAAGGTGTTATTTTGAAAAAGCCGCAATTGAACTTGCGATATCGTAAGGTTGAAAAGGAAACCAAGAAGGATGTCTCTATTTCTGCTCATAAAACTCGTGGTGACCAGAATACTTTGGCTTCTTTAGTGAATGTTCAGGATGAGTTTTGGAAAGCAGATTTGACGAAGAGTAGTGAATCATGCTTTAGGGTTAATGAAAGTGATACGGACACTATTGCTGAGGAGTTGGAGATGGAAGAGGATTGGTGGAATGAGGGTTTGGGTAACTCAACTACGGGGGCAAGCACTCCTAGAATTAATGTTACTAATGAATAATGTCGCTTCTTGGAATATTCGGGGAATGAAACTCTCCCCGAAACAGAGTGAGGTTCGTCATGTCATAAATAGTAATAATCTTGCTGTTTGTGCAATTCTTGAGTCCCATGTTGCAAGTTCTCGTTTGGATATGATTTGTAACCAGGTTTTTAGGAGGAGGAAGTGGGCTTTGAATAGTGCTACTTGTCTCAGCGGTACTCCTCTTATTCTTGGTTGGTGTGCTGATGTGGTTGATCTAGATGTTATCTCTCATAGTGCTCAAGGAATGCATACTCGTATTTGGATCAAATCGGAAAGGAAAGAATTGTTTTGTCCTTTTGTTTATTCTCATAATCGTTATGTACAAAGGCGAGGGCCGTGGGAGAGCCTATGTACGCAAAAATATTTTCTTAATGACAGACCATGGAGTATTCTCGAAGATTTCAATGCAGCTCTTAATCTAGAGGATACGTTTGCTGGTTCGTCTAGGGTTGATATTTCAATGCATGAGTTTAGGGAGTGCATTGAGGAGATTGAGCTTGTGGATGTTCTTAGATCGGGTCTTCCATTTACATGGAATCAAAATCCAAAGGGTTCAGATGGTGTTCTTAAAAACCTTGATCGGATTTTGGCTAATGTTGCGTTTAGTACGGAGTTTATTGGGACTTATGCATTTTTTCAACCATAGGGTATTTGTGATCATTCACCCGTTGTATTACGTATTCATTCTAAAGCTAAGTATTCTCATAAGCCTTTTAAATTCGTTAACGTGCTGGCCTCGCTGCCTCTTTTCAAGGAGGTTGTTAAGGAAGGCTGTAATAGGCAGATTTGTGGGTTTATTATGTTCGGAGTGGTTAAGAAACTTAAATCTCTGAAACAGTCGTTACGTAAGTTACTTTATGATAAAGGGAATTTGCATGAAAATGTTATTCGTCTTCGTACTGAAGTTGAGCGTGTTCAAGTTGATATGGATACGGATCTCTTTAGGTTAAGGCGTTTAATGATGCTTTGATTATGGAGGAGAATCTTTTGAGGCAAAGAGCTAAGGTGGAATGGCTTAAATCAGGTGACTCAAATTCTGCCTACTTTCATAAGGTTGTTAAAGGCCGGATGAGCTGAAATCGTATTGATGTGATCACTGATGTGAGTGGAGGTACGATTTCGGGTGATGGTGTGCCGGCTGCTTTCGTGGCTCATTATGAAGTTTTTTTGGGGCATGCGGGTACGGTAACTCATTTTGATCCGAAAATTTTATTTGTGAAGAAGCTTGATTCGGGTAAAGCGTTGGATATGATTCGTTCTGTGACTGAGAAAGTGGTTAAGAAGGCTATGTTTTCTATGGGGAATGACAAGTCCCCAGGTCCCGATGGATATACAGAATGTTTTTTCAAAGAGTCTTGGGATATTGTGGTTAAGGATGTTACGAGTGCGATTCAGGAGTTTTTCCTTAATGGTAATATCCTAAAAAAGCTTAACCATACGATTATTTCTCTTATTCCTAAGGTGAAAGTGCCGACTCGGGTTAATGACTATCGCCCTATATCTTGCTGTAATATCTTTTTAAATGAATTACTAAGATCATTGCTAATCGGATTAAGGATAGTATTCAATCGGCGTTTGTTCCGGGAAGGAGAATTTCGGATAATAGTATGCTTACGGAGGAGCTTATGCATAATTATCATTTGGATAGAGGCTCTCCTCGGTGTGCATTTAAGGTTGATATCCAGAAGGCGTACGATATTGTTGATTGGGTTTTTTTTGCGTGCGGTATTGTAGGAGTTTGGTTTTCATGAGCGTATGGTGGCGTGGATTATGGAGTGTGTCCCTCCAACTTTGTTTTCTATATGCATTAACGGTTGGCTTGATGGTTTCGTTAAGGGTAAACGGGGTTTAAGGCAGGGTGAACTGTTGTCCTCCTACTTGTTTACATTGGTTATGGAGGTTTTTACTCTTATGTTGAGGCTTAAGGTTCCTATGTCCCATGGGTTCGTGTATCATCGTTATTGTGCTGATTTGGATCTTCTTAATTTATGTTTTTGGTATGATCTCTTCATTTTTGCGCCTGGTGATCCGGTTTCTACTACGGTTATTATGGATGCTATGGAGGAATTTAAGAATGCTTCGGGGCTGATTCCAAGTCTTCTGAAGAGCACGGTTTATTTTTGTAATGTGCTTAACCATATTAAAATAGCTATTTTGCAAATTTTACCATTTGAGGAGGGTCGTCTTCCGATTAAATATCTTGGTGTGCCTTTGGTTTCTTCTAGGCTGAGCTTATTGATCGAATTCGTAGTCGTATTGCTGATTGGAAGAATAAGTCTCTTTCGGTTGCGGGTAGACTGCAATTGGTTCGTTTTGTTCTTGGTTCTATGCATGTTTATTGGGCCTCGGTCTTTATTCTTCCTACTGGTATTCTTCTTAATATTGAGAAGCTGATGCGGAGTTTTTTATGGGATACGGGTCATGCAAAAGTATCTTGGGATGTTGTTTGTCTTCCGAAGGCTGAAGGAGGGCTTGGGATTCGTCGGCTTGATGTGTTTAATAAATCCCTTATGATTCCTCATATCTTAGAATTTTCTTGCTAATAAGGAGTTGTTGTGGGTTAAATGGGTTAATGTGTATAAGTTGCGGAATCGACATTGTTTTGATCTACCGTATCGGGGTTGTATGACATGGGGTTGGCGTAATCTTCTTAAACTTAGGCCTATTGTTCGTGAATTTATTCGGTATCGTATTGGGAATGGTGCTACATGTTCCATTTTTTTTGATAGATGGTCTACGTTTCAGCCTCTTGTGGAGGTTGTTTCCAATCGTGATATACATGGAGCTAGATTTACTTTTGATTCTTAACTTCGTGATGCGGTTGGAAATGGTACGTGGTTATGGCCGAATGAGTGGTATGGTAATATCCTATTCTTATGTCGCTTTCTGTACCTATTCTTGGGGATCAACATGATCGGTTAGAATGGTATGATCATAATGGCATTTGTGTTCCGTTTTCTGTTCGTATGGTTTGGGACTCTATTCGTCCTAGAGCTGATTTGGTTTATTGGTATGATGTTGTTTGGTTTGAAAATTGTATTCCTAGACATGCGTTTCATTTATGGCTTGTGGCGAAGAGGAGGTTAAGAATGCAAGATCGGTTAAGGCTTTGGGATTACAATGGGATTATTAGTACGGTGTGTCCTTTATGTGACGGACAACCGGACTCTCATGAACACTTATTCTTTGAATGTTGTTATTCGAAACAAGTTTGGGATGCTATGAGGGTGTTGGCTGGCCTTCCAAATGTGGGGGGTTCTATTTATGATATTGTTGAAGTTCTAATTCCTATTGCTAAACGTCGAACTATTCGAAGTGTGGTAGCAAAGCTGGTGGTTGTTGCGTGTTCATATCTTATATGGGAGGAGCTCAATCTTCGTCTATTTCAAAATCAGAAACGGACGTATGTTCAAGTAGTGGAAAAGATTATGTATTATGTGCGGCTTAAGATTTTCTCATGTGTGTTTAAGAAGTCTAAGGCTGCTGTTTGGTTGAAGAGACGTTGGAATTTTCCGGAGTTGGTGTTTAGTTAATTCTTTCATGGTGGTTCTATATGTATTATTAGAGTGGTCTGTTTGTTGTTTGGGCTTTTCTAAATGGTTATTTCCTATAGGTGTCATAGGGTATGTTATTAGTCACCCATAATGTGGCATGTCATATATCGTGTTAGTAGTAGTTCAAGTGTTGCTTGAGGTTAATGTGGTATTTCAGCCACATTCCATTGTAGTTAATTGTTTTTTGGTGTAATATAATTTTTCGTGGATAATTGTCCCTTTTACCCAAAAAAAAAAACTTTAGGGACTATAAATATTTGGGTAGAGGCTATGCATTGTTATATTTGGGTAGAGGCTATGTATGTGTGCCAGCCCCTGGATTCATTGATCCACACATTCCTGATAGAGTACTTACGCTTGACAAGGCTCTATATGGCTTACATCAAGCCCAAAGTCCCTGGTATGAAACTCTTTCTAAGTATCTCATTGAAAATGGTTATATTAGAGGTACTATAGATAAGACACTGTTTTTTAAGAAAGTAGGTGAAGATTTCGTCTTTGTGCAAATTTATGTAGATGATATTATCTTTGGATCCACAAATGATGAGTTATGCAAAAATTTAAGGGAGTTATGCATTCTAAGTTCCAAATGAGTTCTAGGGGCGAAATGTCCTTTTTCTTAGGATTACAAGTGAAGTAATTAGAGAATGACATTTTTATTAATAAGTCAAAATATGTGAAAGATTTGTTAGTTAAATTTGGCTTTACTTACTGTAAGTCTGCTCCTACCCTACTAGATACTAGAGCCAAACGTTGTCCTGATTTAGAAGAGGAGGATGTAGATTTACATTGGTATAGGTCAATGATTGGTTCTTTGATGTATTTGAATGCTAGCAGGCCTGATATCATGTTTGGAGTTTGTATGTGTGCTAGGTATCAAGCTAGTCCTAAGGTTTCTCAGTTGATTGCTGGTAAGAGAATCTTTATATACCTTAAAGGACAACCTTCTTTGGGACTGTGGTACCCAAAATATTCAAACTTTGACTTTTATGCTTACACAGATAGTGATTATGGTGGTTGCAATTTGAATAGGAAGTCAACAACCGATGGATGCCAATTTCTAGCAAATAGGCTTGTTTCTTGGCAATGTAAGAAACAGACCGCAGTATCTCAATCTTCTGCTAAACCTGAGTATTTTGCAGCTGCTTATTTCACTTCTCAAGTTCTATGGATTCAAACCAAATGTTAGATTGTGGCTTAAACTTTATGAATACGCCTATCAACATAGACAATTCAGCTGCCATGTTTATCACTAAGAACCCTGTCCAGCACTCCAAAACCAAACATATTAAAATTAGGTTTCATTTTTAAGGGACTTTTTTGAAAAGAAATTGATTCACTTAGTTAAGATACACACTGACCTTCAATTGGCTGACTTTTTCACAATGGTTTTTGATAGAACAAAATTAAATTTTCTTGTTAAAGCTATAGGTCTTATGAATCTTGGCTGAGTGTTTTTCAAAAGCATTTTTGTATATATCTTTTTGCATTTTGTAAATATTCTTTTTCAAAATTACAAAAAGAGGAAGAGAAAAATGGGAAAAACAAAAAATATTTATTTTTAAGTCTGATGTTCTTTTTCTTTAAGTCGGATTAAGAAAAATCACAAAAAATTTGTAAGTCCGAGGTTCTTTTTCTTTAAGTCATATTAAGAAAAACCAAAACTATTTTTAAGTCTGATATTGAATTTTGTATAGTTTACACCCAAAAATATGTGTGTTTCAGTTTGAATAGTTAAAACTCAAAAAAGTTTCTTTCTATTCTAGTTTTAAGTTTTTAAATCTTTATTTGATCTTTCTTACTGTGTCAAGTTTTTTCAAATAATTAAATACAAAATTAAATAACCAATCAAAAACAATACAAATTTTGAAAATGTTGCCCAAAAACAAAATTCCTAAGAAATGAGTCAAAAACATAAATTCAAGTATAAATTAATATAGTTCAATATTTATAGAATTTCTTGAAACCAAATGTTTTTACAAATGCATATATTCTTGTATTTTGAAATCTTTAGTAACCTGTGGTTTATAAATTGGTTCAAGAACTCAAAATAGATAATGTCAAATGGGAAATCAGTTCTGTCAACTAGAAAACAAAAAAAAAAGGTGTATGTTTAGCAATTTATGGCATTTAAATCTATTTATCATAAAAACTCATAATGTTTAAAGTGTTAAATATGGTCAATTCAAATGAATTTAACTATTAATTTCGTACAAATCTAGTCAGTTGTCCTTTGAGATCATTGATGCTAACTTGATAAATGGCAGAGACAGGGGAATAACTTGAAAAACTGTACTAAGATTCTTTTGGAACATTAAACATGATAAAACATTCAAAAATATCTTGAGAGGTGAACCAGTCTATAAGGTTGCAGAATCATAGTCTGTAGATGCTCAATAAAGGTTGAAGAATGTATATGTGTTTTTATAAATTCTTTCAATTTTGAATTCTTTTATAACATTAAACTATTGTTGTTTGTCATGACAATAAGGTACATATGCCTTAGTTAAGCAAAATAAATTTTGGTTTTATTTATTTCTACTTGACATAATTGAATAAGTTTAGCAATTTATCATGTCATTTTTAAATTATTAAAACTGAAATTTATAAATTTTAGACACAAGATTTATCTTACTCTAGATACAAGTTTTTGCATTTTACCAAAACATTTCATATCCATAGAAAATTTACTGATTTGAACTAACTTATAAAATTTTGTAATATTAGTTTTTGTATTTTGAAATTGAAATTTTATGTTTGAAAGCCTTTTCAAAGTTAATTGATGAATTGAAATTTTTAACTCTGATTATAATATTTTACTTTGGAGTTTAACTCTAAAGTTAAAAATATTAATTCAGATTGGTTTGAATATTTTAACTTTGAAATTTATCAATTAAGTCGGATGTTGAAATTTTAAGTCGGATAAGATAGTTATTCTAGTTTTATGTCTGATATTATCTTTGACTTTGTTGACCAAAATTTTAAGTCGGATTATTTGATTTTAAGTCGGAGGATATTTTCAGTTGGTGGGAAAATTGTTTATTTTAATTTAACTCTAAAAATGATTTATTATTTTTAAATTCAAATAATCATTTTTAATTCTGTAAATTGCATTTCTTATCAAAATCAAAATTCCTAATCTCAATAAAGTTACAAACCATTTTCGATCAATTTAGTGTTCCTTCTCTAAGATCTTTTTAGATTTTTTAGGTCTTGTAGCTTCGTTTTTCGTTGCTTATTTTGTCTGTCTGCTCATATTCCCCTGGTTTGTATTTTTTTTCACTTTTATATACTATAAATGTGATATAAATAATTGATTTCTGGATATTAACAATGTTTTGATTAATTGATTACATATGGCTATTTATCATTTTATCAAGAAACATAATGTGGCTGCTTTTTCTAATATTCATAATGATACCGTGGATGAGCATTGGAGAGAAATATTTGGATTTTTGATCAATTCAAACATTGGAGGGAAATATTTTGCTATTTCAGAGAGACCAATTCTATATAGAGATATGTTGGTTGAGTTTTGGGAGAATGCAACTTATAGTGTGATCAGTGGCGTGAGAACTATCAATTCAGAAGTGCAACTTACTTCTATTGTTATGAGAGTTTTACATTTAGATGATGAAGGAGGTCTAGAACAGTTACCTATTGACGAGATCCAAAGAATATGTAGACTAACAAGGTATGAGGGAGATTTCCATGCAGTATGGTGAACAAGACTAGGTTTTCCTATAATTGGAGATACCTAGTCCATGTTTTGGTGAGTTGTTTGTGTGGAAGGTTTGGAGGATTTGATGAAATTAGTCAAAACCTTGCAACTGCTTTTGTGTGTTTGGCTACTCAAAGGAGATACAATTTTTCTGGATATATCTTTGATTGTGTGCAAAGGATGGCAGAGGGTAATTCTAAGAACTTCTTGTTATACCCAAGATTATTCAACTCATATTGACTTCTAAGCTACAAGGATTAGTGCCAGAAGGTCCTGAACTGAAAGATGGATATATGAATTGGAAAATCATGGAAAACATGAAGGAGGGAATGATGCTCAGAATGAAGTAAATGATAATCAAGAACAGGAACAAAAGCCACTCTCACCTGAGTCTCCTATACAAAACATTCCATCACCTTCAAATCAATTACCTCACACACCACCATTTCAAGCCGAAACTGAACTAAGTGATGCTCACATCAAGTGGTATTACTTTGAAGTAGAAAATCAACAGTTGCCAAACCTTGCTGACATAGTTATTTCAACTCCAACGTTTCCATCATTGAACACTCCTTAAGTTCAAGTTGTCAAAAATATTCCATCAACTAGTACTCCATTGAAAATTTATCAGTCCAAGAAGAAAGGGGGAGCTGGTATTGGAGTAATAAAGGCGTTTGAGTTGAAACAAAGGAATGAAGAAATGGAGGAAATAGTGAAAAGACAATCATCAATGATTAATAGATTGAGATGGAAGAGTGTTATGCATCATATTGTTAACAAATATATGAGATTCAAACTCAAATCTCACCCCTTGAATGTGTTGGGAAAATCAACGATTTAACCCAAGTTAATAAATCTGTTAATTAAAGTCTTAATCTGAGTAATTTGAGTCTGAGTAATTATGAGTCTGAGTGACTCTGAGTCTGAGTGACTAAAAGCAACTAAGGCATTATGGAGCTGACTACTCAGCTTCATAAAGAAACGTAATGCTCTAATTTAGGTATGTTAGTTAGATAAAATCTTCTATCCTTTTAGAAGATTTACTAAGATTCATACTTATCAAGCTCACTATCATTGTGTATAAATAGTGAGCTTGAACATTGTAATCGTTGCACCTTTCTAAGAAATATAACTGTGTGTTATAATCATTCTTTATTATTATAAATTCCGCTATAATAATCTAACAAACTGAGTAATCAATAGATTCATAATAATTAACATCTAAATACTTATTTGTGATTGATTAGCTAGTGTTTGAGATCTTATTGAGACCTAACAACTGGTATCAGAGCAAATAAGATTTAAATTTTAATAAATTTATAAATCTTAAACGATCAATATATAAAATCTAAAAAACAATGTCATCATCTTCAAATACACCTGCAATGGTTGGAAAAGGAATTCCTGTGTTCAATGGACATAATTTTGCCCATTGGAAACTTAAAGCTGAGTGGCATCTCTCAGGAATTCATGAGGAAATGATAAGAATAGTGACTGAAGGACCCATTATTCCAGGAAAGCACATTGATGAAGTCAAGGAAGGTGATAAAATTGTTCAACGTGCAAGATGGGTTCAAACTCCTAAATCACAATGGACAGATCAAGACAAGTTGTTGTTCAATCTTGATCCAAGAGCTAGAAGTATTCTAGGAAATGCAGTATCTGAACAAATATTCTCAAAGATAGGTGGCTGCAGAACTGCAAAAGAACTGTGGGACACTTTAATTGTGTCTTATGAAGGTGTTCCTGTTGTGAGAGAGAGCAAAGACTAAACAGTCTCATTAGAAATTATGAAAATTTCTATATGAAAGAAAAGGAGACCTTGGCTGACGTGCATACAAGATTTCAATTAATGTTGAACGATATGTCAGCTCTAGGAGTAACAAAGGAAGATGATGAAATATGTAAGAAATTTGTTGATATCTTACCTAACAAATTTGAATCTGTCATTACATCTCTTGTAGTTAGTGAGAAGCTGTCCACCTACAAGCTGCCTGGGCTCTTTGGACTATTGTTAAATTTTGAAGAATCTCAAGAAAGGAAAAAGATAAACAATAGACGAACTGCAAGGGATCCTGAAGCTGCATTAGTTGCAACAAGTAGAAGGAATAAAGAAATTTATTCTAAAGCTGACTCATCTGAGTCTGAGTCACACTCAGACTCAGAATCAGATGATGAAACTGAGGTCAAGAAACTAAAAAGTCAGCTTGCTCTGTTAACTATGAAGCTTGAACAGAAGACAGGCTACAAAGGAAAGAAACCTTTCGATCTGAAGAAGGTGAAATGTTTTAAATGCAATGAATACGGTCACATGGCTGCTGACTGTAAAGTAAAGAATGCTCAGACTGAACACATGGACGAGGTTGCTGAGAGGGCCCAAAGATATCGTAAGAAGTATCTTAAATACAAGAAAGGCACCAGTTCAAATACACAGAAGCCTCAAACTGAGCAAAAGGCATTCTTTGCTGAAGAATGGCTAGATGAGGAACTGCCTTCTGATGAAGATGAGGAAGTAGTGGATAAATGCTTAATGGCATTCACAGAAGAAGTGACTGAAGCTGAGAAATCTGCCTCTCAGTTCGAGAAGGATCTGAAGGAAGCTGAGAGACTGAGTTGCAACTCAGACTGGAACAAGTCAAAACTTTATAAGGTACACAATTTTGACACTTATACTAATGAACAAAAACTTCAAATGTTTGAGTATATTTTTGTTGACTTGACCACCACATTAGAAGAACAATCTGAATTCAAACAAAAAATCAAAGATCTTGAAAATAATTTGAAAATTAAAGATGATAAAATAATTGAACTAGAAAGTTATAAAGTCCTTTTAAATGCTCAGACTGAAGCTTATAGTGATATTGCAAAAGAAAATCATAAACTTAGAGAAGAAATTGAGCACTATAAAAGAATTTGTAAATCATGGTGCATATCATCCTTAAAAAATGAAGATTGTTTGAGCAGACAGGTACCCAAACAAGTTCAAGCTGTGTTGGGTGAGGGATTCGGTTTGAAGAAGCATATGACTGAAGAAGAAGAAGAAGCTGAAAAAGCTGAAAGAGAAAAAATTGTTTTCAAACCAGAAATTCTTTCAAATACTTTCACATACATGAAAGGAGAAAAAATAATGATGTCAAATGCTTTTGTAAAACCTGTAATTTCCCAAGTTTCTAATAAAAGTAATTCTTCATCTTCTTCTCAGTCTGAATGTGTTAATTTATCTGAAACTGATAAAAATGTGCATGCTGAAAAAGATTCTGTGCATCTAACCAATAGATTGCCCAAGGTTGTGAGTAAACCTAAGAATCAGCACCCTGTCAGTTCCAAAAGTCATGAAACAAAAACCATTGATAAACTGGGGAATCAATTGTTGGAACTGACTAACATAGTAAAAACCCTAGTCAGGAACAAATCACCTAATCACATCAGGCCCAAGACTCCTCCTAAGAGAATTTGCTACAATTGTGGTGAAAAAGGGCATGAAGCTGTGTTTTGTAAACAACTGACTCAGTCTAGACCACAGAAAACCATCTTTCAAAAGTCAGTCTCACCAAAACGTTGGTCAGCTCCACATAAGTCAGTTTCACCAAAATCTAGGTCAGTTTCATCAAAGTCAATCTCACCTCAAAAGCAAAGAAACACTTCTAAATCAAAGACAACGTCTGTGAAACCAACCAAGACTAAGTCAGTTTCATCTCGAGTCAGTCTCAAAGATACTCCATGTAAATACTGTGGTGTCATAGGTCATTATTCTGTTAACTGCATGAAGGAAATAAATAAATGGAACTATACCAGCTCCAAAACTGACCGCAAGACTGAACCTGAACTTAAACCTGCTTCAGTTCATGGATCCACTCTAAAGTGGGTGCCCAAAAGGAACTAATATCTTCTAATTCATGTGCAGGACTCTACAAAATGGTATCTAGATAGTGGAGCTTCAAGGCACATGACTGGAATGAAGTCTTTTCTACAAGACTACAAAGAAGAAGATGGGCCTCAAGTGAGATATGGTGACAACGGGGTATCAATGACGCGAGGATATGGAAAGATTCATGCTGGAGCTGTCACTTTCAAGCGAGTTGCATATGTGGAAGGCTTACAACATAACTTACTAAGTGTGAGTCAAATTACTGATGAAGATCATGAAGTCAGATTCAAAAAGCAAGCTGGAATAATCTACAGTGCCAAGGGAAAACCACTACTACTTGCCAAGAGAGAAAGAGATGTATTTTGTCTGGATCTGAGTACGGCCAATGATGAAGCTGAGACATGTTTGTTCACAGAAACAAAAGAAGAACTTAATTGGCTATGGCATCGAAGGTTATCCCATCTAAACTTCAAAAATATAAATGCCTTGTCAAAAAGTAAATTGGTTAGAGGTCTCCTTGAACTGACCTATACCAAAGACAAAGTTTGCTCAGCTTGTGTGCTTGGAAAGCAAACAAAGACTCAATTCCCATCCAAAATGTTGCATTCAATTGATGAACCTCTATTTATGCTACATATGGATTTGTTTGGTCCAATTGGAATTGAGAGTCAAGGAGGAAAGAAATACACCCTTGTAATTGTTGATGAATTTACTAGATTTACTTGGGTTATCTTCTTAAGGGCTAAAAGTGATGCAGCTGAAGAGATCATCAGTCTGATCAAAAGAGAACAGCGACAGAAAAACACTCTTGTTCGTCAGATGAGATGTGACCATGGAACTGAGTTCAAAAACTCAGTCTTAACAGACTTTGGTGATCAATTAGGCATAGTTCAAAACTTTGCCTCAGTTCGAACCCCTCAACAAAATGGAGTTGCAGAGAGAAGAAACAGAACACTAATTG
Organism: Senecio squalidus; assembly: GCA_910822075.1. Lineage (NCBI taxonomy): Eukaryota > Viridiplantae > Streptophyta > Magnoliopsida > Asterales > Asteraceae > Senecio > Senecio squalidus. The sequence goes on along the minus strand of CAJVGC010000432.1, from coordinate 27,220,072 downwards.
AAGCTGCCAGAACAATGTTGTGCTATGGAAACATGAAGATAAAATTCTGGGCTGAAGCTGTGAACACTGCCTGTGACGTCCCGTCAATTTGAGGTACTTGAGTTACCGTCATTATTTATATTTTATTCGCTATTGATTTCGACCCTTGTATTTCGCTTTGTTTTGCTCACGATTTGCTGTTATTGAGTATCGGGTTTTATGTATTTGCTAAATTGTCCCTCGAGACGTAATAATATTAGTTTATCTAAGTGCCAATTAGTTAGTATCCTCATAATTATAAGTTAGAAGGTTTATGCCAAATTTGTCGGTTATCGTATTCTTTATCCACAAGTTATCGCACTTTTGCTCTTGTTTACTCCTTTGCCGAAATCGTGCGAATCTCGAAATCGAAAGTGAGAATATAAAATTAAATGAACCTAATATAAGGTAAATCAAAGTGTGAACTTTCCTAAGTTCAACGCAAAAAGAATCGGGAACTTTCGGCGAACGAAACTCCTTAACGATCGCGTAAACGAAAAAGCAAGAAGTCTGAATTTTTGGTCGGTGCTTAGCACCTACCAAGTAGGTGCGCAGCACCTACCTTGCTGGACGGATTTTTGTCTTTTGTGTGACTCATTTTTGCATGTATAACGATTGGGGACACTTGGCATGACCCCATTCGACCCCCAAACTGCAGAGATGCCTGTTCCAAGGTGATATTATCACCTATACTCCTCTTTCTCTTCATTTCACACAATCAAACACACACATCAAAGTGTTTTTCCCCAAACTCTCTCTACATTTTCTTCTTTTTCTTCCATCTTTTCTGTGATTTCCAGCAAGTATTCACCACTAAAACATCATAAACATCACATAAATCAAGTTTATTCATCATAAGGAGCATGGAGTGGTGATTATCCGGGTTATTTCTTGAAGTTCTTCATCATTTTCGGGTCTAAAACATCATCAAAACCATCATCAATCAAGCTAGATCATCATCTTATCATTATTCTTGGGGTATAATAACTTTCTTCCACTGATTTTAATTACATTTTTATCATTTTATAACTTGCATGTATGATCTAAGCCATAAAAATGAGTTTTTGTAAAGATTTATATCACTTTGTGTACAAAAACGATTTTTATATAAACACTACCTAGATCTATGTTTTTGTGGGTAAAAGTTGTTTAGAAACCATAAAAATGATGTTTTATAAGTTATTTACTGGTTGCATGTCGAGATCTTTGAGTTACAAAACGATTTTAGCAAGAAAAACACGAATCGGGAAAATGGCAGCAGCTAGGTGCGCAGCACCTGTGCCCAGGTGCGCAGCACCGGGCTGCTGACCTCCCGAAAATGTGTCGTTTACTCGCTTAAAACTTGTATTCACGTTCTGGTCTTTTGTCAATAATGTTTTGGGGCTGAGATGAGTAAAAACAGTATTAATGGTGACATTTGGTACATTCAAACCCTTCGTTTTACTAATATTTGGCGTTGTTGTGTTTCGGAGGCGGATATTCTCATCGTTGTACCACCGAAGTTGTCATTCCAAATTCTGGTCAAATCAAGCGGAGTTAGCGGTATAACTTGTTACTCTTGTGAATCTTGTGATTTCATTATATGTGTATTATTCGGTTTTAGCCTTGAAAATCGGTTAGGATAAATTATTAGACCAACACTCGTGCGTTTGATCGATTTGGACAAAAAGTTAAAAATATATGTAACCAAAGTATTATGTAAAGATATGGTATTATGTATTGTGTATAATGGTTTAAAATGCATGGTTGTTAGCGGGAAAGTGATTGAATAAATGGACTAATATTTTATGGCGCGGAAGCGCTGCCGAAATTTCATCTCACAACTTTTTACGACTTAAAACACTTATGTAAATAAATCGTATACCAAAGTAACATATTATACAAAAACATTGTCTTTGGACTCAAAGACACCGACGAAATCTCGAATGTCATAATATTACTTAAATGGACATTTTAAACCTTTGCGATACTTTAAACTTCGTCTCAATTTAATCATTGTTTTAAGTCATCAAAATGTGATTTTACGACAAACTTTATAAATGGTTTTGAAAGACATTTTACTCAAAACATTTTAGTATGAAAAGACTTCAAATTATTCAAAGTGTCAAATTGGACTTTTAATTTGATTTTGACTTTAATAAGTCAACTTAATTGACATTTGACTCTTATGAGTCAACATAATTTAAATTTGACTTTCATAAGTCAACCTATTTGACCTTTGACTTTTATAAGTCAACATCTTTAATCTTGGTCAACTTAATGAACATTTATATTAATAATCCTTTCGACTCGGAGTTATCATTTGCTTCCAACGGTCGCTGTTGACGTGAAAGATCGATATCTTACCGATCGGCCCTTTCTGGCGCGGAACATCGTCTTCTTAATCCGTCATCCTTATTCGATTTATTAAACGTTGGAATATTATATTAAACGTAATCTTAACCGACAAGGCTAAACCGGACCTAGACTTATAGAGGTACTGAGACTGTGTGTTTATTGTTTAAGGCACTTAGACGGTGGGATTGTGAGCCTGTGATTGTATTACCCGAGATTTGCTGGAATTGTACTGTGAGTTATTCGTAGCCCTTGTCTTAAATATTTTGGGCTGTAAAGCGTATTTTAAAATGTCTGCTTGTATGCGGAATGTTGTTGATTATCTTGTTTGCCTAGTGGATTAGGTCTGCCTTAGATTAAGCCATTAGCCCTTGTAGGGGCCCCCTGATACACTTGTTAAGCTTTGAGCGCAACGGTTTTACATATATATAGATCTATATGGGTTATAGACCTAACCCTCTCTGCTCGGTAGAATGTTTCTAGGAGTGGAAGTTATGGCCGGTTGATTAATTTGTTACCTTTGGTTGGCGACCTCAGGATTTGGGGTTGTACGGTCAGGTTCAGTGTATGAATAGTCTAGGCAAAGTACCTCTCACTATTGGTTGTTGAAAACAAGATATATCATTTGAAATTAACGTTGTTTGATGAAAACTGTCGATGGGTCAACTTTTACTTTAAAATTGCGAATAATTCACCAACATGTTGTTGATGTCGTTTTAACGCTTTGCAGGAAATTGAGGATTTCCGTGATCATGCCATAGTTTATTTTTGGATCGCTTGCTTTGGGGAAATTTGAATTTGAATTGTTTATTGTAATTTCCATGACGATCCTTTTGTTGATTTCTTTTGGAATTGTATTCGTACTTGGCGCCTCATCGCCTTGACTTAATGATGTATTTTGTAATATTTGGCATGATCAATTTAATTTGATGTTTTGTTTATCGGTTATATTGTTATAATCTTGACTTTGATATTATAACTGGAACGCCCTGCGTTTCCGCTTCCAAGCGGGGTGTGACACTGCCTGTTTCACACAGAATAGATCCATCATCGTGAAGAGACATGGTAAAACAGCTTATGAATTATACCACAACAAGGTCCCTTCCATTCATTATTTCCATATCTTTGGAAGTAGATGCTATATTCTAAATCAACGAGACTTGTTGTGTAAAATGTCTCCTAAAGCTGATGAAGAACTGTTCGTTGGATACTCAAGCATCGCCAAAGCATTCAAAGTCTACAATGAAAGAAGAAAGGTGGTAGAAGAAAGCATTAATGTCACTTTTGATGACACTACTCAGTCTGACAAAGAGGAATCATCATCACAAACTGACATAGCCACTATCAATCAGCTTTGTGATGAATTACTTGTAACCACATTTGAAGCTGACTCTCAGGCTGAAGCTCAGAATAATGCAAACGCCCATCAACATCAAGCATCTGACACTGAACCCGATGAATCATCATTCCAGAGTGTCCCCGATGTTGAAAATACTGAGTCCAATGAAACTGATGAAACTCAGACTGACACTCCTCAGTCTGACCAAACTCAGCTCCAAATTACTCAGCCTATGATACTCAGACTCAAGTAGAGGCAGTTTCCCACAATGAGATAGGAAACATCAAGACTGTCAAGGGACATCCTATTTCGTCAGTTATTGGTTCATTAACTGAAGGTGTCAAAACGAGAAGAAAGACTGCCACAGCTAATTTTTGTTTCTATACCAATTTCTTGAGTCTGATGGAACCCAAAAAGGTTGAAGAAGCATTATTAGATGAAGACTGGGTTGATGGAATGCAAGAGGAGCTTGGAGAATTTATAAGGAACAATGTTTGGACAAAGGTTCTACGTCCCCTGTTTAAGACCATTATTGGACTTAAATGGATCTTTCGAAATAAATATGACAAAGATGGGGTGGTGATCAGGAATAAAGCTCGACTTGTGGCTCAAGGATACAAACAGGAAGAAGGCATTGATTATGATGAAACATTTGCTCCAGTGGCAAGAATTGAAGCAATTCGCCTATTCTTAGCATATGCAACTTTTAAAGATTTCTTGGTGTATGAAATGGATGTGAAGAGTGCATTTCTGAATGGTGATTTGCAGGAGGAAGTCTATGTCAAGCAGCCTCCAGGATGTAGATTGGACAGGAAAAGCACATCAGGAGGATGTCAGCTTCTGGGAGGAAAGCTAGTCAGCTGGTCAAGTAAAAAGCAAAATTCAGTGGCAACTTCCACAGCTGAAGCTGAGTACGTGGCTGCAGGGAGCTGTTGTGCACAACTACTTTGGATGCAACACCAATTGGCTAATCTTGAAATCAAGATTCAAAACACTCCAATCATGTGTGACAACAAGAGTGCCATTCAAATCACTGAGAATCCAGTTTTCCACTCCAGGACCAAACACATTGAAATAAGACATCATTTCATTCGAGACTGTGTGGAGAAAGGAAAGGTCAGATTAGAGTTTGTTGCCAGAAATGATCAATTGGCAGACATATTCACGAAACCTCTGAGTGAGGACAGGTTTTTCTATCTGTTAGGAGAACTGGGAATGTTAAATCCTTAATCTGTCAAAATCATAAATCTCAAGCTGACCTCTCAGTCAGCTTGTGAATTTTCAGTCTGACTCGTTAGTCAGCTCAAGATCCGTCAGTCTGCCACAAAATCAGTCTGACCACAAAATCAGACTGCGTGTAATTTTTGTAAATTCTTTTTACATCTCTTTTATTTTTTTTTTTCTATAAAGTTTCTTTTATTTTTTATTTTTTTTTGTTTTAGTCGGTTGAACATATTTCTGTTATTTCCAGGGTCATAAGTGTCAATAGGTTTAAATTATATGGACTAAATAGAAAGTTTCCTAACTTAGTTACTTAAATTTCGCTCCTTTAGTTTATATTCAACTTATTTTAAAAATTTTAACCTAATTGTTATCTTCTCTAAATCTTCTGCTCTAACTCTTATCAATGGCGAATGCAAATATGATTCTTCAAGTTACTGCTCGTATGATTCCAGGTGCAGATTTCCAAAACAGGGTACAAATCAAGGACAACAACAGAGTAGCCAATGTTGATATTCCCGCCAATCGCCAAAACAGGGGTTTTGAGCAACTGATTCAATACATGAAAGCCCATCCTCTATATGGTGCTTACTTTTGTGACACCGTGATGTACCCACCAGTGTTGTGTGAATGGTGGTATACTTGCACCGTCAATGAAGAAAAGACTGCCATCACTGGCACCTATAATGATGGCAGACAGATGATCACCATCACTGAAGAGACGATACGCGCAGCCTTACTACTTCCCACCGTTGAGGAAGCAGGTGAAGGAGGATTCCAGGCCAAACTGACCAAACAGCAAGCTCGAGCTGAGGCCTTTCCCTTGATTGGTCAGCCTGAAAGAATTGACGAACAAACGGAGGTACATATTCCAGCTGCCGATGCTGAGGTGGAAATGGGTGGGGCAGGGCACGACGAGGCTGACCAAGGTATGAATATCACTCTTTCTTTTCTCAGTCTGAGAGTATCCCCTCTCAGTCTGAGCAGTCCACTCCTCAACTTGATGTCTTAGCTACTCAAGCGACCAAACTGATGACCTCACCCAGTTCATTTGAAAAAGCACTCACATCAAGCCCCACTGTAAATCAAGCACTACTGGACTCACTGTTCCATGAGGCTGAGAGTTCTCAACTCCCCTCCAGTGCTGTAGATCAGACCAGTCTCCCTCTGCTAGAGCAAGAGATGGATCTGACTACCATGACTACCCAAAGCCCCCCTAGAGTAGTCAACTTGGAGAAACACGCTGCTGCTGCCACACTGACACATGTGGTATGCATTGAAGAAGATATTCCACTCCTGAATATCCCTGTACCTAGTATGGGACCACCCCCTTCAGTTTCAAAGCCAATTTCAAAGTCTATTTTCACTAGCTCTGTGCTAGTTCACGATAAGGTACCATCAAATCTCTCACACTCTTATGCACAAGTCGTCAATGCCTCACTTTCCAAACTGAGTGAGGTACAGACTTCCTTTTCTATGGCTAAGGATCATTCTCCTAAACCACAAGGAGGGAGTGAAGCTGTACCATCTGTTTTAACCCCAATTGTTACTGAAATCCCTCAGTCTGAGGTTGCAATGACTGTCCATGTGCTGTTACAAGCCATTCAGGACATGTCAACTCAGTTTGATGTCAAGCTGAGTGCAATGCAGACTGAGTTGCAAGTCATGAAAAGACAAAACACTGAAGAGATGCAGGATTTAATGGGAATGGTTTTGAAGCTGACCTCTGAGATCAGCATGATGAGAAAAGGGAAACAGGTTGCTGAGGGTGCTCAGACTCAGGGGGAGAAAACAAATACACCAACTTATGAGTCTGATCTTCCCAAGCAAGATTTGAAAAGAAAGAGGGATGAAGGGGAGAAGAAGTACTATAAGACCACCAGATTCAATCTGAAAACTGGTCAGTCTGAAGTATTTTATGAGACTGACTACAGTGACCTATCAAGCAGTGAGTCCGAGAAAGAAGATAAGAAGGGAAAAGGGAAAGTTGGAGCTGATAGTGATACTGACCAACAAACTGATGAAGAGATTGAGATGGAAGAGCCCCCAAATGTACAGTCTGAGATAGAAATTGAAATACAGAAAAGAAGAGATGAAGCTGAGAAACTGGCTAAACTTCAAAGATATGCTCACAACTCTGGAATGACTGTTGAGCAATACAAGGAGTATGTCAAAGGGCTGTATATGGAGAAATTTGAAGCAAATCCACAAGACCAATCTATGAAAGCAGCTGAGGCTCTTGAAGCTGAGATGAAAGAAGAGGAGGATTTAGCTATTGAAGAAGAACAACTGAGGGTTGAAGATGACAGATTAATGGCCAAACAGGTGTTGAGAGAAGAAGCCAGACTTGACTATATTGAGTCAAACTTTACACTGAGAAGGAACAAGAATAATATCCAAAACTTAGAATGTGTAGATACTGGAGGATCTGACCTCATGCTAGTCTGTTATCATAAAGAGGGATCCTTTAGGGTTGGAGTACATAGAATGCACACATTGGGGTTAGAGGAATGGAAAGAGATTGCCAGTCTGAGCTCAGGGATAACCAACATTGTGCACAGAATGGATGTAAAAAGAGAAGCTGTCTCAAATGTCAATGTAGCCCATATATTGAAGCTGATGTCAGAAGAGGATTATAGGGCATTCTGCACTATTCATAGGGTGAGAGCTGGGGCTAAATCTCTTGGTCTGGAAACAAGCAACATGCATCCTGTTCCTAAAGGTGTCACATTTCAAGACAAGACGTATGTTAAGACTGAAAAGCATGAGGGCTTGTGTTATGTAGATTGTGGGGGAGAGGAATGCTTCCAAGCCAAAGACAGACTGAATATGGCTTCCATCTACCATTGCATTGCTCTGCTTAGCGAATGTGAGTCTAATCAATGCCTCCCCTTCAGAATGAAGCTGATCAGTTGGTTATTTAATAACCTTAGAAGAATTGAAGAAATGGGGACTTTGATGGACAAGGTGGATCTGATCAAGAAAGAGTATCAAATGCTCTTCAATAAATCTGAAGCTGAAATGGAAAAACTGCTTGCATGGAAAACAGAGAGGCTAAAATGGGCAAAAGAAGTGAACAAGCCTACGCCATGGGAGATACCATTGAAGAAGAAAAGATCAGTCAAGAGGAGGAAGTAATGTGTTCAATGTATCTTTTTGTTCACAAACAGTGTTTAGTAAACAATTTTTGTTTGTGTTTATTTTTGGTGCATGAGTTGTAAAAGACTTTAATTCAAACAGATAGGGGGAGATTGTTGGGAAAATCAACGATTTAACCCAAGTTAATAAATCTGTTAATTAAAGTCTTAATCTGAGTAATTTGAGTCTGAGTGATTCTGAGTCTGAGTGACTCTGAGTCTGAGTGACTAAAAGCAACTAAGGCATTATGGAGCTGACTACTCAGCTTCATAAAGAAACGTAATGCTCTAATTTAGGTATGTTAGTTAGATAAAATCTTCTATCCTTTTAGAAGATTTACTAAGATTCATACTTATCAAGCTCACTATCATTGTGTATAAATAGTGAGCTTGAACATTGTAATCGTTGCACCTTTCTAAGAAATATAACTGTGTGTTATAAACATTCTTTGTTATTATAAATTCCGCTATAATAATCTAAGAAACTGAGTATCAATCGATTCATAATAATTAACATCTAAATACTTATTTGTGATTGATTAGCTAGTGTTTGAGATCTTATTGAGTCCTAACAGAATGATGCTGCCAAAATAGGGGGAGGTAAAACTAATGATAAGGATGATGAATATGAAGAAGTTGGTGATGAGAATGAGACAGTCGTGGTTGATGAAATTGAGTCAACTGTGATATTGGAAAATGAAAAGATGGAAAAGACTGTTCAAATGGGTGATATGGATGGGTCTGTAAATTAAGAGGAAGTTGTTTCTAAAGGGGAGACAACTGAGAGGGAGATTGACATTTCAATTGTTGAAAAGATTGGAAAGGAGTTGGAAAAGACAGTAAGTTCCAAAGGAAAGGAAAAGATAGTTTATTTTGATCTTACAACTGATAATAAAATTAAGTCTGGTGAGGAGGATTTTAAGTCTGGTTATGAAGTTAAAAATAATTTTGGTGATGATAAAAACAATTCTGATGATGAAAGGTAAAAACAAGTCTTGTGAATTGTAAAACAAGTCTGATGTTTGTTTTAGAGAAGTGCACCAATTTGGCAATGAAGTAGACATGGAGACATTTGAAAAACATTATGAATGTTTATTTGATGAGAATTCAAGTAAAGCGTTAACTGTGCACATCAAAGAGAGGGATCCTAAACATGTTTATGGATCAAGTGAAATTTGGAACAAGGATTTGGAGGAGATGTAAGAGTTATTAATCTTGAAGACGAGAATGAGCGAAATGAACAAACTGAAGAGAATGTTAACACAGAGGATAAATTTAAGAAGACTGAATCTGTTGAAGAAGATAATGTAGAATCTTTGAGTGATGTTGCTATATCTTATGCTGGTGGAAGAAAGAAGTCAAAAGCAATGAAGTCTAAGAGTTTGGTGCCCAGCAAAGTGGTGGATTTGGAAAAGAGGTTGGTTGGATATAAAAGGAATATGACTGAATCCAATTACAAGTGTCATGTCAAGAACTATTTGGTATCAATGAAAGGGTTCTCAGCTAGATCAGCAGGCCAAATGAAGATTGAAACAGTGGACATACATTGGCTAGATATTCATACTAAATTCATCTTAGAAGAGATGAAAATGAAAAGAGAAAAGAGAATCCAAGATGAAGTGAACAAGAAATTGAATGAAAGCTAAGCAAAGGAAGGAGGGAAAACAGTTGAAAATAATCAACCAAAAGAAGGTGAGAAACCAGTTGAAGATCCAGTTATTGGAGAAAGGGATGTGGGAGGATCTTCTGCTCAAGCTAGTAAAACTAGTCAAACTATTACTCTTAAATCTCTACTTGCAAAGCAGAGAAAAGAAGTTCATTTGAAGACTAAAGTTAAGCTTGAACAAGATAATGATCCTTTTGCTGAGTATATGGATGTTGAAACAGAAGTGCAAACTGAAACAGAAGTGCAGGCTACTTTGGATGAATATTATTATGTTTCAGATCCTATACCTCAAAAGAACATTGAGGAGTTATCTTATTGGGTGGATAATACTAATGCAACTGGGAATGATCTTGACAAGTAGCGTTTCCCACTAGATTAAAAAGATACAAGTCAATCAGGGAATGAAGGAAGTTATGGTATAGTATTTAAAGAGCGAACTCAAGAAGAGGCTAGAGCTGAGAGATTGGATTTGATTAACAGAAAGAAGGGAATTCTTCCACCAATTATTGGTTGGAGATTTGATCCATACAGAGGATGTATTGCTATTAAAAGAAAAGGATTTACTGGAAGTGTTCAAGTTACTTACTTTGGAACCACCGATGAATTAAAGAAGATAACTATCGAAGATGCAAGACAGTTACGTCAACTAAAGATGGTTAATCATGGTGGTTATCCCAAAGGAGGTGGATATGAAAAATTAATTATAGATGTGCTAAACTGACTTTGATAAAAAGTTCAAAACTAAAAGAAAGTCAATGGAAATGGAAAAAGCTCATCTGAAGAGGGTAAAGGTTTTGCACCAGAAGGCCATAATTATTACATGGTGGATGGATTTCCCTCATGATGAGATTGTATGTGTTAAGGAAGATAGAGAAGATGAAGGACTGTACGAGAATGCTAAATTGATGGATCTAACAAATGAAGACTTGCTTACCATTCATAAACTCCCTTTTGAGAAACATGAAGATTATGGAAAAAAGGTAAACAGTTCTTGGAAGTTGTTTCTCTTGAGGTAGAAAGAATTCATCTGGGATATAGAGTAGGAAGGAAAAGATTGTGTGAAGTAGGATGTGTACATTGTTGGGAATGGAACTTAACTAGCAAGATGTAGATTTTGGAAGCATCATCCAAGGGGGAGATTGTTGGAGCTCAAATTTGGTGATGGATGAAGCTTCAAAATTCTACATTAGAGTTATATTTTTGTTTAAGTGAATAGGTCGGGTGAACAATGTTCATCATCCAACCTAAACCTTAGAAAGTCTTTCAGTGAAGACTTTCACGCGGATGAACAATTTACTTCATCAGAGTTAAATCAAGTTTATCAGAGTTAAAGTTAAATGAAGACTTAATGTATTTTGTTTACCCGAAGTATTAATAAATGAAAATAAAGATCATTTAATGTAATAGTTGATGTTAGCCTATAAATAGTGAGAGATTAGTATGTGTAAGGTGGGCTTTTTTGAAATGAACTTTCATGTAACCGTTTCTCCCGCCATTTCTAGGCTTTGAATGAAATAATTCTTTTGCTCTATTCTACTTTGATTCATTGTTTAATCTCATAACTCAATTACTAATTCATGATTCCGTCACATATTAGCGAATCTTATCACCTAGTTACTCAGTTTAGAAAATTCAAGACCTGTCAATATCATATCTATTCCATGCCATTTGTATATATCTGTTCACTGAGCGTTCGTTAAACTGTTTTCTTTGTCGTTCTTTCTTAAACGGCAAGTACTCAGTGAATCTTGGGAATGGGAATCGAGCGTAGATAGATTAAGGAATTAGAACGCTTTCCTTAAAATATTTTAATCTTGTTTAGTACCTCGTTTAGAATCTAGTCTTGTGAATATTCAGTTTTTCTTTGCATAAGTTTAACGCCCTTTTGCCTTTTAAGTTCCTTTTGATATCATTTTATATGCTTTGTAAGATTGGGGCGTTACATTTCCTCCAAAATCTAAATCTTCATCATCTTTACGCTCTCCTAACTCTAAACCCTCACTTCCGTAAGGCTCTATTGGTCGTCGGGAAGGATCAATCGGTTCTCTTGTCCCATTCGAGAGGGAAAATTCCTAAAGATTTTCAATCTACCATCACCAATACGAACACAATCAAATAACTCTTCTGGAATAGGCATTCCAAATTCCAAAGTGGCTTTTGAACGAGGTTTTAATAACGAGTGTAAAGTATTCTTCATATTCATGATCTCCCGTTCTAGGATTCAATAATTTTGGACCATCTTTTATTGCTCGAGCCACAATGGTTTGAAGAAATCTTTGATACGGATTATATGGTTTTTTAATTTCCTTCTTTGATGTTTTCAAAGACTTCTTAGGAGGATGTAACAACTCATGTTCTTTTTTTCTTTCTTGAGAAAGGTACTTATCGCGCTTTACTATATACTCTCTTAAATCATCGAACATAAGACGAGCAATGTCATACTTCAAGCCAAAGATGAACGCTATCCACATAAGAAGCATTCGACGATTCACATAATCCTTTCCACGTTCCTTCGGTGTAAGATTATGTATCATAAGTTGAAGAAGAAACTGCCAATATCGTGGAATACAATCCAAATTAAGTCGAGTCGATGTTAATTCACCAACGTACCCCAACTTCTTTACGTATTTCAAAACCACCTCATCTTTTCTGGTATTCATCATAATCCAGAAGTGATAACACCCTTCTTAATTGAGCTACTGTAAGATCAATATATTATTCTCCAAAACTACATACTAGTGCCTCCTCCAATGGTTCTTCTAAATCGGGAGAATTATTTTCCTCTTGATAAGTAATCCTATTCCATAGTTATTGAAGTTAGACTTTTGAAACCCGTGGATGATTGGCAAACATGTATCCCCTAGGATAATATTTGATGATTGATAAGAAAACCGGAACGAACATTGATAATTATCAATATCAATCGTCGTGTTTTTTGCCACCATCTCCAACCATAAACGTATTGGTAATAAAGACTTTTCACTTGGAAATGGAGGAAGTAAGGATTTGCGTGGAAGTTCAACGCGACGATGTTCTTCTTGAAAATTGCTTTCCGTTCAGACTGTTTTCTTCGTACGAGCCATCGAATCTTTAAAAAATAAAACATGTTAGCATAATCAAATCTTTTTGAAGTGTGATCTTGAAAAGATTTTATCATGAGAAGTCACTTGTAAAAGAAAAAGTTTCCAAATATCGCCTTAATACCGTAAAATGTGCTATTTCTAGTCGTGATCAAATTAATATGCTACTTAAACACATCTTCATAATATTAAATATGCTATTTCTAGTCGTGACCTAAAGGTTTGCTACGAAGACACATCTAATAAAATTAAAATGTGCAAGTTCTATTCGTATTTCAAATGATTTTCTACTAAAACACATTTCACGTGATTGCTTTTGATATTAAGAAAATTTAACTTGTATTTCATCATTAAATCTTGTAGAACTTGTCATGAAACTTCACGTTAAATCGATTACGAAGTTTTATCAAATGAATGTACTAGTTCTAGTCGAGATCTCGAGAATCCACTACTAAAATACATCCATACGATACTTCAAACCAATTCAAGTGATGTTTCAAGTTTTTGATGAATAAAAATGTCAAAGAGTATTGCATAAACACATTTTGAATGAACTAGTTCTAGTCGAGTCTCGAGATCCGCTACTAAAATCCATCCAAAAAAGGTTTGAATAATACGATTTTAACATTTTTTCGATTAAGAGCATCATGTGTTATGAAAGAGTTCCAATCCGATATAACTGGAAGTCAATTGAAATTTTTTGTCATTTGTTAACGTGTGTTACCAAAGAAAACTCTTGATTTTAGTTGAAAATTGGTCTTTAACTTGACAGCGACCCAATAACATTCACTACGTTGCACTGTTCGAAGTCTTAATTTGAAAGAGTGATCTGAATGTTAAATGTGATGCAACAACACAATACTGCGACGTAGTGTTTTGAAAAATTTCATTCGAATTACCATTTTAAAACACTCCATTCAAATCATATTGAAGAACATGAAGAACAATTAATAGAAAATTTTACCAAAACTCAAACGTTCTTCTTTAAAAAGTCGTTATAGATCCGTTAATTCCCCAGATATCTTCAGAAAGTCGTTAATCCCAGAGAATTTGAGAGTGAAAATTTTTGAAGTAAAAACGTGTTATGAAAAATTAAGTAGTTTTAAGCATTATAAAGGATCCGAACACGTATTGGGTTATCTATGGATACCCATATTTAAAAGTTTCACTTTTCACCCTCAACTTTTTTTATTTCAACAATTTCCTATGTATTTCAATTATATCAATATATACAAGTAACAAGTGATTTTGTTTTTAATTTTTACTATTAATCAACAAATGTCATGTTATTATCTATATTCCCCCTTGAAATGTGAAAAATGCACTATTCAACAAAAACATATAAGCACATCACAAGTAATCAAATAAAAACACATAATTCCCCCTCAAATTATAATTCCCCCCAAATGATAATTCTCCCTTAAACTATGATTCCTCTTACGAAACATCTAAGTGAACACTTTAAACACATATTAACAAGTAAAAAATATAAAAAAAAACCGACTAAACTACAAAATGAGATAACCGATTTAATGTTTAAGGTTTAATATGCCAAGCTTGGATACTGAAAATTTAAATCGTTTTTCATCCAAAGCTTTCGTGAAAATATTGAAAAGTTGAAAATCGGTTTCAACAAAGTGTAGTTCAATTATTCCTTTATCAATATTGTCTTTTAAGAAATGATAACGAATATCTATATTTTTAGTGCGAGAGTGTTGAACCGAATTTGCAGAGATTGAGATTGCACTTATTGAATCAAAATAGATGGGAACAGAATCAAAATCATAGCCATAGTCCCGAAGTTGTGTGCTTATCCAAAGTACTTGAGAACAACAAACTGCGACATATTTTGCTTCGGGTGTTGAAATAAAAACACATTTTTGCTTTTTCGAGATCCAACTAACAAGTTTGTTTCCTAAAAAATGAGCACCACCCGAAGTACTTTTCCTTTCTAAATTGCAACTTCCATGATCCGCATCAATATAAGCAATAAAATCAAAACTCGTGTTTTTCAGATACCACAAACTGTAGGTCCTAGGTATTGGATCAACAAGATTAAACCTGTTGATTATGAGGCGGAATCTCGATAATCAATAGTCAATACACAATAATGAATTACTTAGAAAAGATAATAAACGATTACCAAACACGAATACTTGTATTAAGATGAATAACTCAAACCTAGTACAATCAGTATTCTTTAGTGTCGACTTCTCTAATGTCTACCTTTTCTCTCCAAAAAACTTAACCTAAACCTAAACAAGTTATCCTATTATATAGTATAACATGTTCACTGGGCTTGGGCTACTAATGGGCTTATGAACAATGCAATGTTCATTAACAACCAAAACAGACTATTGAGCCCTCGAACAATACAATGTTCCTGGGACTTGACATACACGAACAATCGTGTTCGTTGGACATCATACACGAACATGAACATCATGTTCGTATAAACACACGAACCTCATACACGAACATCATGTTCTTTTACACACACTATAAATACAGACTTAATTAATCTTGAACAACTGTCACACAAATTGCACCAACAAACTCCCCCTTTACTGTTGCTTCTAGATTTTGAAATATGCTCAAAGTCTTTAGAGTCTTGTACTCCCAGCAGGTCTTCTAACTCATCGTAGACTTGAATGAATCCCCTTGAATTGTTGCAATAATCTCGTTGTTGTGAACTTTGTTTATCAGAGTCATCATCACGAATTTACTCAACTAAGTTCATCACTTTTACATGTATCCTTAGAGCCTTGATGTCGCTTAATTATATGCATATTTATTCGCGACATTTGTTATGTTTTTGTGTCAAAACGTAATGGATAAACCCCTTTTATACTAATGTTTTATGTAAAGTTTGTATTTAGATGTTTATGTTGTTTTGGAACAAAACGGGACAATTTTGGACTAATAAACGCAAGGGACCAACAAAGCAAATGAAAGTGGATCGCCTGCAGGATGACCGCGCCGCGACGGACTATTTTTCGGTAAACAATTATGCGACGCATTTCAAATGTGGAACGAATTAGTTAAGCTACTGAGTCCCAGATGCGGTGCATTCCTCACTTTATGCGGCGCATTCCATCAACTAGCAGTTACAAGTGTCGTTTCGAATGGCTATTCAGGGGAGGAAGTGAAAAGACTTGTTACAGCTATTAAGGGACGATTTTTGGAGCTTATTATCATCATCTTACACTATCTTGGGGCATCATAATCAGTCTCAAATCATCATATAATCATCTCTAAATCATTGGAGAAAGGAAAGCAATAATCATTTTAGTTTCGTAGTTTTTGAAGAATTGTTAGCAAGCATTTCACTGTTTTTCTTTTCGTTATCTTGGAGACCATTTACTAGTAATATTTCGCTTTGGTATTAAACTCTTTTCATTTTAATTTCAATATAATCATGTCTTTTATCTATAATTTGTGTTTGATTAATATTATGCGTAGCTAATTTCGTTATACGTTTGCTTGGATATGTGACCGTTTGTATGACTAATCTTGAGTATGAAATTGTATGAATGATATATTGTGGTTAACTGGGGATCCGTTTGGGTTTATGATTTACTAAATTATAAAATTACTTATGTTCTTATTTAGAAATCGGGTATTCGAAAGGAATTCGATTTTGACATAATAAGAATGAATATATCGACCGGTCTATAGTTGATAGAAAATTAACGGTATTCGAAAGGAATCGTTAATAGTAATTGAAATAAATAAGATTAAACACAAACGCTAATTGATAAATTAAGAGAAATCGGTTTATTGATTAGTAAGCTATTCGAAAGGAAGCTTAAAGATTAATTCTAACACATCGACTTGGTACTTTATGCACGGTTATTTTAGGTGTTAATTATATTCGAAAGGAATAGTTACATAGATAAATAATTGGAGAAATCCGGTATTCGAAAGGAACTTAGGATTTTATATTAGAAGTTTATCATCAATTCATATTTAGGAAAGATTATATGTTCGTGAACGGTCCAAACAAGCGTACTTTACCAATATCTGAATTACAAATCAATTTTAGTCGTTTTTACAATTAGTCTTCTTAAGACAAAAACCCAATTTGTTAAGTGTTACTTGTTACTTTTAGCTATTATCTCAATTATAAATAGTCCCCGTGTTCGAACCCGGAATTTGCCAATAGTTTACTACGATCGATAAGGGTACACTGCCCGGTGTCGTGTCTAGTAAAAAGCTTATTTTCGGAAAACTAGATTTCGCACATCAAGTTT
The DNA here is from genome assembly GCA_910822075.1 of Senecio squalidus. Classification (NCBI taxonomy): domain Eukaryota; kingdom Viridiplantae; phylum Streptophyta; class Magnoliopsida; order Asterales; family Asteraceae; genus Senecio; species Senecio squalidus. The sequence continues at coordinate 27,203,024 of CAJVGC010000432.1, read as the reverse complement.
TTGGTGCTGCTGCGGGGGACTTGATTTAATTAAGATTTTAGTTTGTTTCGAATATTTTTCACGGTTGTTTGTTAGTGTTGTGATTTTCAGGAGATTTTTAGTGAATGTTTTCGAGGTCCCAAGGGCAGCAAGTAAACAACCCGCTTTCTGACCCGGAAAAGATTTTGAGAAAGCAAGGTTTTAGAGGTGCTTTATTTAGCGAGAACGGATCTTCCGAGGAGGAAGAAGAATTTCTTTTTGAAGAGGAAAATTTTGAACCAAACGAGATGGCTGAAAACGGTGATGGAGCAGTTATTCTTGACCCACCCAACCCGTTTGACATACTGATGATCAATCGGAACCGCGTAGTACCACCAACGAATGGGTCGGAGATTATTGCACCTGATTTGGGGGATGAATTTTACGTTAAAGGTCATCACCTCAAAATGATTCCTGTGAGTACATTTGACGGACATTTTAAGGCCGACCCACATAGGCATGTGGCGAATTTTATGGAAACTTGCAAAATGTTTAGATATGGAGCGGGCCGCAAGGAAGGAGTTATGTTGAGTTTATTCCCATCATCTCTAACGAGGGAAGCTAAAACATGTTTCAACGAGTTGGAACCGGGTTCGATTGGGAGTTTGGAAGATATGAGAGTAAGTTTCGTGACCCGTTTCTTTCAACCCATTCTGCGTAGGAAGCTGCTGAACCAAATTAGGAGTTTTCAATAGTGGGACAATGAAACTATCACAGATGCTTGGTTTAGACTTAAGGAGCTTTTAAGAAATTGCCATGGCCATGAGTTGGATCGAGAGGAAGTAATAGACATATTCTATTATAGTTTGGATAGTCGTTCTCAACACGACTTGGATTTGGCGGGTGGTGGAATGTTTTTGTATAAATCACCCAACGAGGCCCATAGAATGATGGAAGATCAAGTCCACGCTAGAATTTTTAGGGACCGAGTTAGTAGGAATAGGAAGATTCGAGAGTCGGTGAAACAAGTAGAACGAGGAAGTAGTAGTGGAAATAATGAGATTGTGAATGAAATTAAGTCATTAGCGGATGAAATAAAAAACAGAATGGGTCGGTTGGAAAAAGACGTCCACTTGGTTAGAAACGGATGTAGGAAATGTGGAGGGCCGCACTACACGGAGGATTGTGATCCGAAAGTTGAAGAGGTAAATTATGCTAATTACGGTTATCAAAACCGTGGAGATTATCAGAATCGTCAACAACAAGGGGGAGGAAATTTCGGGTATGTTGACCAAAACTGAGATAAAAGAAATGAGGGGCAAAATCAGTTTAGGAGAAACGAAGAAGAAGACCCGAGTTTAAAGGAACTAATGAAGGACTTCATCCACATGCAAAGTGCGAAAAATGACATAGTGGCAAACTCGTTGAAAGGACTCCACGAAAAGATCGATCAAGTTCAAAGGAACACTCAGGCAAACGTTCAATATTTGGAAAGGAAAATTGAAAGGATCAACGATCGGTTATCAAATCGACCAACGGGTCAGATTCCAAGTTCTACCCAACCCAACCCGAGGCCAAACAATTCGAACAATCAAGGAGGTCAATCGAGCCAAGGTCCGAAGTACCAAATACCATAAAACCGGGTTAAGCATGTAAATGCTATCGAGACAAGATCGGGTTTTAAGTATGGGGGCCAGGAAGAAAGTGAGGTGAACGGGAACAAAATGGGAAAAACAGATGAAACTGAACCGATGCGCATCAGTGGGCCCGTAGACAGTGATTCGGTTGAAGAAGAGGAGATCGAGATGGAGAAACGACCCGGGAAAGAACCGATGGCCTCAAGCGAAGAGAAAGGGGTCAAAACGGAAGTAAAAGGAGCCTACAAGCCAAACATCCCTTACCCTCCACGGTTGAAAAAGGAGAATATGAAAGAACAATACGGTAAATTTTTGGATTTAATTAATTCTGTTCATGTTAATGTTCCTTTGGTCGATTTGGTTGCAGGTATGCCCAATTATAAAAAGTTCATCAAGGATCTTGTGAAAGAGAAGGGGAAGTCGATGGAGGATCAAGCAACTTACTTGCACGCGGAATGCTCGTCGATTGTAAAGAACGACAAGCTTCCACCTAAGCTAAACGATCCAGGGAGTTTTCTAATCACTTGTTATTTTAATAAGACTTTTCATTGCAATGCTTTAGCGGATTTAGGGGCTAGTATAAATTTAATGCCACACTCTTTATACAAAAAATTGGCTTTGGGGGTTTTAAAGCCAACAAAAATGGGCATTAAACTAGCCGATCAAACTTTTAAATACCCGCTAGGCATTGTAGAGAACATATTAGTACAAGTAGGAAGATTTTCGTTTCCAGTTGATTTTGTGGTTTTGGAAATGGAAGAGGATAGCAAAGTACCTCTGATTTTGGGTAGACCATTCTTGAACAACGCGGATGCTATCATCAGTGTGAAAAGAAGGGATATTTCATTGGGTGTGGGTGACGATAGGGAAACATTTACTTATCAAAAATCTAAAAAGCATTCGTACTCCTCCAACGAAACTTGTTTTAGGATAGATGTTATTGATAATGACATGTTTGACCCAGAATTGCAGGAAATTATTGATGAAGAAGAGTTTGAAGAAGAAGAATAGAAGAGTTTTGAATGGGAATTAGACGAGTTACTTGGTACGGGTGGGGGAAATATAATTGAGTCAAACATCAATGGAGATATCACCTTAGAGGAGTTGGAAAGCATGTTTGACATCAACAAGGACCCGATTGCCACCAAGGAAGGGAACGACGAGAAGCAGAACGGAAGCAAAAATGAGAATCTGAGAAAACTGGGCAGAATGCGCCACATTCTATTGCCTATGTGACGCATTCTGGGCTCAGTTTACCCAGATGCCTTTTCCACCTTTTCTGATGCGGCTCATTCAAGTTTAATGCGGGGCATTAAGAGCCCAGACCCCGAAAATGACCGAAAAGCTAAGTTAGAGGTAGAGAATCAAGTGGGGGATGAATCAATGGTTAAAAATGAAGATGGGGCACCAAAACGGGACATAACTAAACCTACTAGCTTGGAACGGGAATTAGAAGAACTTATTGGGACGGAAGTGGTAGAGGTTGACAATCCGATAAGCGTAGACATAACATTGGAAGATTTCGAGAAGATGTTTGACTTGAGTACGGAACCACTTTCTACCAAAGTTGATAAAAAGGTTGAAGTTAAGAAAAAGTTGATGCTCGAGAAAGCAATCGTTGAAATAAGTGAACTTTGTCTAAAGCTGAAAATCGATACGGAATCAAAGTTGAAAGTTGACAAAGACGAGGAGTACTTGAACTTTGATGAATTCATATATGGAAAATCAATTGGGCATGGTACGGAAGACAATAAGTATGGGGGAGAAATTGGCGACCGTAGAGAGTGGGGTGATGGTTCAATCATGCGGGAAACGAAGGAATGGCATGACGCATGGGCCAAAACCCGCGATGAGCTCGATGTTTATAACGATGAGATTCTTTTTTATGTTTTGGATTGTAGGTGTATTGGAGAAAGTAACGATTTGAGGAGTTGGCATTTGGAAGGAAATCGAAGGAAACTTCGATTTCAAAGTTAGTTTGTTTGTGTGCACGGAGGAGGAGTCAAGCTAATGACTCGAGCAAAAAACGAGCACCTTCCGGATAAATCCCGGTTTGTTGTATCTTTTCCCTTTTCTCTCTTTTGTTTAATTTTCTTATTAGTTGTAGTGTTTCTTAACTAATTTAGGAGTTTATCGAGAAAAAAAAAAAAAAAATTATGAGGACCGACCTCGCCGCTCCCAACCCTCCGCGCCGCGGTCAGGATGTTTTTAGGCCCATATGTGGCGCGGTCATTAACGCAGTCATCAAATAAAACCAAAAAAAAAAAGCAAACGGGGGCATGAACAAACACACACTCTAAGGCACCAAACGATTTTCTCTATTTTTCTTCAAGGAATCAATCAATTAACAACATGAGTAGAACGGTAAGATTTGTAACATCAATCCATTCTATTTCTTATGTAATTAGGGTTTATATCCTAAAATTGAATTGGGGAAAAACTTAGGATTTTGAATTTTTAAACTTAATTGTTGAAATTGATTTAGGAAAAGCCTTTAGTGTGTGTTTAGTTGTAAGGATCGTGATTGTTTGCTAGGATAATTTACGGAAAACAAAATTCTTATTGGAAAGACATCCGCCCAGGCCACAGCTACGCGGCGGTGGACACATTGTAGTTTGTTGCGGTTTTGTTTTTGTACTACTAACGGTGTTTGTTTTTGTTTGTATATAATAATTTCAGGGTAAACGTAGGGCTGTAGAGGAGACGTCGGAAGGGGCTGGAGAAGGATCGACCACAAGAAGGGTTCCCACTATTACGGTTGAGGCTAGGATGATGACACCGGAGCAACACCAATGGCTAAACTGGCCTAGAGTTTCGGTAAACCGGAGGATTGGATTGGATAATAAACTGGCATCTATTCAAGGAAAACCCATTGCTCAGCCACGTTTAATAGATTGGGATGTTTGTGACGAGATAGGTATAGGGGAGGAGTTGGATAGTTTGTTTTTAACTCGGTTTGTACAGGATGAGGAGAACTCGGTGGAGATTAAGGTGTGGAAACAAGCTTTCGAGATTAGGGAATATATATATCAGGAAATATGTTTAGAGTTTTATTCCAACTTAAAACTCGATAAACTTCCTAAGTCGCAATTGTTGTTTAGAACTCCAGTAATTAGCTTTAGGTTGGGGGGGAGTTTAACATAAGGTGACAATTGCTCGTTTCGGGGTTTAACCGGTTTGTATACACCGGAGGAGGAGAGGATGGAATATATGGCGGGTTATGAGAGTTGGGCTGAATTGAACGGAGATCGGGTGAAGAGAAGGATTGATCGAATTTGGCATGAGTTATCGGGTAAAGACAAATACTTGTCAAGCGTGAGTCGAGCAAAGAGTATCAAATCACCAGTTCTAAAGGTATCAAATCAACACGACAAGGTATACGTCGAGGACATTTTGTCTATTAGATTTATTCTCATGGAAGGACGATCAAAGGTATGCAAATGTGCCTTGGGTATTGGCATGTCACATGAATGAGAAATTGGCAGGTAGACAAGAATAGCTCAATTTTATGTGTTCATTTCATTACGAGGATAGCGAAAAATTTAGGTTTTGCTACAGCGGAAAACATCAACATGTGTAGTCCACCGATAACATGGCGATGGATTACGAAGCAAGACTTAAAAATAGCGGGTGCGATTGGGCCAACGGGAAGGATTGCGGAGGAAACGGTAGAAGGGGAAGAAGAAGAGGAACAGGAAGATGCACCGCCACCACCTTCGGGACATAGTGGTAATACTAGGGATAAGATGTTTCGTATAGGCAGGGAGATGGATGCACATTGTCGAGATTTGCATAGGCTGGGAAATTATATGGGATATCATATAGCAAGGTATCAACCGACGTTGGAGGCTTTGGCACAACAACTTCATGCCAACTTGCCAGGGTCGTCTTCCGCTGGATTGGGACCGTACAATCCACCGCCTATGTTCCCACCACAACAGGATGAAGATTGAAGCAGCTCTCAGACTCCACCGCGCCGCCCCCAGTCCGCCGCGCCGCGGCAGTGGAGATTTGTTACGGAATTTGTTATTTGCTATTTGTTTGTTGTTTAGATTTTTGAACTATTTATTTTCTTGTCGAGTCGGTTCGGGTCGGATGTTTGAACTATTTTCCTAATTTTTTGCTTGTTAGATTTTGATTTACTAATTGCTCGTTTGTTATTTGTGTTGTGTAAAATGATGAAAAGTCTGGCATTAAGTTCAGCACGTGTGGATTCAAGTCGGAAAAACGAGCAACATCAAATCGACTGCACAAGGTTTTATATTTCTTTTCATTTCTTTATTTTTGTATTTTTAGTATTAATTTCCCTTAGGTTTGTATTATTTTTAGTTTTAATGGAACACATTATGGATAATGTGTTAAATAAGTATGGGGGGATGTCGGGAAATTTGCTAGTTTAATATTCTCTCTCGTATCCATTATGTTTTTATTTTGTCCCATTTGAGTCTTAAAAAAAAAAAAAAAACGCTTAAACGTAGTTAGGGAAGATGATAGGGGCTTGTATATATAACTGTATTCCGGTAATTTAACGTGAAATTGCTTAGGAACATCTCTATTTAATAAAATATTTGTAAGTAAGAATTTAGGTTTCCTAATTTTAGTTCCTTAAATTTCCCCGAAAAATATAAAATCCAGATAACCGCTAGATATCCTTAGTACCGAGCCCTTGTAGTCCTTGCACCCTTCGGAGGTAGTTGGGGAATCCTAGTATCACTTAATCCCAAATGACAGTTAGAGGCGAAGAAAAAGGTCACAGGTCTTTTCCGTCAACAAAATTGGACTCATCCTCACTATAACGAAGACTCAAATCCCGTTATAAAAACCGTTTACTTCAAAGAAAATATAAAATTATAAATCTATAATATTTGAAGTGAACAAAAGTGAGGGAAACACGAGGTGCGAAGAGCAAGAATATCATTTCACAAGTCATACCAAAATGCAACGGTTTCAAGTCATTAAAATAGAATTTAAAAGTTTACAAATTTGAAAATAACCAAGAGTACTTAATTTCATACAACCAAATACATCATTAAACATGTTTGTGAAATTCCCAAAAATAAAGACAAGTCTTCTCCCGATTCATACTTCACGCAACTTTCCTGACCCGTCCGTACTAAGCACTTCAAGACTTACACTTGGTTTCCTGAAACATGAGAACAAGTGTCAACTACATAAAGTAGAGAGTGAGTTACAGTTTTTCTAGTCCTCAACTAAAGTGTTTTGCGACAAGTATATGTATAAAGGTTTCTCAAAAGAATAAAGCCAAAACGGTGCTTAAAATATATATACTTGTAGAAATTGTACACGAGTAAGTAGAACAATACTTAAATGACTGGTTGCGGTTCAAGCGCAAAAAGGGCATATGCGTAAATAAAGTAACTAATGATTAAAATATTGTATCAACCTCTTGGCCTAATATAACGTAAGTGTTCACATTAAACCGATTAATCCTGATCGTGAACAGCCCCCACCTCGCACTATCAACGAAGTGTATGTCTGAACTCAGTAATATGTACTTAGATTGCCATCTAAAGTAAGGAGCGATCCTCTCCTAAGTATCGATACCCATAATTACTATACGGCTAAGCAAGCTAATAGTGTGTAATGAACTAAAAAGGGGCACTTTAATTTAATTTAAAACTGATAGTAGGCACTTATGAAGCATGTTATATTCTTATCAAGGGTTGGAAGCATATACAACAATCATAGTTTTGAACAAGAGCCGATGCGGTAGCAAACCATAAAGTCAAATAGTGCCGAACAGGGGCAAGTAAAACAGTTTACGCATATAAGTTTATAGATGTCCGAAAGTTCCTAAATGTACAAGATTTCATAAAATATATTTTTCTCATGTTTCCCCTAAAAGAGTTATGTAAAAACAGTAAGTAAATAGGGGTTGTAACTCACGGATTGCGAAGATTAGCACAAATGTGAAAGAGCGGTCGGAACGTGTCGGGAATCACGGAAGTCCTAAAGGAATACCAAGGTATCGAATAAGTATAGTTGTTTGTGTGTTCAAATGCCATTTTAATATTAGTTAGAGTCATAACAGTTTGTTCTGGACGAATACGTGAAAACCGGGCTTAAAGTTACGTTTTACAGCGAATTCGGTGCGGTTTCGGGGTCGGTCACACTTACGCAGGGAAACTGTCAGTTTTGCTGCGAAACTATCAGTTTCGCTGCCAGCGAAACTGACGGGCAGTTTCGGTTCAAAACTTGTTTTCGGCATCGTAAACTCATTTTTGACGGTAAATATTGATATGTACTTTTAAGCCACGAAATATTGTTTTCGGCATCGTAAAACACAACAAAATTGACAGTTTATAGCCACTTTTAAGCCACGAAAGCTAAGATTTATGAAGACCCGTTTGTATGTAAATGGGTTAAAAACCTCAAACCTTTGGAAAATGCTTTTTTAGGAGTTTGATCGTACATGCAATAAGTTTAATAAATAAAAACAGAAGGTTTAAAGAGTTATACCGAATAGAACTCGATTTGATGGAGGTTTGAAGAGATTTCGGCCTTGAAAGTGTAGAAAAACCCAAAAGGATGGATGCTTCTTTCCTTCTTTTGCTTATGGACGATTTTTGTTGGTTAAAAATGTGATTTTTACTGTTGATTTGTGACTGTAAATGGTTGCAATAAGCTTTAAGTGTGTTTGTGTGTGTGTTTGAGTTTTGAAGCAAAAGAAGAGAAAGAAGGAGAAAAGAGGGTATTTATAGCCAAACACGATTTTCTGTAATTTTTGGCGGTCCAATAGGGTCTTGACACGTGGAGGGAGATCGGAAACCGTTGACCAATCAGGTTTCATGCAAAAATGGGAATCAGCACCACAGTTTCGCTGACAGCAGTTGCGCCAGCGAAACTGTCAGTTACACTGCGAGTCGAAAATCGTTTTTGTTTTCGTTAAGTATTTTCGTTAGTTGCAGGTTCACGTTTAGTTTATAGATGAACTTAGGCAAGTTCATTATGCGTTTTCTTGGTATTATGGTCCATTTAAAGGTTCCGATATTGATTCCGACACAGACACGTTCACAGCAACAGTACGGTTAAGAACAAAGACAGATTCTCAAGGATATAGAGTACTAAGTTTCACCTGACATTTTGACGGTTGTCACATTCTCCAAGGGTTGAAAAGAATTTCGTCCCGAAATTTAGTTCGCCTCATCGGGAGGGAGAGTCTTTGAACAAGTGTGGATACTTCTGACGGATCTGGTCTTCACGCTCCCACGTGAATTCATGACCACGTCGGAAATTCCATCGAATTTTGACAATAAGGATACGACTTTGCCTGAGTTGTTTGACCTCTCGGTCTATAACCTCAAGCAGTTCTTCAATGAAGTGAAGCTTGTTGTCGATCTGGACCTCGTCGAGCGGAATGACAATGGTCTCGTCAGATAAGCACTTTTTCAAGTGCGAGACATGGAAGACGTTGTGAATGTTGGCGAGAGCCTGCAGAAGTTGGAGTCGATACGCCACTGGGTCGATTCGCTCTATCACCTCGAATGGTTCGGTATACCTCGGGCGTAGCTTGTCGCGCTTCCCGAAGCGAACTACCCCCTTCCATGGCGATATCTTAAGGAGTACTCTATCGCCGACCTGGAACTCAAGGGGTTTGATGTGCGAAATATAGTTTTCCAAAAATGAGCTTTTTACTAGATTACTACACCGGGCAGTGTACCCTTATCGGTTGTAAAATAATATAGGAAAATATCGGGTTCGAACACAGGGACTATTTTTAATCGAGATAATAGTTTCAAAGTAACAAGTAACACGTAACAATGTGGGTTTTGGTCTTAAGAAGACTTAATTATAATAACGACTAAAATGCTTTTGTATTTCAAATATGGATAAAAGACGCTCGCTTGGATCGTTTACGAATGTGTGATATTTCCTAGGTATGAAAATGTCAATAACTTCTAATATAAAATCCTAAGTTCCTTTCGAATACCGGATTTCTCCAATTACCTAACCATGCAACTATTCCTTTCGAATATAGTTAACACCTCAAATAATTGTGCATAAAGTTCCAAGCTGATGTGTGAGAATTAATCTATAAGCTTCCTTTCGAACAGCTTACTAATCAATAAACCGATTTCTCTTAATTTATTAACTAGCTTTGTGTTAACACTTACTTGTTTAAATTGTTGTTAGCGATTCCTTTCGAATACCGCTAACTCTTAATCAACTATAGACCGGTCGATTATTTCGTTCTTATTTTAGTAAAAATTACGGATTCCTTTCGAATACCCGTTTTTAGATTACCAAATAAAAATATACACAATTCTAACAAGATAATTAAAGTTTTAACCCAAACGGATCCCCAATTAACCACTACACATCAATCTAATTTCGTACCCAAAATCTAACACACAAACGATCACAAATCCAAGCAAACGTTTAAGAAAATTAGCTACTCATAACGATAACGAAACAAATCATATAAATGAAAGACATAATTTGATTGCAATGAAAAATAGAGAAAATATTCAATACCAAACTGGAAGTAACAATTGCCAAAAGTCTCCAAAATAACTAACTAACACGAAAACTAACGATTATTCAACAAAATTACGAAATAACGATTATGCCTTGCTTTGTTTCTTCAATGATTTGCTAAAAGAGTGCTAATACTGAGATTAGTATCTAAAAGATGATGATTTCTGTATGTCAAATCGTGCCTTTAAGATGCCATAAAAACTCTTCACTTCCTCCTTTTGATTAGCAAAATAAACAAAAAAATGTATCTGCAAGCTGCTGGAATGCGCCGCATCAGGTGGAGAATGCGGCCAAAAGTCGAATCATTAAGTCTTAATGATCCGAGCTCTATAGACTTCAACACCTTGCGATGGAGGTTCATCAATCTCCAAACTTGAATAAAATTCCAAACACCACTCCCTGTAAACTGGTTCACGAACCTCAAATGCCCTCCTCCAAATAGGTATATCAAATGGTACCCCATCTCTAACATATCTCGTGACGAAATACGTTTCCAATTCCTCAGAAATTCCAAAGCTATCAATTAATTCCCATTTCAAAACCCTCGGTGGACTAATGGCTTTGTCTTGGAGAGCCGCCAAATTATTATTCAGTTGAATCTTTCGATTAGCGTTGCATCCGGGCCATTTTAGCCAATTGTAGGTCTCGGGTTTCATAAGTTCTGATTGTGTGTTTGGTTTGTAGGTTCTCCGAGTTTCATACACTTCTTCTACTTCGGGCTCTTCCACCGCCCGACGTTTTCCCTACAAATATTCACCAATAACAACAACAAAATATAACAACAACGTTAGAACCAAAGGACAACGAAACAAAAGAAAGAGAAAGAAAGAAAAAAAAAACTATATATATATATATATATATATATATATATATTTTTAACAGCTACTGAAGGCTGAATGCGCTGCAATAGGTCTCCCATGCGGCGCATTCTCGAGGATTTTCAGCAGCGATTTTCTTGTGATTTTTCAAACCGAGATTTCTTCATCTAATCAACATAACTCACTAAATTAAGCCTAAATGACCTTAATCCTAACCTAATTAAACAATGGAATCCCAATTAATCTAAAACCTAAATTTTCCCCAATTCAATTGAAATTCTAAAAAAAAAAAGAACCTAATTAAGATAAAATTTACAAATTAAAGCTATTAGAATCACATACCGATTTCCCCATGATCTTATTCCTTGAATTCGAGAAGAAAATGTGGTGAAAAATCGAAAATCGTTATGTGTGTGTGTTTCTTGCTAGTCGCCGGTTGTAAAAGAAAAATGGGATAATGCGTTTGATGTTTTCTTTAATGCGCTGCATACAATTTTTTTTTTAACACCCGGAATGCGCCGCATTAGGTCTCAAATGCGGCGCATTCGAGCTTCAGTACCTAATTTTTTTTATTTTTTTTGGTTTTCGTCTACTCCTAAGTTACTTAGACTAACTAAAACTAATAAGAAAATTAAGCAAAAGAACGAAAAGGGAAAAGATACAACAAACCGGGGTTTATCCCGAAGGTGCTCGTGTTTTACTCGAGTCACTAGCTTGACTCCTCGTTGTGCCTTCAAACTAGAATGGGTAGAACCCATCCTTAATCGTCATTCCATTCTCTTCGTCCTCCTCGAGATATAATTTTACCCTTTGCTCGTTCACAATAAACGTCCCTCCATCGTCAGTTTCTAATTCCAAGTAACCCGCCGAAAAGACCCGTCTCACAACATACGGACCCGTCCACTTAGATTTCAGTTTTGGTGCTTTAAATTTGTATTTTGATTGAAACAAAAGCACCCTATCCCCCTCTTTGAACTCCTTTCGATGAATCTTTAGGTCATGTACCATTTTCGTCCTTGCCTTATAGAGGGTTGAGTTCTCGTATGCATTCCATCGTAATTCATCTAATTCATGCAACTGAAAAAACCGGGTTTCTCCACTTGCTACCAAGTCGGTGCTACACTCCCTCAGTGCCCAATATGCCTTATGCTCTATCTCCATCGGAAAATGGCACGTTTTCCCATATAACAGTTTGAACGGAGTAGTACCAATCGGTGTTTTGTAAGCGGTTCGAAATGCCCACAACGCTTCATCCAATTTCTTTGACCAAAGGGACGGGTTATTGTTCACCGTCTTCTCCAATATGCGCTTAATGGCCCGATTGTTTTTCTCGACTTGCCCACTTGTTTGAGGGTGGTAGGAAGTCGAAAATCGATGTTGTACCCCATATCGTTTCATCACTTTCTCCATTTGGGAATTTGCAAAGTGACTTCCCCTATCACTAATCAACGCCTTCGGCATACCAAACCTACAAAATAGACTTTTCAAAAAGTCAATAACCACACGAGCATTGTTAGTGGGTAGAGCCTTTTCCTCGACCCATTTGGATACATAATCCACCGCCACCAAGATATGGACATTCCGATTAGACGTTTTGAAAGGTCCCATAAAATCGATGCCCCATATATCAAAAACCTCGCATACTTGAATGCTCTGCTGTGGCATTTCATCCCTTTTCGTTATCGTTCCTTGCCTTTGGCAAGAATCACAAGTCCTAACAAGAGTGTGTGCTTCCTTGAAGATAGTGGGCCAATAAAATCCCGCATCGTACACTTTCTTTCCCGTCACCGATGGACCGTAGTATCCTCCCATTGGACCATGATGACATTCGTCAAGAATCTTCCTCGTTTCGCCCCCATGAAGACATCTCCGAACCATCCCATCGGCACACATTCTAAACACATAAGGTTCCTCCCAAAAATAATATTTAGTGTCCGAATATAGCTTCTTCCGTTGTTGGTAACTTAGCTCCTTATTAATAACTCCTCCCGCTAAGTAATTTGCTATATCGGCATACCAAGGACCCCTTTCACCATCTACCCTTCCAACATATGCGAGTCGCTCATCCGAAAATGTATCTCTAATTTCCTCTTCGTTCAACTCTCCAAGACTCGGGTTTTCCAAACGGCTCAAATGGTCGGCCACTACATTCTCCCTACCCCTTTTATCTTGAATTTCCACGTCAAAGTCTTGTAATAACAGAATCCACCTAATCAACCTTGGTTTTGCATCTAACTTCGAAAATAGAAACTTAAGCGCCGAGTGATCCGTAAAGACTACTGTTTTGCTTAAAACTAGGTATGACCTAAACTTGTCAAATGCAAAAACCACCGCAACTAACTCCTTTTCCGTTGTGGTGTAGTTTTGTTGAGCTTCATTTAACGTTTTACTTGCAAAATAAATTGGTTGAAAATGGTTACCAATTCGTTGTCCAAAAACAGCTCAAACCGCAAAATTACTCGCATCACACATCAATTCAAACGGTAGATCCCAATTTGGTGAAACTAAGATGGGTGTATTCGTTAATCTCCCCTTCAACAATTCGAACCCCTCCATACAATCTTTCGAGAATTCAAACTTCACATCCTTTTCTAAAAACTTCGTCATCGGTCTAGTGATCTTGGAAAAATCCTTGATAAATCTTCTATAGAAACCCGCATGACCCAAAAAACTTCTAACCGATTTTTCATTGGTTGGAGGTGGTAACTTCGATATTAATTTGATTTTCGCTTTATCCACCTCAATTCCCATCTTTTACACCTTGTGTCCCAACAAAATTCCTTCCTTAACCATAAAATGGCACTGCTTCCAATTCAAAACCAAGTTAGTCTCCTCACATCTCTTCAACATTCGCTCCAGATTCTTTAAACATCCTTCAAATGAATCCCCGTATACTGAAAAATCATCCATGAAAACCTCCATCGAATTTTCTATCATATCTTGAAAAGTCGCCATCATACACCTCTGAAATGTTCCCGGTGCATTGCATAATCCGAACGGCATCCCCCTATAGGCAAAGGTTCCAAATGGACAAGTGAAGTTTGTTTTCTCTTGGTCCTCGGGGTCAATTGGAATTTGAAAGTATCCCGAGAAACCATCAAGAAAACAATAATATTCATTCCCAGCCAAACGTTCGATCATTTGGTCCATGAAGGGTAATGGGAAATGATCCTTCCTTGTTGCTTCGTTTAACCTCTGGTAGTCTATGCATACCCGCCAACCAGTCACCGTTCTAGTGGGAACCAACTCGTTCTTTTCATTTATCACAACCGTCATTCCCCCTTTTCTTTGGTACACAATGTACCGGACTAACCCAAGGGCTATCCGATATCGGGTAAATTATTCTTGCATCCAAAAGTATACTACTTCCTTCTTGAGCACATCTTGCATGTTCGGGTTTAGTCTCCGTTGTCGTTGAACAACGGGTTTTATATTATCCAAAAAGTTGATTTTATGTTTACAAAAATCCGAACTAATTCCCGGAATATCCGAGATGCGCCAAGCGAAAGCCTTTTTATGGCTTTTAAGGACAATTAATAATCTGATTTTCTCGTCTTCCAAAAGTGAAGACTAGATAATAACGGGAAGACAAGAATTACCCTCTAGAAATGCATACTCGAGGTGGTTGGGTAATTGCTTCAGCTCCAAGTCTTTTGGAGGATCCTCAATCGACGTTTTGATCCTCACTTCATGATCCATCACCAACTCCTTCACTTCATCCGTCTCCTTTTCTTCAATCTCTTCTTTCCCGATCGCATTCATCATTTCCATTTCCGCTTCTTCCTCGAGGATTCCTTCCCAATCTAAATCATAATCTGCATCATCTATGACATCAATTCTAAAACAAGATTCGTTAGTGGAATAAGAATGTTTCATAGCTTGATTTAAAGAAAATGTAGCCCTTTCATTACCCAAACCCAATGATATTTCTGTATCCCTAACACGGATGATAGCATCCGCGGTATTTAGAAAAGGTCTTCCCAAGATGAGAGGAACTTTTTCATCCTCCTCCATCTCAAGAATTACAAAATCTACCGGATATAAAAATTCCCCAACCCGTATTATCATGTTTTCCGCAATACCCAATGGGTATTGTTAAGATCGATCGGCCAATCTTATGCTCATTCGAGTTAGTGTTAAAGAACCCGAAGAAAGTTTAGTGTAAATAGAGTTAGGCATTAAATTAATGCTTGCCCCTAGATCCGCTAATGCACTAAAAGTAAAATTATCGTTAAAAGTGCAAGTAAGTAAAAAAAACTTCCTGGGTCTTCAAGCTTGGGTGGAAGTGACCTCTTCACAATGGCCGAACATTCAGCATTAAGGAATGCGGTTATCTTCTCCATGTGATCTCCTTTACCTCTCACTAACTCCTTCATGAACTTGGCATAATTGGGCATACCTGAAATGAGATCAACCAAAGGAACGTTAATTTTTACGGTTTTAATTAACTCAAGAAACTTCTCATATTGTTCTCTTTTTTTCCTCCTTCCTAATCCGTTGCGGAAATGGAATATGCGGCTTGTAAGCTCCCTTAACTTCAGTTTTTGGCCCTTCATCTTTGTTTGAACCATTGGTTCCTTCCCAGGTCAATTCTCCATCTCAATCTCTTATTCGTCATCGGAATCGCTGTCAACTAGCTCAATGCGGCGCATTACCTCTGAATGCGGCGCATTCTCAGAGGAATGAGTCGCATTAGGTGATGCATCAACATTTGGGTAAGCTTCTGAAGTCGGAATGGGGCGCATTCTCTTGTGCTACAGCTCCGTTTTGATTTTTCTTCTTGTTCAACTCGTTTTCTCCCTTTCCCCCATACTTAAGACCCGACCTAGTCTCTATTACATTCACATGCTCATCCCGCTGGTTCGGTATTGTGTATCTTGTACTTTGACTCGATGATCCTCCATTGTTGTTTTGATTTGGCCTCGGATTGGGTTGGGTGGAGCTCGGCATTTGACCTGTTGGTCGACTTGCAAACCGTTCATTCATTCTTTCGAATTTCCGCTCTAAATCTTGCCCGCTTTCCTGAGTATTCCGTTGGACTTGTTCAAGCTTCTCATTGAATCCTTTTATCGAATTTGCTAACAAGTCATTTGTTGCCTTTTGGGTATAAACAAAGTCCTTCATCATCTCTTTAAAGTTCGAGTCTTCATTCTCCTCCCTCGGTTTCGGTTGGATGGGTTGAAACGTGTCTCATTCCTACTTCCCCGATTCTGATTACCATACCCGTTATTACCTCCTTCTTGCTGACGATTTTGGTAACTACGACGGTTTTGGTACCCGTAGTTAGCATAGTTTACATCCTCGACTTTTGGTTCACATTCGTCCGTGTAATGTGGTCCTCCACATTTCCCACATCCGTTCCTAACCAAGTGGACATCTTTCTCTAACTGACCCAACCGATTCTTCATTTCACTCGCCAATGATTTAATTTCACTAACAATCTCACTATTCCCGCTACTACTTCCTTCCTCAACTTGATTCACCGACCACCGTACTTTTCTATTTTTATTGACTCGATCCCTTGCGATTCCGGCTTGTACTTGGTCCTCCATCATCCTATGAGCATCATTTGGTGATTTGTAAAGAAAGTTTCCACCACCCGCTAAGTCTAGATCATGTTGAGACCGGTTGTCTAATCCGTGGTAAAATATATTGCTCTCTATCTAAACCGTGCCCATGATAATTCCGTAAAAGATCCTTGAGCCTAATCCACGCCTCGGTCGTAGTCTCATTGTCATACTGGTAGAAACTCCTAATTTGGTTCAATAGTTTCCTACCCAAAATCGGTGGGAAAAAGCGGGTCACAAACAATTCACGCATCTCTTCCCAAGTTTCGATCGACTCCAGCTCCAGTTCGTAAAACCATGTTCTCGCCTCTCCCCGTAATGACGATGGGAACAAACTGAGCATTACTCCTTCCTCCAAACCCTCTCCATACCTAAACATATTGCATATTTTGGTAAATGTAGCAATATGTTTATGTGGGTCAGCCTATGAATTCCCGTCAAATGCATTCTCTTGGATCATCTTGTGGTGGTGACCCTTGACGGAGAAATTATTCCCCACATTTTGTGGAATAATCGCTGAACCTCTGGTGAGTGGTACGGTTCTGTTTCGGTTTATCATGGGTTCATCAAATGGGTTGGGTGGGTTGTTGTTAACTACTGCTCCGTTTGGGTTTCCGTTTTCCTCCATCTCGTTTTCAAAATTTTCCTCCTCAAAAACTAACTCTACTTCCTCTTCGGAAGATTCCTTATCACTAAAAACAACTGCTCCTAATCCTCGTTTTCTCAAAAGTCTTTCCGGGTCAGAAAGAGGGTTGTTTACTTGCTTCCCTTGGGATCTAGTAAACATCCACTAACAATAACCTGAAAATCACAACACAAACAAGAAAATACCGTGAAAAATATTCGAAACAAAGTAAAAACAAAAACTAAAATCTCAACTAAATCAAGTCCCCTGCAGCGGCGCCAAAAACTTGATAGGCGAAATCTAGTTTTCCGAAAATGAGCTTTTTACTATATTACTACACCGGGCAGTGTACCCTTATCGGTTGTAAAATAGTATAGACAAATATCGGGTTCGAACACAGGGACTATTTAAAATCGAGAAAATAGTTTCAAAGTAACAAGTAACACGTAACAATGTGGGTTTTCGTCTTAAGAAGACTTAATTATAATAACGACTAAAATGCTTTTGTATTTCAAATATGGATAAAAGACGTTCGCTTGGATCGTTTACGAATGTGTGATATTTCCTAGGTATGAAAATGTCAATAACTTCTAATATAAAATCCTAAGTTCCTTTCGAATACCGGATTTCTCCAATTACCTAACCATGCAACTATTCCTTTCGAATATAGTTAACACCTCAAATAATTGTGCATAAAGTTCCAAGCCGATGTGTGAGAATTAATCTATAAGCTTCCTTTCGAATAGCTTACTAATCAATAAACCGATTTCTCTTAATTTATTAACTAGCGTTTGTGTTAACACTTACTTGTTTAAATTGTTGGTAGCGATTCCTTTCGAATACCGCTAACTCTTAATCAACTATAGACCGGTCGATTATTTCGTTCTTATTTTAGTAAAAATTACGGATTCCTTTCGAATACCCGTTTTTAGATTACCAAATAAAAAAATATACAATTCTAACAAGATAATTAAAGTTTTAACCCAAACGGATCCCCAATTAACCACTACACATCAATCTAATTTCATACCCAAAATCTAACACATAAACGATCACAAATCCAAGCAAACGTTTAAGAAAATTAGCTACTCATAACGATAACAAAACAAATCATATAAATGAAAGACATAATTTGATTGCAATGAAAAATAGAGAAAATATTCAATACCAAACTGGAAGTAACAATTGCCAAAAGTCTCCAAAATAACTAAGTAACACGAAAACTAACGATTATTCAACAAAATTCCGAAATAACGATTATGCCTTGCTTTGTTTCTTCAATGATTTGCTAAGAGAGTGCTAATACTGAGATTAGTATGTAAAAGATGATGATTTCTGTATGTAAAATCGTGCCTTTAAGATGCCATAAAAACTCTTCACTTCCTCCTTTTTATTAGCAATACAAACAAAAAAATGTAACTGCAAGCTGCTGGAATGCGCCGCATATACCTCGGGCGTAGCTTGCCGCGCTTCCCGAAGCGAACTACCCCCTTCCATGGCGATATCTTAAGGATTACTCCATCGCCGACCTGGAACTCAAGGGGTTTCCTCCGGTTGTCGGCATAGCTATTCTGTCGTGTACGAGATGGCTTCAACCTTTCCCGAATGGTAGTAATCTTGTCGATGGTTTCCTGGACGATATCGAGCCTTGTGAGTTGTCGATCGCCAGCTTCTAGCCAACAAAGCGGTGACCGACACTTACGTTCGTATTAGGCCTCGAATGGTGCGCACTTGATGCTAGCGTGGCAACTGTTGTTATAGGAGAACTCGACCAAAGGGAGGTGAGCATCCCAACTTCCTCTGAAGTCAACTAGGCACGCTCTCAGCATATCCTCAAGCGTTTGAATCGTCCTTTCGCTCTGACCATCGGTCTGAGGGTGGTAAGCAGTGCTAAGGTCTAGTCGCGTCCCGAGCGATTTCTGAAGCGTGTTCCAAAACCGGGACGTGAATCGACTATCTCTGTCGGAGATAATGGAGAGAGGCGTTCCATGATGAGAGACAATCTCGTTGATGTAAATCTGGGCGAACTTCTCCATTGAGTGGTTCTCTCGTACCGGTAGAAAGTGTGCAGATTTTGTCAATCGGTCCACGATTACCCAATTCATGTCATTGCCCCTTGCCGTACGGGGCAGTTTGGTGATCTGTTCCCACTTCCACATGGGAATCTCCGGCTGCTTCAGTAGACCTAAAGGTTTCTGATATTCCGCCTTGACCTTCGAGCAAGTAAGGCACTTAGCTACGTACAAGGCGATATCCTTCTTCATGCCTGGCCACCAATAGTATTCCCGAAGATCCTTGTACAACTTGTCGGATCCCGGGTGAATCGAGTATCGGGAACGGTGGCCCTCATCCAAAATAAGCTCACGAAGACTTTCGGATCTCGGAATCCACGCTCGGTTCTTAAAATAGTGGATTCCATCCGGTTTGAGCTCGAATTCCTTCTCGTGGTTGTGTAGGGTTTCGTCCTTAAGGTTCTCGGATTTCAACGCTTCTCGCTGAGCTCTGGCGATTTGCGTTTGAAGGCTTGTCTGTACTTGAATTCCCAATGCTCTAACTCGAGATGGTTTCACCCTGTCCTTCCGACTCAGGGCGTCTGCTACTACGTTTGCTTTACCCGGGTGGTATTTGATCTCGCAATCGTAGTCGATCAATATTTCTATCCATCTCCGTTGCCTCATGTTGAGCATTTTCTGATCGAGAATATGTTGAAGGCTTTTGTGTTCCGTGAAAACCGTGCATTTAATCCCATACAAGTAATGCCTCCAGATTTTTAAGGCGAACACGACGGATCCCAACTCTAAGTCATGTGTGGTGTAGTTCTGTTCGTGTACTTTCAGTTTTCTCTAAGCATATGCGATGACTTTGTCCTTCTGCATAAGGACACACCCAAGTCCTTGGTGAGATGCATCGCAATATACTACAAAATTATTCGTGCCCTTCGGTAGGGACATGATCGGTGCATGGAATAGTTGGTGTTTGAGCCTCTGGAAGGATTCGTTCTGTTCTTTACCCCAAATAAAATCTTTGTCCTTCTGAGTGAGTTCGGTTAGAGGTTTAGCGATCTTCGAGATATTTTTGATAAACCTTCGATAATAGCCTGCCAACCCTAGGAATTGTCGGATTTCCGTAGGAGTCGTTGGGGCTTGCCATTTCTCGATCGCTTCGATCTTTGCCGGTCTACGTGAATTCCCTCTTAGTTGACCACATGACCAAGGAAATGTACCTCACGGAGCCAAAATTCCCATTTCGAGAATTTGGCGTATAATTTCTGATCCCTAAGGAGTTCTAGGATGAGTTTCAAATGTTTCGCGTGATCCTCCTTTTTCCTTGAGTAAATGAGAATGTCGTCTATGAATACGATCACGAATTTGTCCAGGTAAGGTCTACACACCCTGTTCATCAAACCTATGAACACCGCTGGTGCGTTGGTCAGACCAAACGGCATGACAAGAAATTCGTAGTGTCTGTATCGAGTTTGGAAGGCGGTTTTTGGGATGTCGGTCTCACTGACTCGAACCTGGTGATAACCCGAACGAAGATCGATTTTTGAGAAATAAGTTGCACCCTGCAACTGGTCGAATAGATCATCGATTCTCGGGAGTGGGTATCGGTTCTTGACGGTCAGTTTGTTCAATTTTCGGTAGTCGATGCACATTCGAAAGGATCCGTCTTTCTTTTTCACGAAGAGAATTGGGCTCCCCACGGGGACGAGCTTGGGCGAATAAGTCCGTTATCTAAAAGTTCCTGCATCTGTTTCGATAGCTCTTGAATTTCCGGGGGTGCTAGACGATACGATGTCTTGGCAACCGGTGTTGCGCCAGGAACGAGGTCTATTCGGAATTCCACTTGTCGATGCGGCGGTAGCCCGGGTAAATCTTCGGAAAAGACCTCTAGGTGATCCATGACTACGGGTATGTCTTGTACTCGGTTCTCCTTGGGTTTACGTTCGACGACATGAGCGAGGAATGCATCGCAGTCCTTCTCGAGGAACTTGCGCATTTTCATGATAGATACGATACGAAGTTGTCGTCCAGGTTTGTCTCCCTGAACAACGAGAGTTTCACTATCTGAGAGGGGAACACGTATAAGTTTGTCGAAACAGACGATCTCGGATCAGAAACGAGAGAGCCGGTCCATTCCAACGATTACGTCAAAGCGTTTCAGCTCAATCGGGATCAGGTCGATGGGGAAAGTTTTGTCAGCTAGGCACATAGAACATCCTAGGATTATATCTTTAGCTTCGAATTCTTGGCCATTAGCATATTCGATACTGGATCTATCCTTAAGAACTTTAGATTCTAGGTTAATAAGGGGTCTAAATCTAAGGACACGAAACTTCTCTCAACTCCGGAGTCAAATAGTACTGTAGCATAATGGTCATTTATAGAAAACGTACCCGTGACTGCATTTGGGTCCTGACGAGCTTCCTCTGTTGTGAGTGCAAAAGCAGGACCTCGACCTTGCCCGCCCTGGTTCTGGCAGCTTGGGGCAGGTATTTCTGAGGTGCTTGTCGCTTTCACACTCGAAGCACGTCGGTTTCTGACCCTGGTTGTTCGGTTTTTCAGTGCAGTATCTGGCGAAGTGCCCCACCTTCAAGGCACTTATGACATGTCGGGCAGTACCCATTGTGATAGAAGTTTCACTTGTTGCACTTGGGACTTGTCACATAGTAGCTTTGGGTTCCGGTTGGTGGTGCGGGTGCGGGTGCAGCAGTCATAGCATAGCTGCGGGTTGTTTTGGCATGCTTGTTTCGGTCACTTCTCCTAGGGGTTTGCTCGGTCTTCCTTTTCTCGCCTCCCTCTTTCTTGGCGGATTCTGGGTTGGTGAGGAGGTTGCTGGGCGACCGATATGCCAGGACAATGGCGTTCTTCATGATCAAGGGTTCAGAAGAGATCACCATTCCCCTGATCTCGGGGACAAGACCAGAGATGTACAGGTCGATCTTGTCTTCCTCCGGGGTTACCAGCCTTGGAACCAGTGGGTGGTGTACCCGTCGATGTCGTTGTCGATCATCTTGTGATCCCAAAGCTCGGCCTTGAGCTTCTTTACTTCACCCTTTGAACATTATTCATCCACCAAGAGTTTCTTAAAATCATTCCAAGAGAGGGCGTAAGCAGCTTCTCTTACTCGGGTCTGAACCACCTGGTTCCACCATGACAGGGATCTTCCGTGGAGTACACATGAGGCATACTCCACCTTATCGGCTTCAGCACATCGACTGATGTGCAGGACTGATTCGATGCTCTCGAACCAGGATAATAGT
>CAJVGC010000432.1:27121732-27180557 GCA_910822075.1 Senecio squalidus | reverse complement strand
TTCGCGAACGGTCCAAGCAAGCGTACTTTACCAATATCTGAATTACAAATCAATTTTAGTCGTTTTTACAATTAGTCTTCTTAAGACAAAAACCCAATTTGTTATGTGTTACTTGTTACTTTTAGCTATTATTTCAATTATAAATAGTCCCCGTGTTCGAACCCGGAATTTCCCAATACTTTACTACGATCGATAAGGGTACACTGCCCGGTGTCGTGTCTAGTAAAAAGCTTATTTTCGGAAAACTAGATTTTGCACATCAAGCCTCCAACAAAAATCACTTTTGTATGTAGCCTTCGAGCCTCCATCAAACTCCAACAAAATCCCCCTGAGCTGTCTTACGTTGAACAAAGTCTCAAACAGTAGCTTCAAGAGTAGAGTCACGTACAATCTTTGCAACCTGTTTTTTTATTTTTTATTACAATATATCGACATGATAACTATAATCTTTTATATGTAAATTCTATTTTAATAAAAATACAATTTTACATAATATTCAGCTAAGCTAGCACTGAATCAAGAAAAATCAGTTAAGATGGGGAACCCAAACCATAACTGGTCTTGATTGTCCTTTCTCGTTCACGTAGACAAACTCCTTGAAATCATGTGTTTTCTTGGTGGACTGAAAGATTTTGATTGCCGACTAAAAGAATTTACTCTTTGACTCGGATAATGTTGATTTAAATTCCAAGATGACGGTTGAAATGTACCATCATTTGAAACACTTGGGCGTTCCTGTTTTTGTCACACCCTGCTAAAGCGGAAACACAAGATGTGAAGAGCGTCGATATCATAACACGAGGTATAATAAATTCAAACGGTTTCAAGTCGTTAAAATAAGTAATAAAATGTTTACAAGTTCAAAAATAAGCAAGTATTTAACACTTCATTACAACAAAATGCATAAGTAAAGATTTCAAACAAATTTCCCAAATATCAAATCAAGTGTTCTCCGGATTCATAACCACGTGACTTGCCTGACCCGTCCAAAGATACGCACTTCAAATCCTTACACTTCGTTTCCCGAATACATGAGAAAAAGTGTCAACTACAAAAAGTATTGAGTGAGATACAGTTTTCTAGTCCTCGACTAAAAATGGTTTCGACATGTATAGCAATACTTTAAAAGATGTTTAGAGGATCCGCATATATCTCTCTCTATATATATACGTGCAAAGTTATAGTTTTCGGCTCCGTATATCTCTATATATACGTGCAAAGTTAAAGTTTACGGCTCCGTATATCTCTATATATACGTGCAAGGATATGCGTAATAAGAAAATATTGATTGTATAATAAATAGCGGCCTCTTGACATAATATAACTGTAAGTGTTCACAACTAAACCGATTAACCGACCGTAAGGCCCCTTACCCCGCACTATCTACGAGGAGTACAAGAACTAGAATATGTACTTAGATTTCCATCTAAGTAAGGAACTGTCTTTTTCTAAGTATCGATACCCATAATTCTAGACAGCTTAAGCAAAGCTATGCACTTCATGACTTACACTTGATTTCCTGAAACATGAGAAAAAGTGTCAAACTACGTAAAGTAGTGAGTGAGTTACAGTTTTCAAGTTCTCGCCAAAAGGTTCCGACAAGTATATATAATAAAAGGTTTCTCAAAAGAAATGGGGCGGAACATACGCTTAAAATATATATACTTTAAAGAAGATCATAGACAAGTAGAACAATACTTGGTAAAAGACTAGTTGCGGATCAAGCGCAAAAAGAGTATATGCGTATATAAAGGTAACTAATAATTAAAACATTGTATCAACCACTTGGCATAATATAACTGTAAGTGTTTGTTGGGTTTAGAACTTAGTCAAAATAGTTTTAACTCATTAATACTGCTTCTAGATACGGACAATAACTCATGATATTAATACGGAAGTCAATTAATATTGAAGAAGTATAAGTTACTGCTGAAGACAAGTTAATACGGCTGTTCAACAATTACTACTGAAGACTCTCATTACTGCGGATCATATGTTAATACTGCTTGAAGCTACTACGGATGCAATTCCTTGCCATGCACGTTTAATCTAAGAGTTATAATTGTAATTAGATTATGTTTCCTTTTTAGATAAGATGTAGTTTCCTAGTTTGTCTAGGATAGCCTCAAGGTCTATAAATATAGATCCTTGTAGAATAAACGAAACACGTTGTATTGATATTTTCATTAATGCAATTGAGGCTTATAATTCGACAAATATATTGTTCTTCATTGTTCTTAGTTTTACAATATTGTTTGTTTAGATCAACTTGTTAATATCAAAGTGTTCATCCGCTGCTGAACTTCTTTAATAGATCAAGATCTTAACGAAGGCAAACTTTAAGTTATATTAACTTATTCGATCCTGACAAGTGGTATCATAGCACAGGAGGTGCTCAAGATCCATTGATCTAACAAGTTTTTATAAGACTCAACACAGAAGAAATCAAATCAACAATCATGATTGATGTATCAATCAACAAAATTCTTGTGCTTAACAGTAATGAATTTGAACTCTGGAAGCTACGTATCAAGAAACATATATTGTTATCTGACTATACAATATGGGATGTAATTTTTAATGGTAACAAGCCAGCCACCAACATAGCTGCTGATGGACAACCTGGTGTTATAACTCGTCAACCATTGACTGATCTGGAGAGAAGAGAAAAGAAAACGGAGATTAAAGCTCTTAGTATTCTTTTTATTGCCATTCCCAATGAATACCAATCGCAATTTGAAGAATATCAAGATGCCAAGTCCTTGTGGGAAGCATTAGAGAAGAGATTCAGCGGCACAAAGAATACAAAGAAAAATAAGAAGGCTCTTCTCAAGCAAGAATACGAAAATTTCAATTCTTTGAAAGAAGAAAAGATGACTCAGACGTTTGACAGATACAAGAAGATTACAGGAGAATTGGTAAGTGCAGGAGTAAAGTATGATAAAGATGACATCAACCGAAAGTTCATAAGATCATTAGGTGATGAATGGGTAATCTACACTGTCTCCTATAGACAAGGAGATAAACTGGAAGAGATGGAACTTGATGATCTTTACAATGATCTGAGAGTATTTGAATCAGAAGTTGAAGCAAATAAACCTCGCAGCAGCAATCACAGTATTAAAAATGTTAATACTGCTCTAATCACATCCTCTGAAACAACAAAACATGACGCTGGAGAAGAATTATCCTTTGAAGCATTCATCTCCCAAAGTTCAAGTCTCACTAATGATGATCTGAAACAGATCCATCAAGGTGACTGGGAGGAGATGGATCTGAAGTGGCAAATGGCGATGTTAGCTTTACGAGCTAGGAGGTTTGTGAACAGAATAGGAAGGAGATTTAATCCAAGGAACAATGAAAGAATTGCTTTTGATAAGAGCAAGGTGAAGTGTTATGAATTCAATGAACCAGGGCACTTCGCTAGGGAATGCAAGAACAAGCCTAAATCCAACAACTCAAGAAACACACAAGACAACAATCCGAGTGCACTTGTTTCACAAGATGTATTTGGATATGATTGGAATGACTTAGCCGAAGAAACTAGTCAAAACAGAGCATTAATTTCTTGTGATGACTCTGTTTCTACTGAGAATATTACTACTGTTCACCATGCATGCATAGCAGTAGTAATGGATGCTGAAGATGTTGTTTCTACGGAAGATGCTGTTTCTACGGAGCTTGTTTATACTGACCAGATTACTACGGAAATTGACGATAATTTTCTTGGATATGACTGGAATGAAGATGAACAAGAATCTACTCAAGATGATGTTCTCCTACAATCTCTAATGGAAATTGACTCATCATCAAAGGCTGCTGCAACTTCATCACTCATGGCTGAGGTAAATTCCAAACTTTGTTCTTATAAATGTAAGGAAGTTGTACTTAAATATAGAAACCACAATCAATTAATGAGTAACTCCATTAAATCTTTAGAGGAACAAAGAAGGTCAGCTGCTAGGGTAATAGATAACTTAGAGAATCAAATTAAATAATATAAAGTAAATGAACAAAGTTATCAAGAGCAAATCAGATTAGTTGAATGGCAAAGAGAGGATCTGCTATTTAAGCTTAAGGATACTAGGGCAGAAATCAAGAGATTAGGTGAGAAACATGATAAAGTTGAATTAGATGTAGGGAAACTTGAACATGCTTCAAAATCAGTAAATTACCTTATTCAACAGCAGATACATGGTAAAGTAGAAGCTGGTTTAGGTTATAAAGAAGCAGCCCCTCCATTTAACCAAAACTACATCCCTCCATCCTTAGATGAACCTAGGATTCCTATCTCCCAGACACTTCCAATAGAATCATTCAAAGTTGATCCAATCAACTATGATGAAGTTCTGATTGAGGACTTAGTTGAAGAAAGTAAACTGAACATTGTGAAAAACAAGGATATTCCTTTGGAAAATCACTTAATCACAATTGAAGGAGTTACTCAACAATCTTCACAAAGTCTAGTGTCTGTGTCAACTAATGACCACGTTAAGAAAGAAAGCAAATCTGAATGTACATGCTACAAAAACTCCACAGTTCCTAGGGAAAAAGAAAAGAAGTGGGTTCATATAGATAAAAGAGGAAATCAACGAAACATGAACCAAATAAAGGCACAAAAAGGCCAAATTCCAAAAAAATCTGTAAAAGGGTGTTTTATTTGTGGCAAATTGAATCACTATGCAAAAATATGTTATTACAATCCTGAAAATCAAAAGCAAGTGATTCAACAACAACACAAAGGGTTGGGACATAATGGAAAGAATGAACATCAAAGAAAAACCATGAACAATAGTAACAAAGTAAATCATGTTCACAACAAATCTGTTACTACTGCTTCAGGAAGAAAAAGTGTTAACAAAAACTCATTTTCTAACAGTAGAAATAGATCTAATACTGCTAGACAAAATTTTGTTTCTACTGCCCAAATTAATACGGTGAAACATAATGCTATTAATACTGCTCGTTTTGATACTGTGAACAATAATCGTGTTACTGCTGCCCACATTAATACTGCAAAACGTAACTCAGTTACTACGGCTCGTGTTAATATTGTGAAACAAAACTCTGTCAAAACAGTATATGTTCCTACTGTTATACCAAAATCAGTTAACACTGCAAACATTTCAAAAGTCAAAACATTCAAACAAGTATGGCAACCAAAAGTCAAAGTCCACCTGATTTCTCAAAACTAGTCCAAAGGAAGGTGAGTTACTTTGATGAGATAGGAAAACCCAAGTCAACTTTGGCTTGGGTCCCCACTAGAGACTAATTCCTATTGTTTATGTGCAGGAACAACCAACAACAGAGAGAGAGAGAGCTTTTGGCATGTAGACAGTGGTTGTTCCAGACACATGACAGGCGACATGTCCTGCCTTCAAAACTTTGAAAAGTTTAATGGTGGATATGTTGCTTTTGGGGGTAATCCAAAAGGGGGAAGAATTTATGGAAAAGGAACTGTAACAAATGGAAGAATCAGTTACAGTATAATCTACTAAGTGTCTCACAAGTTTGTGATCAGAAAAAGACAACAATTTTCACAGCTACAAAGTGTTTGATTATGGAGCCTGGTTATGTTATAGATGAACGCAAAGTTATTCTTAGAACTCCACGCAAAGACAATGTCTATTGCTTTGACATGACCAAAGTTACTCCAACTGCTGAAGAAGCCTGCTTAGTTTCTAAGGCTACATTGGATGAATACACTCTATGGCACAGGAGGATGTGTCACATGAATATGAAGAACATCAATCAGCTGGTAAAGTCAAAGCTAGTCAGAGGTCTTCCAGACAAACAATTTAATCTAGATGACAACTGTGTGGCATGCTTAAAGGGAAAGCAGCACAAAACTTCCCACAAGTCCAAGGAGATAAACACCATTACTACTCCTTTACATTTGTTCCACATGGATCTTTTTGGTCCTACAAATGTAAAAAGTATTGCTAAAAAGTCATATTGCCTTGTCATCACTAATGACTTCACAAGGTATACTTGGGTGTACTTTCTGGCTACAAAAGATGAGACAAGTCAGCTTCTTATTACCTTCATCACCAAAGTAGAAAACCAACTCAACCTGAAAGTAAAGAAGATCAGATGTGAAAACGGGACTGAGTTCAAGAATCAAGTGATGAATGAATTTTGTGAGGGGAAGGGGATCGAAAGACAATTCAGTGCTGCTAGAACTCCTCAACAAAATGGAGTTGCTGAAAGGAGAAACAAAACACTAATTGAAGCTGCTAGAAGCATGTTGGCAGACTCTAACCTACCCATATTCTTCTGGGTAGAAGCAGTTAACACTGCCTGCTATGTTCAGAATCGCGTTCTTCATGTTAAATCACAAAACAAGACCCCTTATGAACTTCTACACAAGAGACAACCTTTGGTAAGTTTCTTAAGAGCATTTGGGGGTCCCTGCAAAGTCTTGAATTCGAGGATCATCTTGGTAAGTTCGAAAGCAAGGCAGATGAAGGATATTTTGTTGGCTATTCATCTCAGAGCAAGGCTTATCGTATCTATAATCACAAGACCAAAATCATTGAAGAAAGCTCTAATGTTTCATTCAATGAACACACTCCTAACATGAAGGGTCAAGGACCAAATTGGATATTTGATTTGGATGCATTAACCAAGTCCTTGAATTTTAACTTTGAATTTCACACCTCATATGTTCCTACTGCTCCAGTTTCTACTGTCACTGCTACATCTGTTACTACGGAGCCAGTTTCTACTGACTCAGTTCCTACTGCTCCAATTCTTGATACTGACCGACTGGATGTTATGGAGTACATTTATCTCCTTGTTTCTACTGAAGACCTTTTACATCTTTATGACACAATCACCAAGGCAGCTGAAGAGGAATCATCCCAAACTGAGCACCCTGCTGATGAGGTTGAAGAAATTCCAGATTCTACAACTACTGCTCAGAATGCTGACTGCAGACCCAATGGGGTACCTCACTTAGTGGAAGAAGATGAAGATGGAGTTGAAAACATTGTCACTGAACCATTTGGAGAATATACAACTGACATACCTACTCCATTTAATACTCCTCCAACCACTCTATCTTTCTCAGACAATACACTGCCTGATCTTAATGATACAAACTTGGGAGTTGAATTAAGACTTGAGAAGATTCCATCCTCTCGTGTCTCAAAAAATCACCCACCTTCTCAAATAATTGGCAATCTTGACTTCTCAAACAAAGCCCAAAAGGGATCCAAAGAGAGACATCAATACCTGTCTATTAATGGAACCAAAAAGAATTCAAGAAGCACTTCTTGATCCACACTGGATTGAAGCCTGTCAAGCTTAATTTCTTCAATTCAAAATTCAAAGAGTTTGGGAGTTGGTTGAATTACCATTTGGAAAGAAGGTGATAGGTACACGTTGGATCTTCAGAAAGAAGAAGGATAAGAGAGGTATTGTTATCAAAAACAAGGCAAGGCTGGTAGCTCAAGGGTACACACAGGAGGAAGGCATAGATTATGAGGATGTTTTTGCCCCTGTAGCAAGAATTGAAGCCATAAGACTATTCTTAGCATTTGCATCTTTCATGGGTTTTAGGGTATTTCAAATGGATGTAAAGAGTGCTTTTCTGTATGGAGTAATTGAGGAGGAGGTCTATGGTAAACAGCCACCTGGATTTGGGGACCCAAAGTTTCCTCACATGGTATACAAGCTTGACACAACTCTCTATGGACTTCATCAAGCACCTAGAGCTTGGTATGAAACCCTCTCTGATTATCTACTCCAGAATCATTTTCAGCAAGGAACCATTGATAAAACTCTCTTCTTTAAGAAATCACACTATGACATCCTCTTAGTTCAAATTTATGTGGATGACATCATCTTTGGTTCCACCAAAGATGCTTTGTGCAAGGAATTTGAACAACTCATGCACACCAAGTTTCAAATGATTTCAATGGGAGAATTTAATTTCTTCCTAGGTCTACAAGTTAAGCAGAACCCTGATGGTCTCTTTATAAGTCAATCCAAATATGTCAGGGACATTCTCAACAAGTTTAACTTCATGGATGCAAAACCAGCCAGCACCCCAATGGAGACACACAAACAGATGACTGCAGATCTTGAAGGGGAGGATGTTGACATACACAACTACAGATCTATGATAGGTTCACTTATGTATCTTACGGCTTCAAGACCTGACATCATATTTGCAGTGTGTGTGTGTGTGCAAGATATCAAACAAGACCAAAGATGTCTCAGCTCATTGAAGTCAAAAGAATTTTTAGATACTTGAAGGGAAACCTAACTTAGGTTTATGGTATCCTAAAGACTCACCTTTTGATTTAATTGCTTACTCTGACAGTGATTATGGTGGTGAAAATTTAGACAGGAAATCCACCACAGGAGGCTCTCAATTTTTAGGTTCAAGGTTGGTGTCTTGGCAATGCAAGAAGCAGACTACAGTCTCCACATCATCAACAGAAGCTGAATACATTGCTGCTTGAAGCTGCTGTGCTCAAGTTCTTTGGATCCAAAATCAGCTAATGGACTATGGCTATGCTCTCATGAACACACCAATTTTCATTGACAACAGGAGCACAATATGCATCATCAACAATCCGGTGAATCATTCAAAGACAAAGCATATTGAGATACGCTATCACTTCATCAGAGAATCCAATGAAAAGAAATTAATTCGTGTTGAAAAGGTCCATACTGATAATCAGCTTGTTGATCTTCTCACAAAAGCTTTTGATGTGGGAAGATTTACATTCTTGATTACCAACATTGGCATGATCAAAATGGATTAAACTATTTTAAAGAGTCTTTATTTATCTCAATCTTAGTCCCTTAGAGAAAAGCAGTAGTAACCTTAACATAAGCCCAAGTGCCTTACTTTTTAGTATTGTACTATGTTACTGCTGCAAAATTAACAGTAGAAACAAATGTTAACCAAAGTTTTATTAGTACGAACGATTTTTCATTACTACGGGAAGGTTTAACTACTACTTCCCTTAGTGTGTTAATACGGCCAGAATGGTTAATACTGCCTAAGTAATTTGTTACTACGGACCTCTGTTTAATACTGGAAGTAATTCACTAACTGCTGGCAGACCAGTTAATACGGCTCGCTGTACAATTACTACGGTCATTAACCTAATTACTACGGTTATTATTTGTTAATACTGCAACGATTAATACTGCAGAGTTTTCTTAATCCATAAGATTACTCTGTTAATACTGCGTTGACAAGTCAAATCTCAACTTGCAACTAACTTTTAACACGTGGCAATTTCAATAATTCGGCGCGGGTTCAGTAATTTTTGACACTTGGCAACCCACAATTGCACCGTTACTTTTAATCATAACCCACGTCTAATCTAAATTACCTTCTTCTCAAGAACCCTAATTTCTAAAAAGTTACCGTTGCAATTTAACACTAAGTTTTCTTTAACTGAAATCAAAATTCTTTCAATTAAACATCAATGGCAGAATTACAATACTTTTCAAGCCGCAACATGGCTGCCTGTTTCTTTAAGAATGATGAAAACAAAGATTTTCATCAGATTATTGATTTCTTAAGACAATCTCACATAACTGTTGCTCTTACAGTCAGTCCAGAGATTCATGATGATCACATACGCTCATTCTGGGAGACTGGTGCTATTAACAATGAGGGTGACACACCAGTCATTACTGCAACTATTGGTGGGAAGAAAGTGACTGTTTCTGAGGCATCAATCCGCAAACATCTTCAACATCAAGATGATAAAGGTATAACTGACTTGCCCAATGAAACAGTTTTTGAAAACTTTAGACTTATGGGATATGAGGGGGACTTAAATACTTCAACGTTTTTAAAAGCACAATTGTCCCCCCGATGGAAATACATGATGCACACTCTGCAACAATGTGTTTCACAAAAACGGACTGGGTGGCATGAGGCAAGTCTTTCCTTGGCAACAACCATGGTCTGTCTTGCCACTAATCAAACTTTCAACTTTTCAGCTCTTATCTTTGATGGTATGTTGTGGAATCTATCTAATCCTAAACATAAATTTTTAATGTATCCAAGATTCCTACAACATATCATAAACTGTGAAATCAAGGATTTAAAAAGATCTTCAACTGTTTTTCCATCCCATGCTCATTCTAAAAAGGTTTTTGTAAATATGAGAAGGGTCAACAAAGGATTTTCTTCAAATGTTTCCCCGTTGTTATCTACAATGATGGTGGGAACAAGTTCACAAGATGAGAGACAAGTGACTTCACCTTTGTCTCAACCCCCATCTGTTTCTAAGACAAGTACCTCTGCAATTCCAACTGCAAGTACCACTGCTGTTAATACTGAGGCCATCACTGCAGTTACTACTGCAAATGTTCCTCCAGTTTCTACTGAGAGCAGTCCTCCAGTAGTTACTGCACCAACAGTCACCTCTATTGTGACTTCATCATTTGCTGAGCCTTCTAAACCACACTCTCCACTTGCAACTTTTTCAAGAAAGACTAAGATGGTTCCTCAGTCTGCTAAGTCTAAAACCTCCCCACTCTCAATTTTCAAAAGATCTTTATCTGAACAATCTTCAGAAAAGAAACTTAAAAGGGGAACCATTGAGCTGTCCCCCAAGCTCCCTAAGGTAGCGTTAAGGAGGGGGAAGACCATTTGAGAAGGGCTCATACTACTCCTGCTATCACTTCTCATAGTGAAGCACATGCCAGTTTGAACATCTCTAAGACCCAACTCAAGGAAACACCTTTCATTGATACTGCTTTTCTGGAATCATTGGAGGGTGGTCCCTGGTGCCGAGAAACCAAGGGGGAGGGAACAGCTTCTGCTAGGCAGAGGGGTCCCTCTACTTCCTATGATCAACAACCTTTGGTACTCAACGGGCAAGGGGTGAGGATAGATATAACTATGATCCTATTGAATTGTTGGAATGTTACCAGAAATATATATTCACAATTGAAAAACATAGAGAGGAACTTGCTATGCTGAGAGATACTGTCACCAAGTTAGTTGATCAGCAGCAGGTGGTGATGAACTTCCTTCTCTCACAAAAGAAAACCAAGAGAAGTATTGGCACTTCTCCATTACCTTCAAGCTCTTTATCCAGTGATGACTCTCCTTCTGAAGACAAAAAGGGGGAGAAAGAAAGTGAAGATGAGGTTTTATCAGATGCTGAAGTAAAGAGGGAGAAGGAAGAAAGAAAGAGTGATGACACAGTAATTACTGCTACATCATCCCATGAAGAAGAGGTAGAAGGTGAGAAGATGGTAGTTGATGATGAAGCTGTTATGAATGAAGAAGTTGTTAATACTGAAGAAACTGTTACTACGGCTTCACACTCACAAGTTGTTAATACTGAAGCTGAAGTAGTTACTACGGACAGTCCCATTACTACGGACATTCAAGTTTCTACTGAAGGAGTGTTGATTGAAGATCCAGTTACTACTGCTACTCAAATTACTACGGATCTTCATGTTTCTACTGAAACACATTCATCAGTAACACTTCCTCCATTATCTGAAGCAATACAAGTTAGTGAATCATTGAAGGCAATTCTTTCTAAAGCAACAATAGTCTCAACAGTGTCTATGGTTACAACTCATACTGTTGATGAAGAAGCTCCTGCTGCTGAAGTTTTAAAGATTGAAATGGCTGCAATCATTGCAGAAAGAAGAATTGAACAAGCTTCACTTCCAAAGGCAAAGTCTTTGACAATACATGCAGTTCCACAAAGCACAAATGTGGTAGAAGGAATAGATTATGTAGCAGATCCTTCAAGACCATCAGGTATAAGACCAATCATTCCTCCTCATAGATCATATGTTCCTAAAACAGTTGCAGAAATAAAGCCTGAAGAGAAGGCTAAAGGGAAGAAGGTAGCAGAAGATCTAAAGGAGAAGGAGAAGATGAAGAAAAAGAAGGAAAAAGAAGAGAAGTTAACTGACGTTGCTGCTTACCGGCTAGCTGCTGAAGAATTGGATGTTGGTAATGATCCAGCAACCATTGTGGACATCCATACCAAGCTTAAAATTCAAGAGATGGAGAAAATTAAAAAGTTAAGGGAAGAAGGGTTAGCTGTGAAAGCTATGGTAGAGAAAGAGTTGGCTGATTTAGCCAAAGAAGAAAGAGAAAAGAAAAAGAAAATCCAAAAGAAACAATCCACACAAGACAAACTCACTGAAGTTAGAAAGCAGTTTATCTCATACCTCAAGTCCAAAAACTACAGTGGTAGATCATTAGGACCAATGAAGATGGGAAGTTTGCTTGAACTTGTGGAAAAAGAAAGAAAAAGGGATGCTCAAAGAAATATAGCTCTCACAAAACTGCAAGACAAAAAGCAGTATGAGTTAGAGAGATCTTTGAAACAGGCTCATGAATTGGGGATAAAGATGTTTGATGCACAAAGAAACGAAATTTCAAACCCTTTTGCTCCAGTTAAAGCTAATCCACCTGAGAAGCTGAAGAGAAAGAAGTCAGTATCAACAAGAAATGTTCAAAAGAGACAAAGAATAGAAGATACTACTACTTCAACTGCTCCTCAAGAAAGTCCTATTGAACCAGTTGTTCAAGTCAAGAAAGAACCAGTTGCTGTTGAAGAAAAGGATGATGATATAGAAATATCTCAAGAGGACTATTCTGCCTTGATTATTCATGAAGAAGGACTGAGGATTTCACCATTAGCTGTTGAGCCTCCTCAAATCATAGACTAGGAGTACACTGGTGGGAGAATGAAGACTGAGTATGCAGTGACCAGGGAAGATAAGTTCAAGACCATTATTCCAGCTTTTCACAGAATGGTTAGAGACTTCTCAAGGTCTGATCTGGAGAGAATTTATGATATTGGAAAGAGAAAATACTCAAACTCCAGGGGTCAAAGTTCAGGCATAGACATGGCGATGGACTGGTTGAATGGAATGTTTGACCCAGATTTTGAGAAGATTAACCCTGCTTTCAAAAAGGGAGGTCCAAACAAACCTGTCATTAAGTGGTTCATTTATGAAAGAAGTGGTACATATTCTATAGTTAGAACTCATGGTGCAATGGAGTTATATCTAGTAGACAGAAGGTATCCACATGGGTTGAGGACACTGAAAGAGCTGATCAAGGTCAGATTGTTTGGACTTATGACTTCAAAGATGGCTCATGAACTGGTCTGGAGCATCATGATGCAACTCACTGAAGAGTTGGCAAAAGAAAGAGAAAAGGAAGTTGCGAGGCAAGAAGCTGAGAAGAACAAATGATCATATTATGTAATGAAAGTAGTTAAAGTTGATGTATGAAACTTGTACTTTTGATATGCTATAAAAGTTCAAGATTAGGGGGAGATTGTTGAGTTTAGAACTTAGTCAAAATAGTTTTAACTCATTAATACTCCTTCTAGATACGGACAGTAACTCATGATATTAATATGG
This sequence comes from Senecio squalidus, assembly GCA_910822075.1. Classification (NCBI taxonomy): domain Eukaryota; kingdom Viridiplantae; phylum Streptophyta; class Magnoliopsida; order Asterales; family Asteraceae; genus Senecio; species Senecio squalidus. Next base: position 27,167,171 of record CAJVGC010000432.1, on the reverse strand, counting down.
AAGTCAATTAATATTGAAGAAGTATAAGTTACTACGGAAGACAAGTTAATACGGTTGTTCAACAATTACTACTGAAGACTCTCATTACTGCGGATCATATGTTAATACTGCTTGAAGCTACTACGGATGCACGTTTAATATAAGAGTTATAATTGTAATTAGATTATGTTTCCTTTTTAGATAAGATGTAGTTTCCTAGTTTGTCTAGGATAGCCTCAAGGTCTATAAATATAGATCCTTGTAGAATAAACGAAACACGTTGTATTGATATTTTCATTAATGCAATTGAGGCTTATAATTCGAAAAATATATTGTTCTTCATTGTTCTTAGTTTTACAAAATTGTATGTTTAGATCAACTTGTTAATATTAAAGTGTTCATCCGCTACTGAACTTCTTTAATAGATCAAGATCTTAACGAAGGCAAACTTTAAGTTATATTAACTTATTCCATCCTGACAGTGTTCACACTAAACCGATTATTCGGATCGTGACAGCCCCAACCCAACACTATGTACGAGGTACGTCTGAACTCAGTAATATGTACTTAGATTGTCATCTAAAGTAAGGAGCGATCCTCTCATTAGTATCGATACCCATAATTACTATACGGCTAAGCAAGCTAATAGTGTGTAAATGTCTGAAAAGGGGCACTTTGATTTAATTTAAAACTGATAGTAGGCACTTACAAACATGTTATATTTTCATCAAGGGTTTAACGGAGGTGCCTATTCAGTGGCGATGTCGTATAATACAATCAATCATAGTTTTTGAACAAATGCCGATCGGGGGCAAGCCATAAAGTCAAGGAGTGCCGAACAGGAGCAATTAAAAATAGTTTACGCATATAATTTCATAAAACGTCCAATAGTTCATAAAATGTTCAAGTTCATAAAGCATTTAGATCTCATGTTTCTCCCAAAAGAATATTTAAAGACCATAAATAGTAGGGGGATGTAACTCACGGATTGCGAAGATAAAAACTTGTGCGGAAGGAAAAGTCAGGACACGTCGGAATCAAGGAGATCCTAAATATAACCAAGTCTCGTATAAGTATTATGATTTAATTTATGTTAAAGTTCCATTTTAACATTTTAAGGATTAAACCTTTATACTTAACTTCTGTCCAAACTTTTAATAATAAAAGCTTATATGTTACGACATTGTCATATTACGTCTAATTTCCGTTTAGTCCAATTATGTCCAAAATGTTCGATGTTCAAAGTCAATAAAGTTTAGATACATTATTTGTTCGTTACTGAAGTTTAAATATATGTTCCGATAAAATTTGGGCAGCGCTTCCGCGCTATTAAAATTTAGTCCATGTTTATATCCACTTTCCCGCTCAAAACATATACAAACGACAATATACTTAATGTAATAGATTTAATTACAAAAAGTTAACCAAATCTTTTATTTTCTCAAAACATATAACCTGTTATGTCATGAAAATAAACTCTGAAATTATTAAGTTCTCGATCCTTACCGTTTATAAACGAAAAAATAAGATTTTGTGAACAGCGAGATTTAGACAACGGCTGAAGATATTCAGCCGCCGGATGGACCTCAGCCGATGGCTGAATATCTTCAGCCGCCGGCTGGAGGCCTCCGGTCAGTTTGGTCATTTTGTCATTTTCACGATTTTAGAGCGTTTTTAGGTTGGATTTCGACATGCAACAGTTTGTTAGTGAAATATATACATTTTAGTGACTAAATCTCAGTTTCTTTTAGATCTTTAAACACAAACATGTAGATTTATATAAAAATCCGTTTTTGTACGAAAACCGTCATAAAACTTTATAAAAACGAGTTTTTAAGAAATGGATCGTCCATGCAAGTGGTTATTTTAATAAAAACAGTAAAGAATAAGAAATCTACCGAAAGATATGGATGGATTTTGATTTGGAGGAGATTTGAGCTTAAAAAACCGGTAGAAACTTCCTTAAAACCCGATTTAAAGTAACCCCTTTGATACCCTTTGCTATATGAACGATTTGTGTGGTGATTTTATGTATTTTCTTGCTGTTTTTAGGGGAAAAAGTCACTGGTTTGTTGATGGATTTTAGAGAGTGGGGATAGAGTTTTAGAGAGAGAGAGTAATTGTGTGTGTGTTTTATGTTTTGGAAAATGAGAGAGTGAAGAAAAGAAAGCCAAAGGTGATTTACTGGCATAGGGAGTTGTATTTCTCCAGTATTTGGTCCAATCCCCGAGTTTGGCTTTGGCCCAATCGGTGGACATGCATTTATGAGTCATCAAAAGGCTGGCCAGCGACTTTCAGCCGCCGGCTGAGCATATCCAGCCGCCGGCTGAAATGCTTCAGCCATCGGCTGGATGGCTTTTCCAGCTAAAGGTCGTTTTAAGTTTTCTTTTTCGTTAAGTATTGTCTAGAGTTTTACGTTAGTTCTTGTTATGAACTTAGTCAAGTTCATAGTATAGTTTCTTGGTATTAGGTTCCTTTCATTGATTCCGACTTTGATTCTGACACAAACACGATCACGATAAAGTATGATTAAGAACAACACAGACATAACGAAGACATAAAAATACGGAAGTCACCTGAATTTAGACGGTTGTCACACTTAGAGCTAAATGGGCTGCTCACGAACTTGAATGTTCGTGAGGCCCAGTGAAGCCCTAAGTGGCCGAACATGTTTCTCTATATAAAGAGACGTTTAGGTTAGATTAGGGTTGTTGGTTTTAGTAGAGAATTCAGAGAGAATACTTGGATTGTAACCGTGTTTATTAATCAAAGTATTCAGAATTTGGTATTTCGTGTTTGTTATTATTTGCTTATTGATTATTACTTGTGCTGATACAATTGATTACGAGATTCCGCCTTGTAATCAATTGGTTTAATCCTATAGATCTGACCACTGGGACCTACACTAATAGTGTGTAACGAAATTCGGGCACTAATTTAATTTAAAACTGATAGTAGGCACTTACTCATGGCTATATTCCTATCAAGAGTCATTAGAGGTGCCAATCGGGGTGTTTGAAAGACATACAATAAATCCATAATTCGAAATGTATCCAGTAAAAGGCATACGCATATAAGTAGTAAAAAGTTTGATTCTCATGTTTTCCCCCAAAAAGATGTACGAAATAGTAATAAAAAGGGGGTGTAACTCACGGTTTGCAAAGGATGAGACGTGTGTGAGAAGTAGTCGGAACGCGTCAGAATCAAGGTAATCCTAAAAACATACCAAGTTCTCGAGTAAGTATAATTGTTTATTAAGTTTATACAATCGTTAGGTAACAAAAATGCTTAAGTTTTAAAGGTTATATTATGGTCTAACGAAAATCGGGCAGCGGTTCCGCGCTATAAATTTTAAGTCCAAAATTTCCAACACTTTCCCTCTTACAATGTTTAGAGCAATATTCACTTCTATTCACAAACACAATATAATGTATATAAGTCAAATTAGTCACCTTAAACACAAGTATTTGTTCATTACAGCTTAGTTTATTCAGGTTCTAATATATATAAGCTCAAGGTGACGATTATTAACGATTTAAAACGATTTGTGGGAGCTGTCAGCAGCCAGGTGCGCAACCCTGGAGATGGAGGGCGGCACCCCTGCTGACAGGTTTTTCCAAAAATCGTTTTCGTGGTAAAAATGGTCATTTTAATGGTGGATTTTTAACATGCAACTGATACAAACCTTAAAATACTTTCAAATATAATTTTCTTTTATATTTTTAACCACAAAAACGATGATCTATGTAATAATTTATAAAACTCATTTTTCACCATGAAACTTAATAAAAACACATTTTCAGGTGATCGATTTAACATACAATGAGTTATTTGAGTAAAAACAATAGATAGAAGAGCTTTTTATAGAAGAGAATGGATGGATGATGATTTGTTGGTGATTTTAGCTTCAAATTGATGAAAAACAGTTATGCACCTAATGAATGAATTCCTTCTTGCTTTCCTTGATTATTAGGACGATTTTTTATAGTGTTTATGAGGTGTTTTATTTTGCAAAATGTGGTTGTAAGTTAAAAGTGAGAGAGAGAGATGATAGAAATGGGTGTTAGTTGGCTCTATTTCTGGACCATGGGGAGGTCCAACCGGGCTTGGACAGATGTTTCTGTAATATTACATGCACAAATGACTCATCAAAGTAAAAAAAAAATTTGATTCTGCTAAGGAGGGTGTCACCCTAGGTGGTTAGGGCTGCGCACCGTGAAGTTTTTCAGCCTTTTTCGTTTTTCGTTTTCGTTATCGTTAAGCATTTTCGTTCGTTGAAAGTTTACGATTTGTTATATAATGAACTTAGGCAAGTTCATTATGTGTTTTCTTGGTATTAGGATTCATTTATTGATTCTGATTTCGATTCCGACACACACACGTTTACGGTATAATTACAATTAAGAGCAATCACAGATATCTCGAACATAAAGAATACGAAATTCACCTGAATTTTAGACGGATGTCCCAGTTTTATAATCCAGTTTTGTTTCACTGGTTTCCGAACAGGTGAAAGTGATCGAGCGATAGGCTTAGTCCTTTGTGAAGACGATTTTTGAATTAGCTCTCTGTTTAGACACACAGAAGCCACATTACCATGTTCACGTCACTTAAAGAAATCTAAATCATCCATGGCCTATTTGGGTTTTGAGTTTTCAGCTAATGTACTCATTCTTGTGTCTGAAACACTTGACTTGTTTGAATCACTTGATTCAGTCTGATATTTTGTTTTAGAGGATGATTCACAGGTAGAATCAAAAATCTTTTCCTTCAATTCAAATTCAGTTTTAAGGAAACTGAAATAGTTATTAAAAGGTGGAGGTGTTTCATGATATCCCAACCAATGACATTTCCGGTAATCCTTTGGCGTCCTAAGATATATGTAAGAGTATTTGATGAGTTCCAGAATTGTTCGATCTTTCTGTTAAGCTCTAAAATTTTGACCTCACTGTCTCATAGTTCCTTTTCCTTTTCAACGTATATCCACTTCTGTTTTTCCCAAACTTTCATAAACCATATCAATCTTTACTAACTGCTCAATTATAGTAGATAAGAACTCACTTCTATCTTTGGAATCTTGGCGAAGCTTGTTTGAAAAATCATTTTTCAAATTAACTTGAGCAGCCAGTTCAAATTTCAAATCTTTGTGTTGAGCCATCAGGGTGTCCAACGATTTTGTTAGGTCTGATCAGTCTAGAGAGAGAAACTTAATCTAGAGAGAGAAAGTTAATCTTGCATTAAGCTCAAAGGGTTACATTAATCACACCCCACAATCCTATTTATAGGAGTGTGTGGACTTAACAAAGACTTCCTAATTATTACAATTATGCCCCTAAGAACAAATACAAATACAATGTTATGAATATTCTATTCCTAACAATTCCCCCTTATTTGTAGTTGTTCAATATATGAAGTCTTCGTCTTGAAGCATTTTCATTGTTGTTATCTTGAACGCGTAGATGCTTGATTTGATCTTCAACCGCAACTTTGGATTTTATCAGAGTAGCTTGTTGTAATCTTTGATACTTTGGTATCTAAAGATAAGTTGCTTGAAGAATCATTTTCTTTTATCTTGAAAGCTTGACCTTGCTGTTGTATTGAATATGTCATTGATGAAGTATTCTTGAAGGTCTTGCTATTTGAAGAAGTTTTAAGAACATAATCATCCAAAAACTCTTTTTGGTGAACCTTGAATGATAGTCTTAACGATCTTCTCTTTTTGTCTTCGTGATCTTCAAATTCAACTTTAGATTTCATCAGAGTAGCGTATCATCCTTTGTATCGCGGAAAGCACATTTGAAAGTTGACTTGAAGAATCTTCCATTTCAAACGAATGTCGAATGTAGACTTGTAGTCTTTGATTTCTTGATTCTGATGTAAACATAACATTCGTTTCCTTTGATCGTTTGAACCATAAAGTGGAACGCTCCCCCTTAATTGCGTAGTTTCACTTTATCGTTCAACTTGTAGAAGCTTGATTGGATTTCTTTTTTTGAAGCTTCTTTTGATTAAGCAATCGTTCCAAATTCCTTGACGTTTTGATTTTTCATTTAGCTCCCCTTCAACGCGTACTTGTAATCAACTATCCGAAAGTTGACGTGTTACTTCGTTGTAGCTTGATGATGAACTCCCCCTCGTCATTCTTCTTTACTTCACGTTCTTCCCCTTGCTACACCATTTACACACATTTTTCCCTTTGGTACACATTATCCTCCCTCATGATGATTATGAGTCGTTGTAATGATCATGAAAACGTGTACCCAAATAGTATCCATGGGCGTGAAAATGGGTAAGTAACTACGAGATCAATTAGATTGCTCGTTAACACCACAAATAAAATCACAAAAGAAGTCGATTGTGTGACCTACGTTCAATGTTAGAAAATCGTTAGCATTGGTAGGATTTCCATTCGATCATTGTGAAATACCAAGATTGTTGGTACCACTACAAATGTTCCGAGCGGTATCACAAAAACATGTTTTTTTTTTTGAAAAAATCTGTTCGTGTCCTAGAAAATGTTTAACAATTTGGTGCTAGACTCAATAGTGCATGAAATGAAGTGGAAATGGAGTTGATTTTCTCTTGTTTCAATATCAACATTCTCCGAATGAGAATATGATAGAAACGTGCTAATCTCTGTGTATATTGAAACAAATTCTTGTGAAGAATTTGAGTGGCGAAGAGGTATATGTGCATTGCATCACTGGGTCCCTGATGTATTTTTCAATATCGAAAATCAACACATGAAATTCAATAGAAACTTGGCTACCCGGCGATTTAATCGGTGAAGAAACGGTCTCTCATTCTTTTAACTGTATCACACACTCCTCACTCAACCTCTCATAATTTTCAAGTCCACCCTCATTTAATCTCCCATCCTAGACCTAAAGAACCCTCACATTCGAAAGTGATTCCTTGGGTAAGTCCCTCCGGCTCTGGTTGGACTATAGGAAAAAGATATATGTTTTGAAACCGCTCAAGGTGCATCAACATATTGCCAAATTTTGAGAAACATTTCCAAAGTAACTTGAAGGTTTGCAATATTTCCGAAAAGACGCTCCCTCTCAAAATATGCATGACAAAAAACAATTTGATTATGGGAAGTCTTGTTTCATTGAAGCTCATTTGAAAGATTTAGGAGGTAGTTCGAAAAAATAATTTTATGAACTCCCCCTCAAAATTAGATTCTCCATGTTTGATAAAACAAGTGTTTTGCAAACTATATAAAATAAGCAAAACCGCTACTAAATCCTCTCTAAAAGATGAAATAATTCTAGTCGAGATTCAAAATCAGCTATTAAATCATCTTTTTTAATTGAATCTAGTTCTAGTCGAGTTAATCAAATTTGCTAGTTTACAATTTTGAAACGATTTTTCATTTTGAAAACACTTGTTAATTACGAAAATACTATCAAACACAAAGATAAGACTTTGAATATGTTAGTTCTAGTCGAGATTGAAAATCCGCTACTATTCACATTCATCATATTAAACTTGTATTTAGATAAATAAATTCGTAATTTTCCGATTTTAGAACGGGTTTCAGTTTGAAATAATTGAAAGCCTAAACAAACTCAAAATATCTCGTGTAAGTACTCCATGAGGTTCGATTCCGAAACTGAAGTATTATGGAGTCATCTAGATGACCTACGTTTCTGCACAATCAAAACAAACTCCTTTTGGTACCCATTTCATTTTGGGTCCTTTGTGGTTAGATTTGTTCAAAACCGCTGATAAGTTGTATTGATTATCTACAACGTATATGAATTCCATTTCTCCGGTAAACACACATTTGAGGTAGTTGATTTTTCAATCGGTGTGTATATTTTTGAAATTGGTGGAGACTTTGGAATCCGTTTCTGTTTATGAGTTGGTGAAGGAGTTCTTGGGAAAAATCTATTTGATGAGTGTACCGTATTGGATGCATTTGATGGTACTTTTGGAAACAATTGTTTCTTAGATGTGAATGAATTCATTGAAGGTCGTTTTTTAAGTTTAGAAACAAAACTATTCACTTTGTGCACATATATTTAAAATGTGAGGGTGCAAATTCAAATAACTCGGGTATTGAATAAGTGAAAGATTTTGTTTCCGTTTTGTTCATTTGAGGACAAAGTGCGTGTTTTTCAACATGTTTCAAAATCGAAGTTTTCAAATGTGGTGTAAAAGTTCCATTCGTTTGTGATTTCGTAGAATACTTGTGATTTTTTTTTCGGAAAGAATTAGTACTCGGAGAAACCACTTTTGAAAATGTTTTGGAAGATTTACGGTTGTAAACCTTCAATGGAACTTTAACTTCCTTTTTAGAATCTTTTTCAAGAGTTTTAGATTTCCGTTTCTCCTTATGTGAAAGAATTGGGGTTTGTGGTGATACCGGACCATTCATTTTCCACATTGAATCAATCTTTTTCGTTAAAGCTTCAATATCTTTTTCTTTTGAATGTAAGACATTCCGAAGAAATGATATCTTAGCTAGAGATTTTTCATTCGAGGAGAAAGGTTTTGTAGATTCTTGTTTTGAGAGTTTATTGATTTTAATCATCTTTTCCAAAGAAGATTTGTCATTTGAAGTTGAAGATTTATCAAGTGATGCTTTTTCAAAAGACGCAATTTTCTAAAAAAGTTACGTTTTTCATTCTCAAAGTAATTAGTTCGACATTCCAACTCTTGCTCAAGTTTTGAAAATTGTTTTTCTAAAATAAGATTTGGAACGTATACTCTTTGAAAAACAACTTGTTCCATAACATCATCGAAATGAAGTTCCTTTTCATCATAATTTGGAAAGTAGTCATCTAAAAGAGGAATTTTCCTAGTTTTGTAACTCTCATTTAATGATTTGTAATCAAACGACAATTGCGTTTTTAAAAATGGTCGTTTTGCATCCTCTTGTTCTTCAATTTCTTTTGATGATCTAATGAAAGCCATTGTAACATCGAAACTCTTTTGGTTTTTGCGTCGTAAAGACTGGGAGCATGATACATAGCTTTCTTTATATTTTGGATTATCATGACCCAAACCTTCTTGTGGATTGAAAAATCGAAACTCTTTTGGTTTGTTTGGAAAAATGAGTTGATTCGTTTGTTCTCTCAAACCATTTTGCTTTAAGGTTTCAACTTCAAGTGCTTGTGCTTTTAAAGATTTGATTTCCGTTTTATAATTTTCAATTTGTTTTCTTAAAAGCATAAGATTATCCTTAGCACTAAGTCTTTCATTTCTTTCATTGTTTAACTCGGTGATTAAATCCATTCTTTTAATCTTTCGTTCATTCGTTCTTTCTTAAGATTCTCGAGTTCCAATAAAACACTTTGATTCTATTTCCTCTCATCAAACTTAATGGTTTTTGATTGTTTTTGAAGTGTATTGATTAACTCCAATATTTCATTAAGTTCATTTGTAAGATTTTGAAGTTGAATCACACTTTGATCATATTTCCCCTTCCAAGAAGTTGCTAACTCTTTAAACTCTTCGAGTTTGGAATTGGTAAGGTGTAAAGCTTGAGTTGAGATGTCAAAATTTGAATTTCATTTGAAAGCTTAGAATTTTCATTTAAAAGATTAGCCTTTTCGTTTTAAAACCTTAAAACCAATTCGTTGTTAGTTTGCAACTTCTTTTCCAACTCAATGATCTTATTATCAAGGGTAGAACGAGATAAAGATTGTACCTCTGCGACGTTGTCCTAACATGATGATGATAAGTTCGAATGTGATATCTTCGATAAATATTCTCGTGCACATGTAGCAACATTTCACATTTTAACATAACTGTCCCAATTAGAAGGATTCACTCGATTTTCCGTTTCATCACACAACTTTTCTAGCTCCTCTAGTTTTGTCCAAGCTTGATCCGAAAGACAATGAAATGTAAGCCCGTCATCTTTGTCGATTGTGAGATCCATAATATTTCCTATAAACTCTTTCTTCATAATGCAAATTTGATTGCGAAAATCCCTTAAAGGTTGGAAGAAATTTCTCACACTTGTACAATCGTTTTTCTTAAACTTTTTGAACCAATCTCTTAGAAAAGCACCATTGAATTCGCTTTTCAATTTCGATTCTGAAAATATAAATCCCGTATTTTCCAATGCTTGAATCTCGTCAAAATTCTTCGCGTAAGCTTAACAAGTATCCGAAAATTGTCGGAAAAAATAAAAATCGCTCTCTTTAAAAAAGTTCTTATTTTTCGATTTCGTCTCTAAAGTGAAAACGTGGAATCGCGAATCTTCAGTTTTTTTTTTTGTTTTTTTTTTTTGCTAGAGTCTCGAAACCCTCGTTTTCAACTGATCGTGATCTTTTGTGCTCGTTGTAAACCCCTCTTCGTGTTCGAATGATTTAGTCGAATCCTCTCTTATTCGTGTGTTGAAATGTTGGTCAAATGCTTTATTTGTGTGTGTTCAAAACCTGGTCGAATGTTGGTTAAACTATCTTATTCGTGTATGCACAAATCCCATTCGAACCAACCTATTCGTGTATGATGGAATTTCATTCGAACCAACACTTAGAAAATTTTCAATAATCCAACCTTTGACGTATTCGTGTAAATCAACGTGTTCGATCAAGTCAAAATCAAGTTCGTGTCTAATATACCTATTCGAATACTCCCTTATTCGAATCAACGTGGTCTTCTCAGTTGATTTTCTAGTCGAATGAAAAAATCTTCACACGAATTTCGAATGTATTTTCTACTATCACGAACTAACACCCAATTTAACTAAACATCACACGAACTCAAAATCAACATGTTCGAACTCCATTCCTATTCGTTCAATTGATTTTCTAGTCGAATCTATCTGGTCGAATGCTAAGTTTTCTTCACACGAATATCCAAATCTCACACGAATAACCAATTCGATTCAATTTTTAACTAACACGAATTAACTTCCTATTCGTGTATGTACAATATCCATTCGAATCTCTTGGTCGAATCACCCAAATATGATCGAACGAAGTGTTTTTGAGCACCCCACTCTGCTACCAACTGTTAGGTCTGATCAGTCTAAAGAGAGAAACTTAATCTAGAGAGAGAAAGTTAATCTTGCATTAAGCTCAAAGGGTTACTTAACAAAGACTTCCTAATTATTACAATTATGCCCCTAACAACAAATACAAATACAAAGTTATGAATATTCTATTCCTAACAGATTCATTTAAGCGTTCATTTTCCTTGGTTAAAGTTGAAACAGATTTGCACAAGTCAATTACGGATTTAGTGTCAGGAAGTACCTTTTCTTGTCAGTCTGAAGGTTCGTCATGTTTGCCACAAATTGTTTCTCTTGTACATCGAGCACACATGAACATGATAGTAGTTCTTCCTCCTTACCGAGATCTTCTTTGTCAGAACACATACTCTATGACAACCGTCATTTTTTCCGTCTCAGTTTAGTCTAGTATGTCTGTAGCTCTAGCCTGATTTTACAAAAAACCTTTTAAAATTAAGTTCTTTATACTTGACTTATGTTGTTTATTGCTTTAGACATGTGTGTATACCTATGTATGTGTTTGTTATCGTGTTACTATAGGTGCACACGTAGTTAGTTCCTACTAGACGAGCTCCTAAATAACTTAACGAAATATTTTCGTGTTTCGTGAACTTGTCATTTTGTTACGTAAGCAATGATAAATTAATTGAGTGTCCATGTTGATGCTTATACATGATGTACTTAAATCACAGTTCCTTATTACGTTCATCTTATGATCTATGCTTTTGAGAAATGTTCGTTGCTTGTACGCGAGAATCAAAACTTTGTAAATTTTAACCAAGTGTGCCGCACAAGGCACCTGGTGCGCCGCAGTCGCGGCCCAGGTCAGCCATTTTCTATTTTGCTGTTTAAGTGTGAACCGTTGTCTATACTCGTTTTGGACGAACCCATAGTGCAGTGAACCGAACCTAGCCTACTCCTAACTAGTCTCTATCCTAACCTCTTGGCTAGTGGCTAAACAAATCACTCATACACTTGTTTTGCTTAACCCTAACACAAACCCTAATTTCATTACCAAGAACCGTCACCCTCTTCTTTCTCTCCTACAGTCGCTCTCCTTCCTCAACCTGCAGCCACCGATCCCCCATCGTCACAGTCATCATTTCATCATCAAGGTTCATCATTTCAATTAAGGTATATGTGTATTACATTCTTGTATAAGCTAAAAAACCGAAAACCCTAATTTCATTTTGATTTTCGGTGGTACTTCTTTTTGTTGTAGCCACATTCGAGTTCTTAGAGTCTTGGTCACACCATCACAGCAACAAAGGATTCATCTAGGTATGCGGTTCATAGTGTTCAATTCTTTCTTAGCCGATACTATCGTTCTTGTGTATTGGAATTATATTGTGTGTATATCCTAGCCAATTCAATTGTGGTGCATTGTTGTTATAATCTGACCTTGGCTAGCATATGGTTCATCTGCAGCTCGTTATCCAACCTTGATCGAGTCATAATCAGTCTCTATTCAAGCTATATTCAATCGTGTTCATCATCAAATCCTTAGTGTATGTGTGTTTATCTACCCGATTCATTATTGTATGTTACATGTCTACATTCTAATCTCGTGCCTTCTTTCTGTTTGTTTTGGTGATCAATGTTTGTATTATGGCTCCTAGTATTTATAATCGTAGCTTAGGTTGCTTGAAACGGCATTTGTCAAACCTTGGAATCAAACCTTTTCTAATCGTAAAACCCTACTTTTCATATTCTTTCTTATTCGTTATCGTTCTACCATTTTGTGTATCGTTTGAAATGACTAGAACCTGTTTATAACTCGTGCTAAGTTAATTGATTGTCACCTAATTCGGGTCTATATGCTTGTAATCTTAATCGGTAGAAAACTCTAAGATATTGGACATATATAAAACGTTTTGGACATATTCTGAAATTATGTCTTGGTTTGTCTATATCAATGTATATCTCTGTATTGGTATTGAATTAGAGTCTGTGATCTAAACGAGTATTATACGATAGTTTTCAAAAACGTAAGATTATTTGCCTAATTCTTCGTAGAACTTCCTAAAAGTGTAAAATACTAGCAGAGGGTCTAATCAGAATTTTTGAAACACTTTACTAGGTTTTGGTAATTGAAATTGTGTAACGACTTAGACAATCTAAAACATATTTTGAATGGATTAATACTGGTTATAACAGGTCTAAACATCTTAGAAATGGTTAATTTATTTACATTTAAAATGTACGAATTTGAAACGTTTTATAAATCGACTTATTAAAACATATAATTTGGGACAGTTTACATGACCAGTTTTGTTTCTGTCATAACTCCTTAATAACTAAATCAATTGGATCAACTCTTATTCTAAAATGTATCCCTCTAAGTCTAGTTTTCAGATATATAAAATTCATCGTCTAAATCTTCTTAAATCTCTAGATATTTCAGTTTGAACGGACATAGGTACTCGCTGGAAATGTTGTCGTTATTTCTAAAACTAAAACATGTTTATTAATCGAGTCCGAAAACACATTAATCTTATTCTCACGCTGTATTACTACTTTTATCTAGGGGACATTGCTTGTGACCTAATTACTTGTATACACACACATATTCACACTACGGGTGTAGTGCCGCTTATTTCTCGCTTATTACTTGTAAACACTTATTCTTACGTTGTATTACTACTTATACTGTTTTACTTGTTTTAAACAAACTGAGGGAAACTTTTATTATTTGGAAATTTACTACTTATGAGAAACTTACTATAAATAGAACTTTCTATTTATAGGAACTTACTACTTTTAGAAACTTCCTATTTACGGAAACTTACTAAAAATTGGATTTAATAAAATGTGTAACAAAACTTAATGCACTTTTCAAAACTTATACGAGATACGGGTTATGGTTGGATTTATTCAGACTTACCTATATCTAGGTAATTTTGTACTTCCGAGGCGACTAAGGGTAGCTTCGGACTTGACACAACCGATGCGTGTCATACTAACTTGAAGTTGGAAGAGGCGCGTCAAGGGCAGTACTCAGATTTGATATTTCCGACGGGCGTATCACTTACACGGCACTGCCGAGGCGTGTCACTGTCTTGGTTGGATATGATTACTATTTTCGATACTACCGAGGCGTATCACTCACAGGCACTACTGAGGCGTGTCACTGTTTTGAAAGGTTTAAACATACTATTTCTTACTACTTATGCATTAGTTACACACTTTTCAATATACTACTTGTCAGGATCTATCGAACTAGGTTTGCATGAAACAAGCGGTTACATCTAGATCTATCAAAGAAGTTGCAGTGGATCAACACTTCGATCTTACAAGGTTTTGCAAATAACAGTTTATGTATACGAATATGAATAACAATGAATAACAAGAACACAAATAGTTTTCCACTAACTCCCCAATTATATTTTGATCAGAAATATAACTAATATTTTCAACGGTATCAGGATCAAGGACACCTTGATCTTGGAGCTAAAACTAGTTTTTCTAGGTTTACATCACCACGCATTAATAATGCATTCACTCTCTTAATTTTCTCTATCCATGTATCAAGGTTTTATAACCTTGTTTCTAACAAACTCATACGAATTCGTAGGAATAATAATTACAAAGATTTGATATCTTTGTAACCTTCCTAGAATGTCTCCCAATTCTAAGGTAACAAATCCCAATAATGGTGATAAGGATAATTAAAAATAAGAATAAAATCTAATCATATCTTATCCTAAATTAATCTTTATCTTCTCAGCAGTATTAACTCTTGATAGGGCAGTAGTAACTGAGTTGCAGTAGTAACCAAGTATTGTTAGTAGTAACTTAGCAGTAGTAACTTGTATGAGTAGTAGAAACTTCAATGAGCAGTAGAAACTGAGCAGTAATAACGATCACTTAGTCTTTTTCAATATAATTCAGCAACTCCAAAATTACTATTTCTTCTCCGTTATCAGTATATATTTTGTATCGTCAAATCACAATATGGATAATTAATTATCCCAACAATCTTCCCCTATTTGATGATGACAAAATAACAAACAATAAACAGAAAAACTTCCCCTACAACCGAGATCTCTGTGAACAAGTTAATACTTCTTGTATCGTTGATATTTATATCAAAACACATCACTTTTTAATGTAAGTAGACTTTCGATACATTTAATACATTTAAGCCTTCAATTCTTGTTCCATGCCACCACACTTAATATAAGTTGCAAATCATATCATCTATATAATATCTTCCCCTTTTTGACATATCCAATAGGAGAACTTTGAAAATATGCAACTTTGAACATCTCTTTATAACTAAGAACCATATTAAGCTACTAATCCAAGCTTTCCGATTTCGCAAATTTCCCTCCATGAAGCACACACCAAAAAAAAAAATATGAATTTGAACAGTAGAAACTCAAACTAGCAGTAGTAATAAAGTTGAAGTAGTATACCTTCTCCTTTGAATCGAGAGTTTTTCTTCTTTCATGAGGTTAAATCATATTTCACAAGTCTAAACGTTTTCCTCAAGTGGTGCATGTATAAAATCACATCCAAATGTTCCAATTGTCATATGCACTTTGGAAGATATTGGTCCCCTCAAACGAATATTTAGATATTAATACCACCTTTATAGTAACCATGAAGAGCAATACAAGCAGTGCTAACAAAGAGGAGAAATACTAACTTCATCATTGAACAGAAAAATGTGTATTGTAGTCCTAACAGCGTAGCAGCAACATTAACAATATAAGCACAATACTAGCTAAAACTTTGCAACAGATTAAAAATTAAGTAACTATTCATTGACAAATCCGATCATGCAAAAATTTTTTCCAAATGTAGATCTGTGTATCTAAAACCAAATGCTAAAATCAAGACAATCCAACATCTAACGAATTCACAATGATCTTTTTACCACAGCTGCGCTCAGCAAACAATAAACATTCAACATCCAACTTTGAAATTGTACTTCTCCTTATCTAAACACCCAATAACGATAAAATTTTAACACAACATACATATGTGTTCCTTTAAGCACATATCCAAAATTCACGAGTATCCAATGTGTAACAAATAACCAACGGTGGTTTTATTTTACACAAACACAATAAATCTAATCTTACAGCAGCAGATTTCAGAAATTCATATCTTTCGATCAGAAGCTCAAATCAAAAATGCCTTAGGTCAGAATGTGCGCTTATGTTTGAAGAAACTACGGGAACAATTTCGTCCAATTCCGACGGCTAACGAATGAGTTATGACGTTTTTACCAAGGTTGCTCAAAATATGACGAATGGAAACCCTAATTTTAAAACTTGTAAATCTTCTTCTTTCTTCTCCTTGAAACCTTGTGGATCTTAGATATAGAGCACCTCTTGTGCTCTGATACCACTTCTTAGGATCTATAGAACTAGGTTTGTACGAGACAAACGATTTGATCTAGATCTATTAAAGAAGTTGCAGCGGATCAACACTTTGATATTACAAAGTTTTGAGAATAACAGTTTATGTATACGAATATGAATAAGAATGAATAACAAGAACACAAACAGTTTTCCACCAACTCCCCAATTATATTTTGATCAGAAATATAACGAATATTTACAACAATATCAGGATCAAGGACACCTTGATCTTGGGGCTCAACCTAGTTTTTCTAGGTTTACATCACCATGCATTTTCTATGCATTCACTCTCTTAATTTTCTCTATGCATGTATCAAGGTTTGATAACCTTGTTTCTAAAAAACTCCTACGAATTCGTAGGAATAATAATTACAAAGATTTGATATCTTTGTAATATTTCTAGAATATCTCCCCATCCTAAGGTAACAAATCACAATAATGGTGATAAAGATAATTACAAATAAGAAAAAAATTTAATCATATCTTATCCTAAATTAATCTTTATCTTCTCAGCAGTATTAACTCTTGATAGTGCAGTAGTAACTGAGTTGAAGTAGTAACCAAGTATTGTTAGTAGAAACTGAGCAGTAGTAACTTGTATAAGCAGTAGAAACTAAGCAGTAGTAACCATCACTTAGTCTCTTTGAATATAAATCAGCAACTCCAAAACTACTATTTCTTCACCATTATCAGTTTATATTTTGTATCATCAAATCACAATATGGATAATTAATTATCCCAACACTGCTGTTGTGAATGAGATTGAAACTTATTTATTACCTTTTTACGTACTACTCGATGAACTCGCTCAACCTTTGTGTTGACTTTTTAAGTTTTACTTTCACTTTATGATCAGGCATAGAATCTAGCTGCGACTGGACTCTAGGCTTGAACTGCATTTTCATTCGTGGCTTTTATTTAAAACATTTCATACTTTTATTTTGGGTTTGTATTTCGGGCTTGTATAACTAAGTACTTCGTTTCATTATTGGATTATTTGAATATTTCTTTTATGTAGTGATTGACGTAATTGTGTACCAAAGGGTTTTACCTTGGACATGGCGACGTCATGACATACTATCTTTATATATCACATAGACTATCTCTATTTACTATTGTGTTATAATGATCGCCAATCGGCCACACCCTGCGTTTCCGCTTGGCGGGGTGTGACAGATTGGTATCAGAGCACATGGTTATAGAGAACTAGGTGGTTTGGCCTAGACTATAACTAGGAGTCCTCATATAGATTCTTTTTAGGATCTTTTCATTGATTTCATTACGTCTCACTACTCGCACTTAACGACTTTATCGCCTAAGGAAGACGGCGAACCACAACGACTTACGATGCTGAAAAAGGTTACTATGAGATTATTTTCATATGACGTTTTTGTTTTATATTCTCATTACTGGTTTGAATGGAAATTTTGAGTTTGAAATCTAAGGGCTTACTGCGGTAGTACTTTCCCAATGCGCCGCAGTAGAGACTCGGACCTGTTAATCTCAGAGCTCACTGTGCCGTAGTACCTTCTCAATTCTCCGCAGAGGAGACTCAGACCAGTTACTTCATGTTATTGATCGGTAAAAATTTTCATTGTGATATGAACTTGGAGGGGGCAAATGTTTAATTGAGATGATGCTCTTCTTCGAGTCCCTCATCTCGTTGACATACTAGAATCATTTTTTTCATTCAATCGTGACTCAGCTACTTACTCGAAGTTCCTGTTTTAATTCATTTCAATTTATCGATCTTCTTACTTCTGGAATTCTATTCTACCGTACGTGACGCTCTCGTGGAAGAACTTTCGTGCAGATTTGAAGGTATGAATTTGAAGAATCGCTTACCTTATCTTTGAAGACGGTGCTAATTTTTTTTTTCGTTTATGATGACCATAACCTTCTTGAATTCTTCTCATTCATTCTTAGATTGTTACAAAATCGGTGCTCGATTCTACATCAGGAGATTTTTTAAATCAAATTCTAAGAGATTGTATATATCCTATCGGTTACTTCATTACTTCAAAATTTGAGGAGATACATTAATTCTCGCCATTTTCTTTCGTAAGGATTCTCGTATTGACACTTGGAGATTTTGGATGTAAATAGTACTTGAGGCGATATTTATTCTTGATATTAGTCACTTCACTCTGTTGATCTATGATATCATGTAGACGCATCTAATATGTAAACTTTCTGTTACTACACTCCGTTATGTTACTGAAATCATACTATGACACCAAACGATGATATAGAACTTGTGGAATTGATTCGATTTACGAGCTACACAACAGTCATACAAATGCAATTCGTTTGGTGCAAGATTCTCAAGGAATCTACTCTTATTACTTTCTGTTCGTGATGCGGACTTGAGATATTTCCTGGCCCAAGTTTTCTTCACCATTTATTGGTATTCAATTTATCTATTTATCAACTCTTTCGTAGTCCATTAGTCGTACTAATGACTTCTCCTTACTACAATCTCCTCTTTGTTGTTGTTTTTTGTAATTCGGTGTTTCACATTTAGTGGTGATTACTCGCACGTAATGATAGGAATTCTCTTTGGTCTGATCAACATAAGAGGAAACTTATTGTTATACGCGATTTGATTAAACATTTCCGACCTCTGTATTAATTTGCAAACTTTAGCGTAGCAATTTGCTTCCAACTCCGTTTCATATTAGTTATGAAGCTATTTCACTCTTTTATCGATTTTGTGTGATCCTTTTGTGACCAACGATCTTGTTCGTCAACCGTGACCCGTGACTTCTACTATTGAATGTGTTTCGACAATTAATGCTACCTATCGAAAACTAAATAATACTTAATGATGATTTTTAAGTTATGTTTGGCCAACATAATGGAGGAGTTATCGTTTACCAAGTATCTACCTGATTACAAACTCTCTTTTGAACTGAACTTTGTGCATTATTATACGATCGATCTAAAGCGCTTACACAAACTACCCATGACCTGTTAGGGTAATGTGAACATACATGTAAAATGTGTTTATAATTAGACGTAATTATATATATATATATATATATATATATATATATATATATATATATATATATATATATATATATATATTGCAACGGGTATTTGTTCCGGTATCGGACGGAAACTCAAACTATTCTAATCAGTATCTGCGATCATGATACATTTCATAAACAAATCTTGAGGAATTGATGTACGAAACCCCCTTGCATACCCATTTCGATGATTGTCAGGATCAATTAAGTTTGTATAAACCTAAACCTTGTCTTCGTTAGATCGTGATCTATCAAAGAAGTTCAGCAGCGGATATGAACACTTTGATATTAACAAGTTATTCAAACAACCAATATTGTTAAAGTATGAACAATGATGAACAATAATTATTGTCGAATTATAAGCCTCAATTGATTAATAAGAGTTATCAATACAACGTGTTTTGTTATCAATTAGAAGGATCTATATATAGACCTTGAGGCTAAACCTATCTAGAAAATAGAAAACTACATCTATCAATTATAGAAATACAATCTAACTACAATTGTAATTCTTTTCTAAACTTGCATGGCAAGTGTTTCAATATTAACAGCTCCGCAGTAAGTATGTAGAAGCAGCAGCATTAATGAGTAGCAGTAGTTATAATGTCTTCCGTATTAACTTCATTATTAACTTGTCTTCCGTAGTAACTGTATGTCTTCAGCATTAATCATCTTCAGTCCGCATTCATGAACATACATTACTAGCAGTAGTTAGAAGCAGTATTAATGAAACTAAAACTATTTTAAGTAAGTTCTAATCCCAACAATCTCCCCCTAACTTGAACTTTTATAATCATTGAAAGTACAAGTTTTCTTACATCAGTTTTAATTACTTTTATTACAAAACATTATTATTTATCATCTAAACTCTTCTTCTTCTCTGCTGCTTCCTTTGCTATTTCTTCATTGAGCTGCATCATGATACTCCAAACTAACTCATGTGCCATTCTGGAAGCCATAAGTCCATACAATCTCACTTTGATCAGCTCTTTCAAAGTCCTCAACCCATGTGCATACTTCTTATCTACTAGATAGAACTCCATTGCACCATGTGTTCTAACTATAGAGTAAGTACTACTTCTTTCATAAATATACCACTTAATCACTAGGTTGTTTGGACCTCCTTTCTTGAAAGCAGGATTGATCTTCTCAGTATCTGGATCAAACATGCCATTTAGCCAATCCATGGCCATATCTATTCCTGAGCTTTGACCTCTATATTTTGAATACTTGAGCTTTCCAATCTCATAGATACGCTCTAGGACCTTGAGAAATCTCTTACCATCCTGTGAAAGGCTGGAACAATAGTCTTGGACTTGTCTTGCCTGGTTACCACATACTCTGTCTTGTTTGGCCTACCAGTATACTCCCAATCAATGACCTCAGGAAGCTCAACAGCTAGTGGCGCTATCCTAAGTCCTTCTTCATGAACAATCAAGGCTGAACAATCATCTTGTGATATTTCTATATCATCATCTTTTACTTCAATAGTAACTGTTTCTTTCTTGACTTGAACTGTTGGCAAACTAGGACTTCCTTGAGCAGTAGTTGAAGTAGGAATGTCTTCTCTTCTTTGTTTCTTTTTAAGAACTCTTGTTGACATTGACTTCTTCCTCTTCAGTTGCTCAATAGGATTAGGCTTAACTAGAGCAAATGGGTTGTGAATTTCCCTTCCTTCAGCATCAAACATGAGTCTTCCAGTTTCATGTGCTCTCTTCAAAGATCTCTCCAACTCATACTGCTTTTGATTTTCTTGTTTAGTGAGTTGAATCCTTCTCTGAGAGTCTCTTTTTCTTTCTTTCTCCACCAAGGCAAGCAAGTTTCCCATCTTCATTGGCCCCTATAATTTTCCATTGTAGCCTTTGGTCTTTTGGTATGAGATGAACTTCTGTCTATCTTAAGTAAGCTTGTCTTGAGTGGATTGCTTCTTCAAAATGTTTCTTTTCTTCTCTCTTTCAGCTTGGGCTAACTCAGCCATCTCCTTCTCTAGCTCAGCTTTCAATGCTAGCTCTTCTTCTCTCAACTTCTGGATCTTTTCCATCTCTTGAATTTGAAGCTTGGAGAATGTCCACAATTGTTGCTGGGTTATCTCCTACATCCAAGTCTTCAGCAGCAAGTTGAAAGGCAGCAAACTCAACTAGTTTCTCATATCTTTCCTTTTTTTTCTTCATCTTCTCTTTCTCACTTAGATCAATAACTATTTTCTTTCCCTTAGCCTTCTCAGCTGGCTCAATCTCTGCAAGAGGTTTGGGAATGTATGACCTATGAGGAGGGATAATTGGTCTTATACCTGCTGGTCTTGAAGGGTCTTCTACAAAATCTACTCCTTCTACCAATTTGGTGCTGTCAGGTGCTACAGGTATAGTCAATGCTTTTTGTTTGGGAAGTGAGGCTTGTTCAATCTTTCTTTCTTCAAGAATTTTGTTCTGTCAAGCTTTAAGAGTTCTGCAGCAACAACTTCTTCATCAACAATTGAAATTGATGTGGCAGTTGTAATTGTTGTAACAGTTGTTGCTTCAGAAAAGATTTCCTTTGGAGCTTCACCCATTGGACTTGATATTGTTAGTGGAGGAATTGATACTGTTGGAGGAGTTTTAGTAGAAACTTGAAGATCATCATTAATATAACTGGCAGTATGAACTGGATCTTCAGTATTAACTCCTTTAGTAGAAACAGCTTGTGTAATAGGAGCAATAGTAATTAGTTCTTCAGTAGTAATTGGAGGGGCAGTAGTAACAAACATGCAACAGAAATTAGGAGTTCATCAATAGCTGCAGTAGTAATTACTTCTTTATTTTCAACTTCAATTTCCATCTCTTGCTCCCCCTTAACTCTTTGCTTCTCTTTTTCAGCTTCTTCATCAATCACCATCTTCTCACCTTCTACTTCTTCATGTGATGATGTAGCAGTTATCACAGTGTCATCAGTTCTTCTTTCCTCCCCCTTAGATTCAGCACTCTCTTCAGATGATAAAATATCTTTAATAGATTTCTCCCCCATTTTGTCAGCTGAAGGAGTGTCATCTGAAGAAGATGAGCTTTAGTACTTAGGCGAGGTGCCAATACTTCTTGTAGATGGGTTCTTGTGCAATAGTTGATTTGTAAGAATGGCTTGTTGGTTTACCAGCTGCTGCACTAACTGTGTTAAAGTGGCAAGTTCCTCCCCTTGTTTGTCCACTTTAACAATAACATTTAAGTACAATTCCATCAAATCCAAGTTTAAAGTATTTCTATCCTCACTCCTTTCCTGTTGAGTACCAACAGGTGGTGGATTATAGGATGTAGAGGGACCCTCCTGCCCTACAGAAGCATGTCCCTCCCCCATGGTTTCTTGGCACCTAGGACCACCTTCCAAAGATGCCCCAAAAGCAGCATCAAAGGATAGTGTTGCCATGGATTGGGTCTTAGTGATGTTCACACTGTCCTGGGACTCACTATGAGAAGTAAGGATTCCAGTAGTGTGAGCCCTTTCCAAATGGTCTCCCCGCTCCTTAGGGGCCACCTCAGTGAGCTTGGGGGATTGCTCAATGTTTTCCCTTTTTCTGAATTTAGAGAGTGGGGAAGTTTTAGACTGAAGAGGCTGAGGAACCCTCTTAGTCTTTCTAGTAACTGTAGCAACAATGGGTGGTGGTGAGTGAGGTGTAGAAACAGATGGTGGAGTCACAATAGGGGTGACTGGTGCAGTTAAAACTGGAGAAGAACTCTCAGTAGTAACTGGAGGAACACTTGCAGTATTCACTGTAGTTGTAACTTCTGGGATTATGACCTCAGTACTTGCAGCGGAAACTGCAGAGGTACTAACAGTAGTAA
Source organism: Senecio squalidus (assembly GCA_910822075.1). Classification (NCBI taxonomy): domain Eukaryota; kingdom Viridiplantae; phylum Streptophyta; class Magnoliopsida; order Asterales; family Asteraceae; genus Senecio; species Senecio squalidus. Next base: position 27,144,004 of record CAJVGC010000432.1, on the reverse strand, counting down.
CAGGATCAGATGGGGGTTGAGACAAAGGTGAAGTCACTTGTCTCTCATCTGTTACAAAACTTGTTCCCACCATCATTGTAGAGAACAATGGTGTAACATTTGCAGAAAAACCTTTATTAACCCTTCTCATGTTTGCAAAAACCTTTTTGGTATGAGCATGGGCAGAAAAAACGTTTTGAGATCTAGTGAGATCTCTAAGTTCACAATTAAAGATGTGCTGTAGAAACCTTGGATACATTAACAATTTATATTTGGGATTTGCCAAGTTCCATAGCATTCCATCAAAAATAAGGTTTGAAAAATTATATGTTTGGTTTGTGGCCAAACATACCATGGCAGTTGCCAAAGAAGAACTACCCTCATTCCAACCCGTTAGTTTTTGAGAAAGACATTGTTGCAAAGTATGCAACAAGTACTTCCATTGGGAGGACAATTTAGCTTTTAAAAAAGTTGAAGTGTTTAGGTCCCCCTCATACCCCATTAATCTAAATGTTTCAAAAATTGTTTCGCTTGGTAGATCATTTATACCTGCTTCATCTTGTAGGTGAAGATGAGTGCGGATTGTTGCCTCTGAAACATTGATATCTTTGCCATCTACTGTGGCTTTGATCACAGTTACTTCTCCCACAGAAGTTACCATTCCAGTATCCCAAAAGTCTCTAATATGATCTTCATGTAACTCCGGGCTAACTATTAGAGCGAATTTAATGTGTGACTGCTTCAAGAAATCGATAATAGGATAGAAATCCTCGTTTTCTTTGTTCTTTATGAAACAGGCCACCATGTTATGGGTTTCGTAAAACTGTAGATCAGCCATTGTTAGTAATAGGAAAGAATTTAATCAAGCAGTGAAGAAAAACATAGATTTTTTATTGTAACGGTAACTTTTTCTTAGTTAGGGTTCTTGAGAAGAAAAAGGTAATTAATTAAAAGATTAATTAGAACCCTATTTATTCTGGAAAGATTATAACAACTTGGCGAGTTGGATTAGACGCGGGTTATTATTAAAAGTAACGGTGCAATCGTGTGTTGCCACGTGTCAAAAATTGTTGAACCCGCGCAGAAGATTTAAAATTGAGGTCCAATCACAAAAGTGCCACGTGTTAAAAGTTAGTTACAAGTTGAGGTTTGACTTGTCAACGCAGTATTAACAGAGTAATCTTATTAATTAAGAAATCTCTGCAGTACTAATCGTTGCAGTATTAACAGATAATGACCGCAGTAATTAAGTTAATGACAGTAGTAATGACGGCAGTATTAACTGGTCTGGCAGTAGTAATAGATATTACTGTCCAGTATTAACCAGATGTCCGTATTAATGAATTACTAGCAGTATTAACTATTCTTGCAGTATTAACAAAACTATGGGCAGTAGTAGTTAAACCTTCCCGTAGTAATGAAAATTTTGCAGTACTAATAAAACTTTAGTCAAAATCTATTGCTACTGTTAATTTTGCAGTAGTAACATAGAGCAATACTAAAAATTAAAGCACTTGATTTATGTTTAAGGTTACTACTGCGTTTCTCGAAGGGACTTAACATGAGATATTTAAAGAGATCAATTAAGATAGTTAATCCATGTTGATCATGCCAATACTTGTAATCAACAATGTGAATCTCCCCACATCAAAAGCTTTTGTGAGAAGATCGGCAAGTTGATTGTCTGTATGAACTTTATCAACATGTATCAACTTATTTTCGTTGCAGTCTCTTATGAACTGATAGCGTATCTCTATGTGCTTTGTCTTGGAGTGCTTCACCGGATTGTTGATTATGCTAATGATGCTCTGGTTTTCTATGAAGATGGGAGTGTTCATGAATGAGTATCCATTATCCATCATTTGATTTTGTATCCACAAAACTTGAGCACAACAACTTGTTGCAACAATGTATTCAGCTTCTGTTGAAGAAGTAGAAACGGTTGTTTGCTTCTTGCACTGCCAAGATACCAGCCTTGAGCCTATGAATTGACATCCTCCTGTTGTTGATTTCCTGTCTAAATTTTTACCACCATAATCACTGTCAGTATAAGCAATTAAATCAAAGGGTGAATCTTTAGGATACAATAGGCCTAAGGTAGGGTTGCCCTTCAAATAACGAAATATTCTCTTGATTGCAATTAGATGAGACATCTTGGGTCTGGTTTGATATCTTGCACACACACAAACTCGAAACGTGATGTCAGGTCTTGAAGCTGTGAGGTACATAAGTGAACCTATCATTGACCTATAGTTGTGAATGTCTACATCCTCCACCTCAAGATCTGCAGTTAGTTGTTTGTGAGTTTCCACAGGTGTGCTTGCCACCTTAGCTTCTAGAAATCCAAACTTGGTGAGAATATCTTTGACATATTTTGATTGGCTGATGAAAAGGCCATCAGTCTTCTGCTTGACTTGAAGGCCTAGAAAGAATGTGAGTTCTCCCATGGAACTTATTTGAAACTTTGTATGCATCAGCTGTTCAAATTCTTTGCACAAAGCATCTTTGGTGGAGCCAAAGATGATGTCATCCACATCAATTTGTACAAGAAGGATATTTGAATGAGTCTTTTTGAAGAAGAGAGTCTTGTCAATTGTTCCCCTTGAAATTTGTTATTGAGAAGGTAGTCAGAGAAAATATCATACCAAGCCCTTGGTGCTTGATGAAGCCCATAGAGAGATTTGTCCAATTTGTATACCAAGTGAGGGTTTTGTGGGTCCTCAAAGCCTGGTGGTTGTCTGACGTAAACTTCCTCCTCTATAACTCCATATAGGAATGCACTCTTTATATCCATATAAAAGACTTTAAATCCCATGAAAGAGGCAAAATCAAGAAAGAGTCTGATTGCTTCTATTCTTGCTACAGGGGCAAATACTTCTTCATAATCTATCCCTTCTTCTTGAGTGTAGCCTTGAGCTACCAGTCTTGCTTTGTTTTTGATGACAATCCCTCGTTCATCCTTCTTGTTTCTGAAAATTCATCGTGTGCCTATGACTTTCTTCCCTCTTGGCAATGGAACCAAATGCCAAACTCCTTGTATTTGAAATTGAAGTAATTCTGCTTGACAGGCTTCTATCCATTGTGGGTCTAGAAGAGCTTCTTGAATCTTCTTGGGTTCCATTTCTGAAAGGAAACAGGCAAATAAACAAGTGTTGATGTCCTTCAGTGGATCCTTTGGAGGCTTGGTGCGGCTTCTTGTCTCCACTGAAATATCAAAGTTACCAATTATTTGAGAGGGAGGGTGATTCTTTGAAATACGGGAGGAAGGAATCTTCTCAACTCTTAAGTCTACACCCAAATTGGTATCACTGATGTCAGATATAGCATATCCATGAAATGGATTGGATCCATGGTAAGGACTTGAAGTTGAAGTAGTGTTCTTTGGAGTAGTCACTTCAGCATCACTAGCTTCAACTTCTTCAGCAACTGGAATTTCAACTCCATCTTCATCTTCCTCTATCAATTTTGGAATTTCATTAAGACTGTGGTCCTCTTCTTTGTCAGTTGTTGTAGCTGGAACTTCTTCATCCTGTAGAGGTTGTTCTTGAGGAGCTTCATGTTGATGTCCCTCTTCTTCCCCTACTTTGTCAATTGTGTCATACAAATTGAGTGGGGCATCAGTTGAAATTGGAAGATAGATGTACTCCATGACATCTAATTTGTCAATACCAATGACTAGAGGAATGGAAGTAGAAACTGAATCAGTATTAATTGAAGCAGTATTAATATGATTTGTTGAGGCAGTAGGAACTTGTGTAGCAGGAACTGATGCGGATGATTTAAAGTCAAAATTGAAGGATTTAGTTAAAGCATCCAAATCAAACAGCCAGGTTGGCCCTTGACCCTTTGTGTTGGGGGTGTTTTCATTGAATGTAACATTGGAGCTTTCTTCAATAATGCTTGACTTTTGATTGTAGACCCATATATGCTTTGCTTTGTGAAGTGTATCCCACAAAGTATCCTATATTTGCTTTGCTCTCAAACTTTCCAAGACATTCCTTTGTGTTGAAAATAGTACAAGGACATCCAAAAGCTCTTAAGAAGCTTATCAATGGTTGCTTCTTGTGTAAGAGCTCATATGGAGTCTTGTTTTGAGACTTGACTAGGAGAACTCTGTTCTGCAAATAGCAGGCAGTATTAACTACTTCTGACCAGAAGAATATAGGTAAGTTGGAGTCAGCCAACATACTTCTAGCAACTTCAATTAGAGTCCTATTTCGTCTTTCAGCTACTCCATTCTGTTGTGGAGTCCTTGCAGCACTGAACTGTCTCTCTATTCCCTTCTTCTCAGAGAATTCATTCATCACTTGGTTTTTGAATTATGTACCATTGTCTCACCTAATCTTCTTCACCTTCAAATTGATTTGGTGTTCCACTCTTGTGATGAATGAGATGAGAAGTTGACTTGTCTCATCTTTAGTTGCCAGGAAATACACCCAAGTGTACCTTGTGTAATCATCAGTAATCACCAAGCCATATGACTTCTTAGGAATACTCTTCACATTTGTTGGACCAAAAGAGTCCATATGGAGCAAATGGAGAGGAGTGTCAATGGTGTTGATTTCCTTGGACTTGTGAGAAGTCTTGTGTTGCTTTCCCTTCAAACAAGCTACACAGTTATCATCCAAAACGAATTGCTTGTTGGGCAGTCCTCTTACTAAGTTAGATTTCACCAGCTCATTGATGTTCTTGAGATTCATATGGCACATCCGTTTTTTCCATAGAGTGGATTCATCTAGTGTTGCTCTGGAGACAAAGCATGCTTCAGCTGCAGTTGGTTGTACCTTAGACATGTCAAAGCAATAGACATTGTCTTTTCTTGGAGTCCTGAGTAGGATCATGCTCTCATCAATGACATATCTAGGCTTCATAATTATGCATTCAGATGCAGTGAAGATGGTTGTGTGTTTCTCATCACAAACTTGAGAGACACTCAACAAGTTGTACTGTAACTGTTGCACATAGAAGACATCTTTGAAACTGATTCTCCCATTGCTTACACTCCCCTTTCCACAAATCTTCCCTCCTTTTGGATTACCTCCAAAGGAAACATAACCTCCATTTAACTTTTCAAAGTCTTGAAGGCAAGCAATGTTGCATGGCATGTGCCTGGAACAGCCACTATCTACATGCCAATTACTCTCAATATCGTTTGTTGGCTGAACCTGCACATAAACAAGAAAGTTAGTTTCTGGTGGGGACCCAAGCCAAAGTTGACTTGGGTTTGCCCATCTCATCAAAGTAACTCACCTTCCTCTGAATTAGATTTGTGAAATCATGTGGATTAGGTGGTTGAGTTACTTTAAGTTTTGGCTTCCATACTTGTTTAAAGATTTTAGCTTTTTCAACTTTAGCAGTATTAACAGTCTTTGTTTTAACACTAGGAACAGGTACTGTTTTAACAATCTTTTGATGTGCAGTATTAACACTTGCAGCAGTAACAGAGTTACCTTTTGCAGTATTAACACCGGCAGTATTAACACTATTTCGTTTAGCAGTATTAACACGGGCAGTATTAACCCCATTATTCTTGACAGTCTTAATACATGCAGTATTAACAAAAGGTTGTTTAGCATTATTAATCTTGTTTCTACTGTTTTTAAAATTCTTTATGTTAATGCTGCTGCTGCTTGATACAGTATTAACAGAGTTCTTCTTTGAAGTAGTAACTCCATTACTACTATTCAAAGCAGGTTTTCTTACAAGTGATGGTTTGAATTTCTTATCGTGATGGTCAACCTTTCCTGTGTACCCCAACCCCCTGTGCTGTTATTGAGCCACTTTCTTTTGGTTTCCAGGGTTGTAATAACAAATTCTGGCATAGTGATTAGATTTTCCACAGATAAAGCATGATTTAACTTGTTTCTTAGGACTTTGACCCTTTTGGGTTTTCAACTGATTTTGGTTACGTTGATTTCCTCTTGTTCCTATGTGGACCCAAGTTTTAATCTTTTCTCTTTGACCATCAGTGTATTTACAACATTAGCAATCACAATCCTTCTTTTTAATGGGTTCTTTTGACACTGGACTTTGTGAATGTGGTTGTTTAACTTCGACTAGTTTGGGCACTTGTTCTTCTACTTCCTGGTCACTTTCTTCATCAACATCCTCTATTAGAATTTCATCATAGTTGATTAGATCAACTTCGAATGATTATTTTGGAGGTGTATGGGTGATTGGAATTCTAGGGGCTTCTAGAGTTGGAGGGATATAGTTGTGATTAAAAGGTGGGGCTACTTCTTTATAACCTAATCCTGATTTGATCTTTCCATGAATTTGTTGTTGAATTAGGTCATTAACAGATTTTGAAGCATGTTCTAGTTTCCCTACATTTAATTCAACTATATCTTTTTCCTCCATTAAGCGTTTGATTTCCTCCCTAGCATTTGTAAGTTTAACTAGTAGGTCATCTCTTTCCCATTCTACCAATTTAATCTTTTCATCATAACTTGACTCGTTAATTTTATAAGATTTAATTTGGTTTTCTAGATTTTCTATCCCCCTAGCAGCTGACCTCCTTTGTTCTTCTAAAGTCTTAACAGAATCACATAGTAATTGATTATTACTTCTATAGTTAGACACTATTTCTTTAAACTCATTAGAACAAATTTTAGCATTTAACACAGCTCCTTCCTTAGAGGAGGAATCGTTGACCATCAAAGATTGGATGAGGTTTCATTATTCAGTTTTTGGTGGAGTGTCTTCATCCTAATCGTAGCCAAAAACATCTTCAACAGCGTCAGTAGAAACTTGGTCAGCAGAAACATCATCATCAGTATTAATGCATGCATGGTCAACAGTAGTAACTGTCTCAGTAGAAACAGGTGTGTCTTCAATAATCACTGCCATTAGAGCCCTGTTTTGACTGGTTTCTTCTGCTAGATCTGACCAGTCATACCCAAATACATCTTGAGTAACTAATGATGTGGATGTATTGTCTTGATTATTCCTAGAATTGTTACCCTTTGGTTTGTTCTTGCACTCCCTGGAAAAGTATCCTGGTTCTCCGCAGTCATAACACATTACCTTACTCTTATCAAAGGTAACAAGATCATTGGTTCTGGGATTGAATCTTCTCCCTGTACGTTGGACAAATCCCCTTGCTCTTAAAGATAGCATGGCCATCTGCCACTTTAGATCTATTTCATCCCAATCATCTTGGTGAATCTGCTTCAAGTCTTCATTGGTAAGGCAGGAACTTTGTGAGATGAAGGCTTCAAAAGTCAATTCTTCTCCATTTTCCTGTTGAGTTGCTCTAGCAGATGAAGTGATAAGAGCAGTATTAAAGTTGTTAATACTGTTGCTGCTGCTACTATGCTTCTTTGCTTCTACTTCTACTTCAAACACTCTAGGATCGTTGTAAAGATAATCCAGCTCCATCTCTTCCAATACATCTCCCTGTCTGTAGGTGACTGTGTAGATAACCCATTCTTCACCAAGAGATCTGATGAATTTACGATTGATATCATCCTTATCAATCCTTACTCCAACACTTGCAATTTCTCCTGTGAGCTTCTTGTACCTATCGAATGTCTATGTCATTCGTTCTTCCTTCAAGGCTTTGAAATTCTCATACTCTTGTTTGAGTAGAGCCTTCTTGTTCTTCTTGGTGTTCTTTGTATTACTAAACCTTTTCTCCAAGGCTTCCCATAAGGCGCATCGGTGTACCCTTCAAATTGTGATTGGTACTCGTTTGGAATTGCAATAAGAAGAAGACTTAAAGCTTTGATCTCGGTTTTCTTTTCTCTTCTTTCATTATCATTTAGAAGACGAATAACCTGACCAGGTAGACCATCAGCTGCAAGGTTTTCAACTGCTTTGTTTCCATTGATGATCACATCCCAAACTGTATAGTCAGATAACATAATATGTTGCTTGATGCGTAGCTTCCATAAATCGAAATCATTACTGTTGAGAACTGGAACCTTGTTGACAAGAACGTCAAACATGTTGTAAATTGGATTCTTCTGTATGAGACTTTGTAAAACTTGTTGATCAATGGATCTAAAGCACCTCCTGTGCTCTGATACCACTTGTCAGGATCAATTAAGTTTGTATAAACCTAAACCTTGTCTTCGTTAGATCGTGATCTATCAAAGAAGTTCAGCAACGGATATGAACACTTTGATATTAACAAGTTATTCAAACAACCAATATTGTTAAAGTATGAACAATGATGAACAGTAATTATTGTCGAATTATAAGCCTCAAATGATTAATAAGAGTTATCAATACAATGTGTTTTGTTATCAATTACAAGGATCTATATATAGACCTTGAGGCTAAACCTATCTAGAAAATGGGAAACTACATCTATCAATTATAGAAATACAATCTAACTACAATTGTAATTCTATTCTAAACTTGCATGGCAAGTGTTTCAGTATTAACAGCTCCGCAGTAACTATGTAGAAGCAACAACATTAATGAGAAGCAGTACTAATAATGTCTTCCGTATTAACTTCAGTATTAACTTGTCTTCCGTAGTAACTGTATGTCTTCATCATTAATCATCTTTAGTCCGCATTAATGAACATACATTACTAGTCGTAGTTGGAAGCAGTATTAATGAAACTAAAACTATTTTAACTAAGTCCTAACCCCAACAATGATACTACCGTCAACAATGATACCACCGGAATTTCAGGGCGAAATTCTCTTAAGTGGGGGATACTGTGACAACCGTCACTCTTTCCGTCTCAGTTTGGTCTAGTATGCCTGTAGCTCTTACCTGATTTTACAAAAAACTTTTAAAATTAAGTTCTTTATACTTGACTTATGTTGTTTATTTCTTTAGACATGTGTTTAAACCTCTATATGTGTTTGTTATCGTGTTACTATAGGTGCACAAGTAGTTAGTTCCTACTAGACGAACTCCTAGATAACTTAACGAGATATTTCCGTGTTTCGTGAACTTGACATTTTGTTACGTAAGCAATGTTAAATTAATTGAGTGTCCGTGTTGATGCTTGTACATGATGTACTTAAAGCACGATTACGTCATCTGATCTATGCTTTTGAGAAACGTTCGTTGCTTGTACGCGAGAATCAAAACTTTGTAAATTTTAACCCAGTGCGCCGCACAAGGCACTCGCGACCCAGTTCACCCTTTCTCTATTTCATTGTTCAAGTGTGAACCATGGTCTAAACTCGTTTTGGACGAACCCATAGTGCAGTACACCGAACCTAGCCTACTCCTAACTGAAATCTATCCTAACCTTAGCTAGTGGCTAAACAAATCACTCTTACACTTCTATTTCTTAAGCTTAACACAAACCCTAATTTCATTTCACCAAGAACCGTCACCCTCTTCTTTCTCTCCTACAGTCGATCTCCTTCCTCAACCTGCATCCACCGATCCTACATCATCAGAGTCATCGTGTCATCATCAAGTTTCATCATTTCAATCAAGGTATATGTGTATTCCATTCTTGTATAATCTTTTAAAACGAAAACCCTAATTTCATTTTGATTTTCGATGGTACTTCTTTTTGTTGCAGTCACACTCGAGTTCTTAGAGTCTTGGTCATACCATCCTCATCTTCTGTTCGAATTCATCATAGCAACAAAGGATTCAACTAGGTATGTGGTTCATAGTGTTCAATTCTTTCTTAGGCGATTATATCATTCTTGTGTATTGGTATTACATTTTGTGTATATCCTAGCCGATTCAATTGTGGTGCATTGTTGTTATAATCTAATCGTGGCTAGCATATGGTTCATTTGCAGGTCGTTATCCAACCTTGATAGAGTCATAATCAATCTCTATTCAAGCTATATTCAATCGTGTTCATCATCAAATCCTTAGTGTATGTGTGTTTATCTAGCCGATTCATTATTGTATGTTACATGTCTAAATTATACTCTCGTGCCTTGTATCTGTTTGTTTTAGTGATCAGTGTTTGTATTATGGAAGCTCCTAGTATTTATAATCGTAGCTTAGGTTGCTTGAAACGGCATTTGTCAAACCTTGGAATCAAACCGTTGCTAATCGTGGTATAAAACCCTAGTTTTCATATTCTTTCTTATTCTTTATCGTTCTACCATTTTTTGTATCGTTTGAAATTAATAGAACCTGTTTATAACTCGTGCTAAGTTAATTTATCGTCACCTAAGTCGGGTCTATATTCTTGTAATCTTAATCGGTAGAAAACTCTAAGATATTGGACATATATAAAACGTTTTGGACATATTCTGAAATTATGTCTTGGTCTGTCTTTATCAGTGTATATCTGTGTATTGGTATTGAATTAGAGTATGTGATCTAAACGAGTATTATAGGATAGTTTTCAAAAACGTAAGATTCGTTGTCTAATTCTTCGTAGAACTTTCCAAAAGTGTAAAATACTAGTAGAGGGTCTAATCTGAATTTTGTGGAACACTTTACTAGGTTTTGGTAATTGAAATTAGGTAACGACTTATACAATATTAAACATATTTTGAATGGATTAATATTGGTTTATAATAGGTTTAAACGTCTTAGAAATGGTTAATTTGTTTACATTTAAAATATACGACTTTGAAACGTTTTATAACTCTACTTATTAAAACATATGATTTTGGACAGTTTACTAACTCAATTGGATGAAACTCGTAGTCTAAAACGTAGCCCTCTGAGTCTAGTTTTCAGATATATAAAATTCATCGTCTAAATCTGTCTAAAACTCTAGATATTTCAGTTTGAACGGACCTAGGTACTCGCTGGAAATGTTGTCGTTATTTCTAAAACTAAAACACGTCTATTAAAAGAGTCCGAAAACACCTTAATCTTATTCTTAAGTTTTATTACTACTTTTATCTAGGGGAGCTCTAGGTCTAGTCGGGACATTGCTTGTGACCTAATTACTTGTATACACACACATATTCACACTTCGGGTGTAGTGTTGCTTATTGCTCGCTAAGGTAAGTTCATCGCCCCATATTTTACTGTTTTACTTGTTTAAAACAAACCGGGGAAAGTAAAACTAAACCTTACTGATTTTTGAGAAAACGGATATCATTTTCAAACTTACCATAAATAGAGAAACTTTCAGTTTTTGGAAATTTACTACCTATGAGAAACTTACTATAAATAGAAATTTCTATTAATAGAAACTTGCTACTTTTAGAAACTTCCTATTTACGGAAACTTACTACAAATTGGATTTCATAAAACGTGTAACAAAACCTAATGCACTTTTGTAAAATTATACGAGGTACGGGTTCTGGTTGGATTTATTCAGTACTTACATATTTCTAGCTAACTTAGTACTGCTGAGGCGTACTAAGGGTAGCCTTCGGACCTGACAAAGCCGATACGTGTCATAATGACTTGAAGTTGGCCGAGGCGTGTCAAGGGAAGTATTCAGATTCGATATTGCCGACGGCCGTATCATTTAGAGGGCACTGCCGAGGCGTATCACTGTCTTGGTTGGATATGGTTACTAGTTTTGATACTACCGAGGCGTATCACTCACAGGGCACTACTGAGGCAAGTCACTGTTTTGATGGGTTGAAACTTACTATTTCTTACTACTTATGCATTAGTTACACACTTTTCAATATACTACTGTTGTGATTGAGATTGAAACTTATTTATTACCTTTTACTTACTACTCGATGAACTCGCTCAACCTTTGTGTTGAAATTTTAAGTTTTACTTTCAGGTTATGATCAGGCATAGGATCTAGTTGGGACTGGACTCTAGACTTGTACTGCATTTTCATTTGTGGCTTATATTTAAAACATTTCATACTCTTATTATTGGTTTGTATTTCGGGCTTGCATGCCTAAGTACTTCGTTTCCTTATTGGATTATTTGAATATTTCTTTTATGTAGTGATTGGCGTAATTGTGTACCAAGGGTTTTACCTTGGACATGGCGACTTCATGACATACAATCTTAATATATATCATATAGACTATCTTTATTGACTATTGTGTTATTACTATAGCCAATCAGCCACACCCTGCGTTTCCGCCACTGGCGGGGTGTGACATACTCTCTGTATCTTGATCACTAATTTAAGCCTTGAATGCATGAGTTGAGTTTTCTGAACTTGTAGAACATGTTGTCCAATCATAAGTTTGATCATCCTCTTGAACAAGCATAGCCTTTGAGCTTAAATTGTTTTGTTTATGTTTATCTGTTCCATAAGAAGTCATTTTACTGTCATGGTTCTTATTTTGCTCAAATTTTGGTTGTTGACACTCTCTTGCAAAATGTCCCAACTTCTGTCATTAAAAGCAACGTACTATAGATTTGTCAAAACCTGGTTTGCCAGTTTGAGGACTCCTTCTGATTCTGGCTATAAACTTCTTGATTCTGTAAGTAAGCATTGTCATTTGCTATTGAATATCCATCTCCTCCATGTCATGACTATCCAATTGATCATAATCTTCATCCCAAGGTCCTGTGTTAGTTATCTTTCCTTGGATGTGGTTTTCATAAGCCGTCATAAAGAAAGACAAAATTTCTAATGATTCCTCGGCAGACTTCACACTCATTGGCATGTTGGGAGGAGCATAAGTTGCCTTAATAGACTTTTAACCTTTAGAAGTTTTTCCAGATGATGAAGAATATGAGCTTCCTTTTGTGGTTTTATCCTTATCAGATTACAGGACAGTAAATCCATAAAGTCCTGGATTTTGAAGATACTCTTGTGATACATCAACGTTCATGCTTGTTGCTTCTTATCCTCTTAGTTTTTCAATTATTTTCTCCAGTATTAGAGGATTTTCTGTATCATCTGTTTCTTTTTCTATCTCATCTCTCATGAGATTTGCGTACACTTCCCATCTCTTTGGTATAACATCTAAAAATCTCTCTCTCTTCTTATCATCAATGTCTATTCCATAGTTTTCAAGTTCAGCTAATAGATGATAGTAAATGTTTCTCGTATCTTCTAGAGATTCATCAGCACTTGCTTTGAAGATAGCAAATTTTCTTTTTATTTGATTTGCTTTAACTTTTCTCTGTTTAGCTGAACTAGCGCACTTCTGTGCAATTGCTCTTCACAAGGCATTCGCTGACTTCTGTGCCCTAGTGAGATTTAGCAGTTCATTAGGAAGAGACATCTTCAGACATGCCCAAACCTTGTCTTCAGCATCAAACACCTTTCTTAATTCAGCTGACTAGGTGTTGATAGGAGCTTTTCGTACTACACCATCTACAGTTACCGTGTTAAACCCTTGATTATATAGCGAGTATGAATTGAATCATGAGATCAAGAACATTTGACGAAAACAATGTTAATCGCCAAATTAAAATCAAATTAATTTAATTCCTGAACAAGAGTCGGAGCCGAATATAATTTTGTCGGTTATGAAGAAACCTTAGCCGAATATGAATTTTAATTTTGATTTCCCTCATCAAACGTGAATCTCTAAATCCGTTATTAGAATTGAATTTCTGAATCCACGAATCTCCGAATTAATTTAACTGCCGAATCAACCGTCGAATGTAATCTGTTCGTGGATTGTCGATCATGAAATTAAAATCACGAACAAGAAATTTAATTTACGAACACAATTTTTTGAATTAATGGATTCATCTGCCGATTATATTTGAGTTAATCTTTCGAACACTATTATTCGTGGACTTCCCAGCTTGTGATACACAACTAAGCCCAAATTCTAATTTAATATTAAGCCCACGAATTAAATTAAAAGGGTCAAACCTTTACCACGAACTAGCTGCCGATTAGAAAGTCCCTGCCATATATATTTTGAATTTATCCAAACTTTCCAAATAAGAATATTATATTTTAATTTAAACCACCGAATATGTTTAATTCACAAACTTAATTCACGAACAAAAGTATCTTCCACAAATTTAGCCGCCAAAAACCCTAAATTTTAAGAAACCCTAAAATCCAAAACTACGGCCAATTTGAGATCCCAATTCAAATTTCTAATTTATTTTAATTGTATAGATCTAATCTTGAACCATAAACAAGAGCAAACAATTCTTGTTTACTCTGATACCAATTGCAGGTCCTATGTAATGGATCAACAAGAGTAAAGCTGTTGATTATGAGGCGGAATCTCGATACTCAACAGTCAATACACAATAATGAATTACTTAGAAAAGATAATAAACGATTACCAAACACGAATACTTGTATTAAGATGAATCACTCAAACCTAATACAATCAGTATTCTGCAGTGTCGACTTCTCTGATGTCTACCTTTTCTCTCCAAAAAACTTAACCTAAACCTAAACAAGTTCTCCTAATATATAGTATAGCATGTTCACTGGGTTTGGGCTACTAATGGGCTTATGAACAATCCAATGTTCATTAACACTCAAAATAGACTATTGAGCCCACGAACAATACAATGTTCCTGGGACTTGACATACACGAACAATCACCTTCGTTGGACATTATACACGAACATGAACATCATGTTCGTTTATATACACGTACATCATACACGAACATCATGTTATTTTAGACACACTATAAATACAGACTTAATTAATCTAGAACAACTGTCACATATATTGCACCAACACAAACCTAAATCAGTAGTACCTTTTAAGTATCGAAAAATTTGGTTTACCGCCAAAAAATGAGATACTTTTGGGTTTGATTGATATCAAGCACATATGCATGTAGCAAATAATATCGGGATGACAGGAAGTCAAATACATCAAATAAGCAATTATTCCTCGATACAAAGTCACATCTGTGACGTCCCGTCAATTTGAAGTACTTATGTTACCGTTATTATTTATATTTATTCGCAATTGATTTCGACCCTTGTATTTCGCTTTGTTTTGCTCACGATTTACTGTTATTGAGTATCGTGTTTTCTGTATTTGCTGATTCACCCTTGAGACGTAATAATATTAATATATCTAAGTGCCAATTACATAGTATCCTCATAATTATAAGTTAGAAGTTTTATGCCAAATTTGTCGGTTATCGCATCCTTTATCCTCGTGATATCGTGATTTTGCTCTTGTTTACTCCTTTACCGAAATCGTGCGAATCTCGAAATCGAAAGTGAAAATATAATATTATATGAACATAATATAAAGTAAATCAAAGTATGAACTTTCCTAAGTTCAACGCAAAAAGAATCGGGAACTTTCGATGAACGAAACTTCTTAACGATCGAAAACGCCAAACGGGAAGTATGCCGAACCAGCCGACCAGCCAGCAGCTGGCAGGGCTTAGCCGGCGGCTGAGCCCCTCCAGCCGGCGGCTGGATGTGGGTCAGGTTTTGGTGACTCATTTTTGCATGAAAATCGATTGGGACAAGTGTCTAAACTCGATTGGACCCCTTTTTCTGCCAGGAGTTGCTGTCCCAAGGTGATATTATCACCTATCCTTGTCTTCTCTTTCATTTCATACAATCAAAAACACACACACCCCAAGTGTGTTACTCTCAAACACCCTCTCCATTTCCTTCACTTTTCTTCACTTTGGTTGTGAATCCCAGCCCATAATCACCAAATAAACACCATAAAACATCACAATAATCGGTTATATTCATCAAAGGAAGCAAGAGGTGGTCATCTAGTGGTTGTGTGTCTCGGTTTTTCATCATTTCCGGGTTTAATCTCCATCTAAATCATCATTTAACGGGCTAGATCATCATACTTTCCTTTTTCTTGAGGTATAACAAACTTTTCCCACTGTTTTAATACACATTTTACACATGCATGTCTAATCTAAGATCAAATAATGAGTTTTATAAAAGTTTCTATGGTGATTTATCTAAAAACCTAAGTTTTATAAACTTTTACATTAGATCTTGATATAAAAAGATGTTATTTGAAGAAATATATGGATGTTATTAAAGGTTTTGAAGTTGCATGTCGAAATCTACCGAAAATACTCTTGAAAACGCTTAAAAACGTAAAATTTACGAAAATCCGGAGCTGACTGAGGAGCTCCAGCCGGCGGCTGGATCATCCCAGCCGGCGGCTGGATCAGTCTGATGTCACAAATTTTCGTTTTTGCTAACTATCGGTGGTTGTCTTGTGTTTTGGAGGCGGATATTCTCATCACTACACCACTGAAGTTGTCATTCCAGATCCTTATCAAATCAAGCGGGTGTTAGCGGTATAAATTACTAACCTTGTGAATCTTTCGATTTCATTATATTCGTTATTCGGTTTTAGCCTTGAAAACGGTTAGGATTAATTATTAGACCAACACTCGTTGTATTTTATCGGATTGGACTGAGATTGGACAAATAATGTTAAAATATAAGTTAACCAAAGTATGGTATTAAACTTAATATGGTATTATGTATTATGAAAATGGTTTAAAATGCAATTGTTGTTAAGCGGGAAAGTGTATGAAATTTTGATGAATATTTTATGACGCGGAAGCGCTGCCGAAATTTCATCTCACGAATTTTTACGTCATTAAAACACTTATATAAATAAAATTGTATTCAAAAGTAACATATTGTACAATAACATCGTCTTTGGACTCAAAGACGCCAACGCAATCAAAAATGTCATAATGTTACTTAAAACGGACATTTTAAACCTCTTTGCGATACATTAAACTTCGCCACAATTGTGATCATAGTTTTAAATTCATCGATGTATGTTTTACTACAAACGTTATAAAATGGTTTTGAAAGGTATTTTACTCTAAATATTTTGGTAAGAAAAGACTTCAAATTATTCAATGTGTCAAATTGGACTTTTAAATTGACTTTGACTTTTAATAAGTCAACATAATTGACATTTGACTTTTATAAGTCAACCCCCTTTAATCTTGGTCATTATAATGAACATTTGTATTAATATTCTTCTCGACTCGGAGTTATCACTTGTTTCCAACGGTCGCTGTTGACGTGAAAGATCGAAATCTTGTCGATCGACCCTTTTCTGGCGCGGAACATCGTCTTCTTAATCCGTCATCCTTATTCGGCTTATTAATCGTTGGAATATAATATTAAACTAAATCTTAACCGACAAGGCTAAACCGAACTATACTTATAGAGATACTGAGACTATATTATTTACTGTTTTTAGGGCACTTAGACGGCGGAGTGTAACTCTGTGATTTCTTTACCAAGATTTGCTGGAATCGTATTGTGAGTTATTCGTAGCCCTTGTCTTACTATTTTTGGGCTGTAAAGCGTATTTTAAAACTGTCTGCGTATGCGGAATGTTATTAATCATCTTATAGTGTATTTCAAAACTGTCTGCGTATGCGGAATATTATTAATCGTCGTATAGTGTATTTTAAAACTGTCTGCGTATGCGGAATGTTATTAATCATCTTATAGTGTATTTTAAAACTGTCTGCGTATGCGGAATGTTATTAATCATCTTGTAGTGTGTTTTAAAACTGTCTGCGTATGCGGAATGTTATTGATTATCTTGTTTACCTAGTAGAATAGGTCTGCCTTAGATTGGGTGCCTTATATACTCGTTAAGCTTCGTGCCCAATTGTTACATATATATAGCTATATGGGTTATATCGCCTGACCCTCATCCCTCAGTAGGTATCTATGTGTGGATGTTATGACCGTACTTGATTAATGGTTGCCTTTGGTTGGCACTGCCTTAGGAATTGCGTCTTTAGGACTGGCAAGGTTCGATGTATAACTAATCTAAGCCTGGTATCCTCGCTAGGGTTGAAAAACAAGATATGGAATTTGAAATTATAATGTTTATTGAAACTTGTCGATGGGTCACTTTTACTTTAAAATTGCGAATAATTCACCAACATGTTGTTGATGTCGTTTTAACGCTTTGCAGGAAATTGAGGATTTCAGTTGATCATGCCATAGTTTATTTTCGGATCGTTGCTTTTGGGAAATTTGAATTTAAATTGCTTATTGTAATTTCCATGACGATTCGTTTGTTTATTTCTTTTGGAATTGTATTTGTACTTGGCGTCTTATCGCCTTTGACTTTATGATGTATTTTGTAACATTTGGCATGATCTATTTAATTTGATGTTTTGTTTATCGGTTATATTGTTGTAATCTTGACTCTTGATATTATAACTGGAACGCCTCGTGTTTCCGCTTTTACCGGGGTGTGACAACATCCGTTGGTTGACCCGTTGGATCATCATGTAAATTTGTTCGAGGAGCCATTGGCGTAGACATTGGATAACAATCGAGCATTTGATACTTCTTTAGCATTTCAAAAATATATTTTAGATTTCTATAATGAAAATTCCATCCGGTAGTAGCTTAATTCGTAAACCCAAAAAGAATGACATTTCTCCCATCATGCTCATTTGAAAACTTTTTGACATTAATGCACAAACATGTTTCCATAGATGTTCACTAGTAGACCCAAAATTGATGTCAATCACGTAGATTTGAACAAAAATTGCATCTTGACCCTTTTTACAACTAAAAATTGTAGTATCAATTGAAGCTCGAATGAAACCCGCATCTAAGAGAAAAGAAGAAATTTTTTCATACCATGCACGAGGAGCTTGTTTAAGTTTATACAACGCCTTCTTAAGTTTGTAAACATCATCTGGTCGATGTGGATCAACAAAGCCATCCGGTTTTGCCACATAAACTTCCTCTTTTAGATCACTATTAAGAAACGTGGTCTTGACATCCATTTGATAAACAATGAAATTCTTTGTTTCCGCATATGCAAGAAACATTCGAATAGCCTCAATTCGAGCAACCAGAGAAAACGTATCATCATTATCAATGCCTTCTTGTTGAGAATACCCCTTAGAAACAAGTCTTGATTTGTTTCTCACCACAATACCATTTTCATCCTTTTTATTCTTGTAAACCCATTGACTCCCATAATTGAACGATCTTTTGGACGTGGAACTTTTTCCCAAACATCTAAACATTTGAATTGATTCCATTCATCTTGCATGGAATTTATCTAATTTGGAACATTAAGCGCTTCGGAATGTGTTTTTGGTTCAATTGAGCTAATAAAGATTGAGAAAAGACATTCATTCGTCGTAGTCGTACAAGTTCGAACACGCTTATTTACATGACCAATGATTTGATTAAGAGAATGAGATTTTGTCCATGATTTCACATGTTGATTGGATAAAGATGTTTGTTGAGCATTGTTATTCTGAGATGTGGTTGTATCATTAATGGTTGAATTTGATTAAGACTTCGGGTTCTCCTTCACCATTTATTATTGTTGTATCATATGGTGGAATATGAGTTTCATTATTTGGAATATGAGGTTCTTCAACTTTAGGATTTCAGGTAGGAACTTCCATTGATGAGGGTTGTGAGAAAGATTGGGAAGTAAGTGGTTTATCGTCATTGAAGTAGTACATGGTGTCAAAGAAAGTATTCAAGATTGGTTGAGTAATGTTTAAATCGGCGTTCGATGTGAAATGGTCGGAAGTCATGGTACCAAATTCGTCAGATGAGACATTAACACTTTCAACGATGACCTTTGTTCGATTTTTGTATACTCTAAATGCCTTTAACTCCGTAGAATATCCCACAAAAACTGCTCCATCCGCTTTATCATCAAATTTTACCAATTGATCTTTGTCATTCAAGACAAAACACTTAGATCCAAAAACATGTAGAAATTTTAGGTTTGGAGATCGACCATTCATAATTTCATACGGTGTGATGAAGAGTCGTTTATTGATTGTTGAACGATTTTGTGTGAAACATGCGATTGAAATTGCTTCGGTCCAAAATGAAAAAGGTAATTTGGAATAGGAAAGCATTGTTCGTGCGAATTCTACTAGTGTTCGATTATGCATTTCTACTACTCCATTTTTTTGAGGAGTTCGTGCCGCCGAATATATATGTGAAATTCCATTCAATGTAAGAAAATCATTGAGAATTTGATTTTTAAACTCCATGCCATTATCTGATCTTGTTGTCTTTACACAATGTTAAGCATGAAGTTGCTTATTCTTGATGAATGAAATCACAATTTTTGATTACTCTGATTTAGAATGAAGAAAGTAAACCCAAGTGTATGAGTGGTCATTAACAATCACAAGAATATACTTCTTTTTATTACAAACATTAGTCGTATCACAAACTGGTTTTGATGTGTGAGTTGATTTGGTCAATTTCCCTTTTTCACAAGCATCACAAATTTTATCTCTTACGAAATTTAGTTTAGGTAGTCTGGTGACTAAACCTTTCACTGCAAGAGTAGTGATGTTGTCGAAATTCAAGTGTGAAAGTCGTCGAGGCCATAACAATGTATCTTGTGAATCGGCTTGATATAAAAGACACCCATTTTGTCAGTTTTGAATTGCTTCATATATTTCGTGTAAATATTTGTCTTCCTTGATCCCGTAATCAAATTCTTGCAATCTACTCATGAACTGTACACATCGTAGAACGAAAATTAACCTCAAGATCTTTATCACACAATTGACCAATGCAAAAAAAGTTATGATGCAAATCTCGCACATACACAATATCCTTGATCGTAATTTTATCATATTTCAAGTCTCCAATTCCTTCAATAGTACGAAAGTGATCATTTCCAAATCGTACCGAGCCCGTGTATTTTATTAACAAAATTTGACGATAAATATTCTCTCCCAGTCATGTGTTTTGAGCAACCTGAATCTAAATACCACACATGACGGGTCTGCACAAGACAATTAAGTTATTTTGGGTAATCACTTAGAAATGGGTCCTTTCTGGTTACTACACAGATAATTATTCGAAGCATCAACAATTTCATTATACTTAAAACCAAACGCAAACATAGAATTCAAACATTTGTTTACAAATTTCGAATGTTTCAACGACAAATTGTTTTTGACAACACTTTTATTACAAAGTCTATTTACATTTGGTGTTATAGACATAATAATTCTCTTCGAAACTTTAGTCTTGACCTCTTTAGCTTCACTTTTTGCTTTCCAAACCTTCTTTAAATCACTCTTGTCATGCACTGAAACACTAGAAGATTTGTTAGAAATCAATTTTTCGTTTGTAACCACTTTAGATTTTGTCTCGTCTTTAATAGTTACTTTTGGTTTTGTTTTCATAAAGAAATGATCAAACTTGGAATCAAATGTTTCATCCTAATGAAACCGATCATCAATGTCTTTTGAATTAAAATCAAGTTTCTTTGATGTATCATTTGTAAACGTGGCATTTTTTTATTTAGTCAAGTTAGTGTTTTTCGTTTTGATTGAACTTTTAAGATTAGTATCATCCTTAGACTTCTCGATCGAAGTAGTCTTTGGAGATAATATCTTATAAGTTTTATCATTTGAAAAACACGGTTTAGACACCATCCGAAAATCAATTTGTTTTTGCTAGGTATCAATTGTGTGTTCTTTTCATTTATAGCCTTTTGATCAAACATAATTTTTTGATCAAATTGAGGTTCTGGGACATGTGAATTTGTAGATGACGACACATTTGAGAGTGAGGTTACATGAGCTTGAAGTATGCAAAAGTTTCCCCATAATTTCCCATATTCAATCTTTTCTTGAGCAAGAAGTTTGACATTAGTGTTTGCCTTCTTTTCAAGATGAAGATTTTTCAACTCAATGTTTTCAAAATGATTTTCATATTTGTCAAAAATACATCTCTTTCAATCAAATGTGAAACGGTCATTTGAAAAATGGAAGTTTCTAATTCTATGAGATGTTGCTCTAGAATCAACGTGGGTGTGTAATACAAAGCCTTTGAAGGTTTCACACTTACCTTTTGATCTTTTGAAAAAGTGGGAATTTCATTTTCCGGTTTCCATTCTTGTGTTTTAGGTTTATATGTGTTAACCGAATCTTGTTTAAACTATTTCTTGTTAGTGTTAAAATATTCAAATCCATTTTGACACTTATCCCCCCGTTTCCTTTTTGCATCCTCACAAGACTTTTCATGTGCTTTTTCCTCATCCAAAGCATTTACAAAAACTAACCTATCAATGTTATCTCCTAACTTGATAAAATCAAAATCATAGAGTGAGCAACATTTTGATATGGCTCGTTTAAGAAATTTCTGATTCTTAACAAATTTATCTTCATCAAAACCAAGAGTATCATTTTTTTAATTATTCTAGTCATGTTTAGATGAATTATTTGATCCATTTGACCACGTTTGATGCATTCCAATTCCAAGTCTTTCAACTTTGAATATAAATCCAAATTTTCTTTGGAAATACGTTCAACTTTACTTTTGTGGAACCTACTATCATTGATCAACTTTGACATTTGATAGTTGTTTCACACAAACTATCATTCATGTTTTTCTCAGTCACTTTATGACTCAAAAATTCGTCCTCAAGTTGTTTAATTCTAAATTTCATGCTTGAAAATTTGGAAACGTATTTTTGATTCTTTTCATGAAGTCTGGAAAGTTTATCTTCAAGTTCTTTAATAGTTTCACAT
>CAJVGC010000432.1:27101584-27121632 GCA_910822075.1 Senecio squalidus | reverse complement strand
CGCACGGATGTGATGATATCCGCACGGATGATCTCAGATACGCACGTATGAGATATAACAAACTATACAATACCTTCACTTTGATTCGTGCCGTTGCTTTGTTGATCCGTGCGTATGTAATATACATCCGCACGAATGAGCTGTAAAACTCACAACTTTAAAAATTTCACTTTTCTTCAAATTCAAACACCAAGTAAACTTTAATCACATAAAAATTTTCAATTTCAGAAAGAATAAACGTTTTGCGCAATTAAACATAATTTCGAAGAATTCTAACCAAAAGCTTCACTAACAATCATGACCTTGAGACGTTGTAAGAATTAAACATTAATCTCATTTTCACGTTTAGATTTCAAGTCACGACAAGCAACCGTAAAAATAACAAAATAAACAATAAAATTAAAATCTTTTTGTATTTTTCAGTTTTTGTAAATCAAAGGAAATTTTAACTAAGACAAAATAATGAAAGTTTAAAAAATGAAATAACAACTATACAAACTGAAAATTTCACATTCTTTTTGTGAGAATCTTTTCAAATAAGGGATCAGACTGATACCGAAACATAACATTGTCATTCATTTTTCTTTGTAACTATTAACATCTCAATTGACGATTATTGGTATATTTGTCCTCTTAAACTTAAACAAACATTCACTTGACATTTTTCTTTCAAAATGGTTATCTCGATAAGATCTCCCAATATTTTGAACATAGATATCAACACACCTTTTGAATTTTACCAGTCACCAGAATCATACAACTTTATCATAATTAGAATTGTACGTATGTTTGTGTATTTGTCCTCTTAACTTTTCAGCCTTTTCAATTCTATTTTCATAAATACCAGACGTAATATCATAATATTTATAACGTATGTCAGTATGGCATCCACTACACAGGCAATAAGGACCAGCTCTGCGGGACCTACACACTAAGAATGATTTGATTTTGTCTTGAATCGCCATTTTGAACTTCGTTCAATTCTTGATCGCTGAAACATTTAGTTGACATCACTTAGAGAATAAACACTTCTTCACCCTTTATTTGGAATGCTCGAATTATGATCTTCTTTCGACCTTATAATTCTATTCATCCATCAAGGTATTTTTGAAGTTTGTTTATTTCTTGATCCGAGAATAAGCACTTCTTCACCCTTTATTTGGAATGCTCGAATTATGATCTTCTTTCGACCTTATAATTCTGTTCATCCATCAAGGTATTTTTGAAGTTTGTTTACTTATCTCTTACTTTGTATTTGATCTTGAATAGACTGTGTCCATTTTGGTTTTCACTTCATTTCTTCAATTTTCTTGATCTTGATCAAATCATTCAAAGATGTTATCCCTAAACCACTGGAACGACCCTTAATTGCTTCGATATATACTGACATATTGTATTCATTTTCTGATATTACACCCAATATTTACTATTTTACGAATTGATCAAGCGAAAAGCCACAAACACTACAATACAAAAGCTAATCATAACATTTTAAAATTTTAATTTCGACTGGTATGTGCTGATTACAATATTCTCAATTGTTATTGATCTCCAGATATCATTTAGACAGTCTTTGAGACATATCCATAATAATTCAAATTAAAATTTGATATCTGCGACAACCTTTTTAAAAATGATTTAGTTTCGTCAAGTTTCAGTAAGATAAGCCTACCAATATATCCTTCAACTGACATGTGTAAACGTTACGTTCAACATACTTTTTGACAATTACATGTTCAGTTTAATTCAGTATTTCCTCACTTCCCTTTAGGATGAAAGCAATTCTCAAATTTTTTTTTTTTTTTTTTTTTTTTTTTTTTTTTTTTTTTTTTTCTCCCCCTAAAATTCTAAAAATAAAAATCTTTTTGTATTTTTGAAATTTTATAAAACTAAAAAGAAGAAAATAAATAATAAAAATAATAAAAACTTAAAGTAGTATACAAAAGTAATTCCGGTTACTTGTCCGACTTAGTTTCTTCAATCACATCACTCCTTTTGACTACACCATTTTCCAGCAATAAAAATCCAAACCTAGACTTATCGAATGCCTTTGTAAAAATATCTGCTTTTTGAAACATCGTTTCGATATAAATGACATCAATTAAATGTTTTTCAAAGCAATCACGAATGAAATGATATTTTACGCCTATATGTTTGGTTTTAGGATGATGCACGGGATTTTTAGTTACAGCTATGGCAGCAGAATTATCAACATAAATAGGAGTAGTAGAGATAGTCAAACCGTAATCACGCAGTTGTTGCTGAATCCAGATAACCTGAGAACAGCAGCTAGCCGCAGCAACGTATTCAGCCTCACATGTGGACAATGCTACAGCGGTCTGTTTCTTGCACTGCCACGTTACTAGACGCGTTCCGAGGAACTGACATCCTCCTGAAGTTGACTTAGCATCCTTCTTGCAACCGCCATAGTCTGAATTGCTGAATGCAGATAACTCAAAATTGTCATCATAAGGATACCAAAGACCTAAATCTGGAGTACCCTTCAGATATTGCATAATCCGCTTCACTGCTTGAAGATGAACAACAGTTGGTGCTGCTTGGTATCGGGCACACAAGCACACAGGAAACATAATATCTGGACGAGAAGCGGTGAGGTACATAAGAGATCCAATCATGGAGCGATAAAGAGACTGATCAATTGGCTTCCCCGTAGTGTCTGGTGATATCCCGTGATTCACCGATAGGGGAGTAGAGGCAGGCTTCATCTCCGACATTTCAAACCGTTTCAAAATATCGTTGACATATTTAGTCTGATGTATAAAGATTCCCTCTGCTGTTTGATCTACTTGTAGCCCCAAAAAGAACTTAATCGGACCCATAGAACTCATTTCGAACGTGCTTGTCATCACCTTCTCAAATTCTTGACACAAATCTTGATTGGTAGAACCAAAGATGATATCGTCCACATACACTTGCACCAACAGAATATCGTCCCCTCTTTCCCTAATAAACAACGTACAATCGATAACACCTCGACGGAAACCATTGTCAAGCAGATGATTTGCAAGTGTCTCATACCAGGCGCGCGGTGCTTGATGCAGACCATAAAGGGCTTTATCGAGAATATACACTTTATCCGGATGTAATGGGTCTACAAAAACTGGTGGTTGATTAACGTACACTATTTCTCGGATAATCCCGTAAAGAAAAGCACTCTTTACATCCATCTGGTAAACGGTGAATCTTTTATATGATGCGAAGGCTAGAAAAATCCGAATTGCCTCCAATCTCGCAACAGGAGCAAAAACTTCATTATAATCCAGTTCAGGTATTTGTCGAAAACCCTGAACCACTAGCCTTGACTTGTTCCTAACAACTATACCTTGATCATCCCTTTTGCAACGATGGACCCAACGACAACCAACTGACTTGGCACCTTTTGGCTTATGGACAAGCCTCCAGACACCCAGCTTCTTAAATTGTAGAAGTTCTTCTTGCATCGAATTTACCCAATTGTCATCCAAAGGAGATTCTTCAATATTTTCCGGTTCAATCTGGGAAATAAAACATGCATGTGCCCAGTAGGTGACATCCCCAGATTTAAACAGGTCAATGTAAACATCGCTTTGAACTTGTCTTCTGGTGCGAACTCCTGCCGAGTGTTCACCTATTATTTTTGAGGCAGGGTGGTTACGTTCAGTTCGTGTGACCGGAGTATTAGGAATTGTAACATTAGGACCCAAATTATTAATATCAGGATTTTCCATTGCCTCTTCATTCTCAATTTGCTCATTAACCTTAACTGAGCCATCAGAATCTGAATCATCATCATTTGTGTGGGAATCTGCAGTATTATCTTGTGCACTAGGAGGAGTAGCAGCTATTTGAGTTACTGTATCTTGAGGAATATGATCTTCCAAATCTTCTCTGTGATAATAATACCTTGCAATATCTTCATCGGAAAACTCTGGAAGATTAAATGATTCAAATAACGAATCATAGTCAAACATCCACGGAGAACCTTTGGAAGGAATAGGTTTAGAATACTTCTGAACGTCCACCTCATACCATTCTTCAACAGATTTAGTGGTTGGATTCCAAACTCTCTTGTTAGGAGTGCTGTATAACAGAAATATCCCTTCTACTGCCTTTTCATCGAACTTGCCTTCTGATTTACGTTTGAGCATAGTACAAGGAGCTCCAAAGGGTTCCAAGTACTGCAAATTGGGCTTTCTTTTCTGCAACAATTCATAACAGGTTTTCTCATGACGCTTTACTACTAGCACTCGGTTTAAAGTGTAACATGCATTAGCTACCGCTTCATTCCAAAATCGTACTGGCAGCGACGAATCAGCAAACATAGTCCTAGCTACTTCAATCAACGTCCTGTTCTTCCTTTCTGCAACCCCGTTCATTTGTGTAGTGTAGGCTGCACTGAATTGCTGTTGAATTCCTCGGTCCTTGCAGAAATCTTCCATCCTCTGATTTTTAAATTCTGTACCGTTATCAGTTCTAAATCGTCGAACTTTTGATTTATACAGTGTTTCCAACGTTATAACTAACAACTTGATATTCTCGAATGTTTCAGACTTTTCCCGTAAAAACATGACCCAAGAGAATCGAGAGTAATCATCAGTCACCACTAAACAATATTTGTCCCCTGCCACACTCGAATATTTGATTGGGCCGAAAAGATCCATATGTAAAAGTTCAAGTGGAGCATCAATGGTGTGGAACTTCTTCGCTTTGTGAGACTTTTTGGATTGCTTTCCCTTTTTGCATGAAATACAAACTTCCGGCAATTGAAAGCTTTTCACATTTACTCCCATAACCAAATCCTTATGCATCAGATGATTCATCTTTCTTAAACTAAGGTGTCCCATGCGTTTGTGCCATAATACCGATTCACGTTCAGTGGCTTTCGAGAAAAAAGCTTGATGAACAGTCGAATTCACAGAAGTTTTCGACATGTCGAGCACGTACAAATCTCCAACCCTTGGTGAAGATATAATAACCATTTCTTCTAGAATCTTGAAGTCTTTCTTCAGAATGTAACATTGATGATCATCAAAAATCACTTTAAATTTCTTGTCGCAAACTTGAGACACAGACAACAAGTTGTTGACCAGTGCCTGAACAAAATTCACTTTATCAAAACTAATCATGTCGTTTGCAACCAATCCCTGGGCTGTGATAAAACCTCCCTTATCTCCAGCAAAAGAAACATACCCCCCTTTAATAGATCTGACATTGGAAAGTAGTGACATATTTCCTGTCATGTGCCTAGACGCCCCAATATAAACAATCCAGGTATTCTTGATAGGATCATAGACGACCTGCACATTAAATTGAGATTATTAGTTCGCGATGCAAACCCAAGCCTTAATGGCTGTGGGTTTATCATCAACACCTAAAATCTGTAAGTCCACCCATTTTCCCGTGGAATCAGCAGGTACATTTGAAGGTCCAGCACCCTTAGTATCAACCTTAGGTTTCCATGACTTTGATTCATGAGTAGAACATTTGATATAACCAGTTGATTTATAAATGTTATGAGTTGGTGATGGTGACCTTTTTTCAATTTGTTTAACAGGAGGTTGCTGTTTGGATTTACCAGCAGGAAGCAACTCACTGTTTTGTTTTGGAAATGATGACCGATTGTTTGAAAATCGATTTTGATTTGGACTAGAAAAACGATTTCCAGTAGACGTTTTATTTTGGTCAAAACTGTTCCTAGGCCTTTGTTTCAAATTTGGACAATTATAGTTAACATGGCCTTTCTCCCCACAATCAAAGCAAGTTCTCCATTCATTAATGTTTTGAGAGCTTCCCGTCATTCTCCGGTGATGTGTATGAGGTTTGGAGAACATAGCATTTGGACGCATGAAGCCATTATTTTGTTGAACGTTTGGTGTCTTCTGGGGGTTGGTGTTTGTGTTTCTCAAGTGAGGTGGTATGAATTTTACTTTTTCAGTTTCCTTTTTCTCAACCTTCACTGGTGATTCCCCGGCTTTTACAAATTTTTGTCCATTAACCTCAGGTCTCTTTAAAATTTTAATTTGTGGAGAAGGAGCCTGAGATTTCAAATAGGTTACTTCCTCATCTGAGTCGGAAACCCAATCCCGTGGATTTCCTTCAACCAATACCTTTTCTTTTAATTTTTCGTTTTTAGTACTTTTAGCATTTGGATTATCTTTGTGATTGACAATAGGTGTTTGGGCAACTGGGTCTGGTTGTTGAACAATGAATTTAGTGTCCCCTTCCTCCTTTGGGGCTTTAATCAATTTGTTAAAGATAGGAGGTGGACAAGCTCTGTAATCAACCCTTGGTTTCCCTTCCCCATTCTCAGGACGTTTTTCCTTTAAAATATGATCTAAAAGGTATGATGCGGTGGAGTAACTTCTAACCTGTTGATTTAAGGTTTCAAAACTGATTTTTATAGAAGCATTTTCACCTTTAAGGGCATCAATATCTTTTAAATATCTGTTAATGGAGTCCTGTTTGTTTAATAACGCTATTTCCAGATCACTGACTTGTTTTGTCAAAAGTTTATTCTTCTCAGAAAACAGTTTTTCATTTCCTTTGACAATTTTATTTTTACGTAGTTCCTCAACAAGATCGTTATTTTCTTTTCTTAGCGCATTTAATCGTTCGTCTAAAACAAAACACCTAGAACAGGAAGTGATTTTAGTTTCAGAATGTACCTTTGATGACTCTGCAGTACCTGCCATCATTGCAAACTCCCTTTTTGTCTCTGGTGCTTCTGATTCTTCTGAAGATTCCTCAGATGATTCTTCCGATGTAATAGACTCCGCCCCGTCACTTTCTTCGTTGAGATTCACGATTTTCACAATGTTAACTTCAGCATCGGACTGATTGTTATCAATTTGAAATTGCCAGTCTAAACCTTCGTCAGATTGCAAAACCAGAGCCTTAACATCTGAATTCTCTGTACCAGTAGGGATATTTGTACCAGTTGACACCATAGCAGAATTCTTGTTCACCTCAGGAGCATTTCTGTTCACATTCCTATTTTGCTGATCTCTGAAAGGGTTCTGAACATTCCTTTGTCGTTTTGGCTTCTCACATTGACGAGCAAAGTGACCATTTTCTCCACAGTTGTGACAAGTAATGGCAGACATATCGAAACCATACTTAGTTTCCTTGTTTGCTCCGATTGGCTTACCAGTCCTTTTCACATACTCTTTTGCCCTCCTAACAAGATTAGCGAAGCCCCACATGATATCGATTCTTTCCATCTCATTATGATCAATCTGCTCATAATCTTCACCAGTTAAGTGATGGTTTCCAATTTTACCCTGCAGCAAGTTATCATAGGATGCTACTAAGGTAGTCAACATAGCCATATCTTCGTTTACACTATCCACATTTCCTTTATGGAAGTGCTCGATCTTCAAACTTGTAGAAACCGATTCTGAAGTAGCTTGAGCTTGAGGCTTTTGAACAGGAGTGCCTTGACTTGAGCTTGAGCTTGAACACCCAGAATTTCCTGTATTTGACTTTTGCGTATTACTCGAGGTGTTAGCAGAAAAAGCTGTCTTCAATGGAGCATGAGTAGGAGTGGCTGGAGTGGGATCAGCGTAATATAACGAAGGATCTTGAGTGTGTCCCTTTCTCTGAGCACGGAACTTGTCATCCTGCTCCTTTTCTCTCAGCTTAGTAAATAAATCATTTAAAGTTGCACGGGCAAGATAACCATTTTCCTTTAACATCTCAATATACCCATTCCAGCTTTCTGGTAAAGCATCAGCAAAACATTCTACTCGTTCTGGACCAGTTGTAACCACTGAATATCCGTGCATCTCACTTATCAGATGTTGAAAACGTCTGGTAAGGTCAAACAGTGATTCGCCATGTAAGCAAGTAAAATTGTCAAACTCCTTTTTCAATGCTCTTCCCTTCATAGTCTTCAATTTGTTGTTTCCCTCATAGTCTAATTCAAAAGCATCCCACAGTTGTTTCGATACCTTGTACGTCTTGTACTGATGAAACACAGATCTAGGAATAGTCTGACATAAATGAGAATATGCCTTTTTCTCAATATCATAACTTTTCCTTTGTTCCTCGTTATATCTGTGAACGGGAATGATCTCTCCATCTTCACCAGTTGGTTCAGTATATCCCATTTTAATCATATCCCACATTTTTGAGTCCATTCCTTGGATATGGATTTCGAACCGAGGTTTCCAGTGCGGGTAATCGTCCATTGAAATTAATTTTGGGACCTTGTTTATACTTCCAGTTTCAGCGTCATTTATTAACATTTCCGACATTTTAGAATTATTACTTGCCATAGCGTATTCCATTGTAAAATATTAAAATTTTTATTTAAACTGATTCGTACGGATGAACTGATTGATACGCACGGAGGAGAGTGATACGTACGAATTAAGAAAGACAAACTGAAATCTATACGAATGAGTTATTCGCACGAATGAACGGATTGATGCGCACGGAGGAAAACTCTATACGTACGGATGAAAGCCTATACGTACGGATGAACTGAAAGTTAAAACTTTTGAATCACGAACCTAGATCCGCACGAATGAGAAACTATACGTACGAATGGGAATTTTTCAAGAACTTGATCCGTGTGCGCCGTTGAAACTTTACGGTTTTTTTCTAAAACTCGATCTACAAGTCGATTTTTTATACCAAAACACTTCCTAACTGCCCAGATTGTAAACAAAATATCCCAAAACGTTTTAAAACAATAAAACAACCTTTTTAAACGTAAAATTCCAAACTTAAGTTTCAATCAAAACGAAAAATCTTAAAGAAAACGCTAGAAGAACGTTGATTTCTACAACCAACGCTCTGATACCACTTTGTTGGGGTTTATAGATCTCAAGAGTTCAACGTTGTATCAATAACCTAGCGGAAATAAGCTATTGATTATCTAGCGAATATATAACCTTCGGAAACGAAATCAAACCAATGATTATTGATAAGATTAGACCTTAGGAAGACTATTCGGATGATTGATTATACTTTATAATCAGTTTGGAAATAACAAAACACACAAGAAAAACCGGCAGCAGCAGTTCACACGCACAAAACTTAGGGAAAACCAACTACCCTTTATGCAGGAAGTTTATGGGTATTTATAGGCCCAGATATTCATCCGTACGGATGATCAGTCATACGCACGGATGATCAGTCATACGCACGTACGATCAAATATCACTTCCTATCCGTACGGATGTGATCTCATCCGTACGGATGCAACACTTTAATAAACAATCTTGTTTACTTTACTTAACCGTGCGGATAAAGCTCTCATGGGCACGGATGCATCCTCATCCGTGCGAATGTAATCTGAATATTATTTAAACATCACAAATCGTATATTTGATTAATTCAGAATAACGTAAACATTCAAGCATATAATAAATCAAATAAGTAATATTAATATCCAAATATAAACAATACAAAGACTGATATTAGAATAAACGTGTAATTACATATGAATCTAGTAACTAACAAAATGCACCTACAATCACCGAGTTAAATAATGAAAGAAATGAGAGACTTAGTGCTAACAACAGTCTTATGGTTTTAAGAAAAAAAATTTAAGGTTATAAAACGGAAATTAAATCTTTAAAAACACAAGCACTTGAAGTTGAAACTTTAAACAAAATGATTTGAGAGCGCAAACTAATCACCTCATTTTTCCAAACAAACCGAAAAAGGAAGTTAAAGTTCCATTGAAGATTTACAACGGTAAATCTTTCAAAACATTTTCAAAAGTGGTTTCTCCGAGTACTAATTCTTTCCCGAAAAAGAATCAAAAGTATTCTCCGAAATCACAAACTAATGAAACTTTTACAACAGGTTTGAAAACTTCGAGTTTGAAATCCAAAATCGTCTCAACCTAACATGTTGAAAAGAAAGCACTTTGTACTCCAATGAACAAAAAGGAAACAAAAACGTTCACTTATTTAATGGCCGAGTTATTTGAATTTGCACCATCACATTTTAAATATTCGGTGCAAAAAATGAAAAGTTTTATTTCAAAATTTAAACAACGAACTTCAATGAAATCAAATGATTTTTTCCCAAGAACTCCTTCACCACCTCAAAAACGGAAATGGATTCCAAAGTCTCCAACAATTTCAAAAACAAACACACCGATTGCAAAATCTACTACTTCAAATGTGTGTTTACCGGAGGAATGGAATTCATATTCTTTGCACAAAATCAATACAACTTATCAATGGTTTTCGATCAAAGCTAACAAAAAAGACCGAAAATGCAATGGGTACCAAAAGCAGTTTGTTTTGATTGTGCAGAAACGTAGGTTATCACAATGACTCCGGAATACTTCAGTTTCGGAGTCGAACTTCATGGAGAGCTTACACGAGATATCAAGAAGGATTGGAACACCACGACTTCGGAACAACTCGGTTTCGAACTCGAACTTCAAATGATATTTTGAGTTTGTTTAGGCTTTCAATTATTTCAAACCGAAACTCGTTCTAAAACCGGAAAATTACGAATTTATTTATCTAAATACAAGTTTATGATGAATGTAAAAGTAGAGGATTTTCAATCTCGACTAGAACTAACATATTCAAAGTATTATCTTTATGTTTGATAGTATTTCGTAATTAAAAAGTGTTTTCGAAATGACAAATACTTTCAAAATTGTAAACTAGCAAATTTTATTAACTCGACTAGAACCAGATTCAATCGAAAAAGATAATTTAATAGCGGATTTTGAATCTCGACTAGGATTATTTCATCTTTTAGAGAGGATTTAGTAGCAGTTTTCCTTATTTTATCTAGTTGCAAAACACTTGCTTGATCGAACATAGAGAATCTAACTTTGAGGGGGAGTTTATAAAATCATTTTTCGAACTACCTCCTTAATCTTTCAAATAAGCTTCAACGAAACAATTTTTCAAATAATTTCAAAATGCAATATTCTATCATGAACACATCAAATGTATTTTCGAAAAAAAGACTTCATATAATCAAAAACGTTTTTGTCATGCATATGTTGAGGGGGAGCATCTTTTCGAAAAAATTGCAAACTTCCAAGTCACTCTGGAAAATGTCACCATATTGTATTTTCCACATCTTTTGGTTGACAAATGTTTCTCAGAACTTGGCAAAATGTTGATGCACCTTGAGCGGTTTTCAAAACTATATCTTTTTCCTATAGTCCAACCAGAGCCGGAGGGACTTACCCAAGGAATCACTTTCAAATGTGAGGGTTATTTAGGTCTAGGATTGGAGATTAAAGGTTCAAATCAACAAAAACATCATTTTCAAAATGCCAAAATGAGGGTGGAGTTGAAAATTATGAGAGGTTGAGTGAGGAGTGTGTGATACAGTTAAAAGAATGAGAGACCGTTTCTTCTCCGATTAAATCGCCGGGTAGCCAAGTTTCTATCGAATTTCATGCGTTGATTTTCGATATTGAAAAAGACATCATGGAACCAGTGATGCAATGCACATATACCTCATCGCCACTCAAATTCTTCACAAGAATTTGTTTCAATATACACGAAGAATTAGCACATTTCTATCATATTCTCACTCGAAGAATGTTGATATTGAAACAAGAGAAAACCAACTCCATTTCTCCACTTCATTTCATGCACTATTGAGTCTAGCGCCAAAATGTTAAACATTTTCTAGGACACGAACAAATTTTCAAAAAGCATGTCTTTGTAATATCGCTCGGAACATTTGTAGTGGTACCAACGATCTTGGTATTTCACAATGATCGAATGGAAATCCTACCAATGATACCGCTTTTCCAACATTGTACGTAGGTCACACAATCGACTTCTTTTGTGATTTTGATTGTTGTGTAAACTAGAAATCTAAGTGATCTCGTAGTTACTTACCCATTTTCACGACTATTTTCTCAAATTCCGATATTTGGGAGTATGTATTGGTTTGTCACAACGTCATACACGTTTACATAATGATTACAAAGCAACGCAATCATCATGAGGGGGAAAAACGTATACCAAGGAGAAAAAATATATGTAAATGGTGTACCGAGGAGCAGAACGTGTGTAAATGAAGAAATGGGAAGAACGTGTAACCAAAGGATAGATTGGGGAAGAACGTGTGAATAAGGAATTGTGAAAAGAGTGAGTGTTCAAGAATAAATAAAAGCGAGAACAAGTCAAACATGCAAGTAAAGAAGAATGTTCATCATCAAGCTAGAACGAAGGAATACATCAACTTTCGGATAGTTGAGTACAAGTATGTGTTGAGGGGGAGCTAAATGAAAAATGAAAACTTCAAAGATTTTGGAAATGATTATTCAATCAAAAGAATCTTCAAACAAAGAAATCCAATCAAGCTTCTACAAGTTGATCGATAAAGTGAAACTACTCAATTAAGGGGGAGCGTTCCACTTTATGGTTCAAACGATCAAAGGAAACGTCAAAGACTACAAGTCTACATTCAACATTCGTTTGAAATGAAAGATTCTTCAAGTCAACTTTCAAAGTGTCCTTTCCGCGATACAAAGATTTAAACGCTACTCTGATGAAATCTAAAGTTGAATTTGCAGATCACGAAGACAAAGGAGGAGATCGTTAAGACTATCATTCAAGGTTCGTCAAAAAGAGTTTTTGGATGATTAGGTTCTTAAGACTTCTTCAAAGAGCAAGACCTTCGAGAATTCTTCATCAATGACATATTCAATACAACATCAAGGTCAAGCTTTCAAGAGAAAAGAAAATGATTCTTCAGCAACTTATCTTTAGATACAAAAGTATCAAAGATTACAACAAGCTACTCTGATGAAATCCAAAGTTGCGGTTGAAGATCAAATCAAGCATCTACTTGTTCAAGATAACAACAATGAAGATGCTTCAAGACAAAGACTTCATATTTTGAACAACTACATATAAGGGGGAATTTTTAGGAATAGAATATTCATAACATTGTATTTGTATTTGTTCTTAGGGGCATAATTGTAATAATTAGGAAGTCTTTGTTAAGTCCCCACACTCCTATAAATAGAAGTGTGGGGGTGTGATTAATGGAACTATTTCAGCTTAATGCTAGATTAACTTTCTCTCTCTAGATTAAGTTTCTCTCTCTAGACTGATCAGATTTAACATGTCTGTCGGAAATATCGAATCTGAATACTGCCCTTGACGCACCTCGGCAACGTCAAGTCAGTATGACACCCACTGGATGTGTCAGGTCCGAATGCTACCCTTAGTACGCCTTGGCAGTACTAAGTTAGCTAGAAGTATGTAAGTACTGATGAATCCAACCATAACCCGTATCTCGTATATGTTTGAAAAGTGCATTAGGTTTTGTTAAGCGTTTTATGATGTCCAGTTTGTAGTAAGTTTCCGTAAATAGGAAGTTTCTAAAAGTAGTAAGTTTCTATAAATAGAAAGTTCTATTTATAGTAAGTTCCTCATAAGTAGTAAATTTCCAAAAAATAGAAATTATCTATTTATGGTAAGTTTGAAAATGGTATCCGTTTTCGAAAAAAAAATGGTTTGGTTGAGCTTTACTTTCCCCCGTTTTGTTTAAAGTAAGTAAAACAGTAAAATATGGGGCGATGAACTCACCTTATCGAGTAACTAAGCGACACTACACGAGTAGCGTGAATGTGTGTGTATACAAGTAAGTAGGTCACAAGCAATGTCCCGAATAGACCTAGAGCTCCCCTAGATAAAGGTAGTAATACAACTTAAGAATAATATTAATGCGTTTCGGACTCGATTAATAATCGTGTTTTAGTTTTAGAAATAACGACAACATTTTCAGCGACTACCTTTGTTCGTTCAAACTGAGATATCTAAAGTTTTATGAAGTGTTAGACGATTAATTTTATATATCTGAAAACTAGACTCAGAGGGCTATGTTTTAGGCTAAGAGTATGATCCAATTGAGTTAGTTATGAAAAAGTTATGATTGAAACAAAACAGGTGAAGTAATCTGTCCAAAATGTCATTTTGATTAGTTTAAGTTTATACCGAGTTTAAAACTTTCAACGAAGACACAAACGATCCGGACACTTATGGTGATGTACTAGACCTCTCCTAGACTCAATATAATCAGTTTAAAAATAACATTTAGTTTACTAAATCGATACACATTTTCAAGTCGTATTAACCTAACAAAGCATTCTAAAATTCAGATTTGACCAACATTTACTAACATGCAGTTTATCATAGTTTTACAAAGTGTTAGACAACGAGGCTTATATTTATGAAAACTAGACTCCGAGACCTACAATTTTGGTTTGGACCACAGATTCAAATAAGAGTTCAAACAGGAGATATTAACTGAACAAGATAGGTCAAATTTCAGATCAACAAGATTTCAATATAACACGTATATAGACTTTTGTATTAGGGTTTTTAAATGACGATTTGCATACAAAACTTGTAGTTTCATTTTATGTGATGATAAATCAGATTATAACATGAACATAACCAGATTATAAATGTCCCATCTTAGACCGAATAACAACTCAATACGCTTAATATATCTAATCGAAAGAACAGCGAAAGCTGAACAAGATTAGGGTTATATTCTTATAGTTTTCGCAAGTCTTTGAAATGGCTTGAAACTTGATCTATAACCACGATGTGAACCAAATGAATTAGATGAGATCGATCCAACACAAGAATACTAACAACAACAAAGATTCAAATCAAAACATAAACATGTATAAGATTGTATAGATCAATGGAAAAGAATTAACACCACAACGACCTTACACGATGGACTGGTTCCTTCAGTTAGGAGGTTCGGATATGGTTGAAATCACAACAACAAAAATCAATCCACTTCGAAAACTATAGAAGACAACACAAGAGATTACAATGATTACTATGGTGATCAATTGAGAACAAGAAGAAAAGAAAATGTAAGAATCCTTTACCGAAAGTGATGATAGGAAAAGGATGATGGACGAATGATGATACAAAAGATTGATTATGGCTGCTGATGGTGATGATGAACGTGTATGGACGCTCAACACTAAAAATCGGTGGCTGCAAGAAACTGGGAAGATGAAGGCAAGGTGGTTTCAAAGGAGAATTAGGGTTTATTTTTGTAAATGATGAGTATGTGTGTGTGTGTGTGTGTGTGCTAGGGTTAAGTATTTTTGTTGGTTTAGAACTGTTTTAGGGGGACACTAGTTCACTTACTTCACACCAAGCCTGGTCTAGATGGCTCAAGACTCGAACTTAGCCCAATGGCTAATCGGACAAGAAAGAAAAAAAAACTGGTTACTGCGCCCGCTGCGTCGCAGCCCCTAACCAGTGCGGCGCAGTGAGATGTTTTCCAAGCTTTAGTTGTTTGGTTCGCGGACACGCTACAGACGACACACTAATGATGAAAACAAAATATAGACTGATTAGTATTGAACACTGGCACTCGAATTAAGTTTAATAAAATTTATGTAACAACTTGAGACGATAAAATAAGCTACGGAAATAAACGTTAAGTCATCTAGGAGCTCGTCTAGTGGGAACTAACTACTTGTGCACCAATAGTATAACACCATAACACATACGAATACATATATAAATCCCACAACAACAGTAATATGTAAGTTTTAAAATTTTCAGTAAATTACGGTAATGATCTACATGCATTCTAGACTAACTAAGAACGGAGAGAGTGACGGTTGTCACACATTGCATTAGTCTTCTACTTTATTTTATCTTGATACTTTGGATTATTTCGGGCTTGCATGCTTATGTTCTTCCATTTGAAATACTTCTTTATCATTTACATTTTGTTGAATATTTTATTTGTAGTGTATGACATGTACATGAGACAAGGATAACTTTTTTTGCTAAATGGCAATGTCACAACACTTTTATTATATTATTGCATTTAGTATCTATCTATTGTTGTACTGTGTTGTGATGAATGACAATCGGCCACACCCTGTGTTCCCGCCGCAGACAGGGTGTGACACAACCATAAGCAAACAGTCTCTCGGGTCATCAAAACCAGTTTCCCTACTAGATGGCATATGACTGGATAATATAATGGATCTCTGTAAACGAAGATTGCATCACATTTCTACAAACCCGGATCATTGATCCCAACAAAAAAACCCCTAACAAGGGTCACACAATGGTCTAATCTATGCATCCCATGTAGGTCAAAAAATGTTTTTCTCTTTCTTCCCAAGATTTACATGTCCAAACAATTTTCATTTCTGACCCGGACTGTGGATGTTGGTCAGGCAAAATAAAAGGACATAACTTGGTCAGATCTATGTATCCACAAAGGCAGTGAATGCCACGAGCTTGGGTATACAAGGACATAACGTGGTCGGATCTATGTATCCCACAGAGGAGAATTCCATGAAACTTGAATATATAATGTTATATTTCTCGAATAGGAAGACTTGGTCTGCGAACCTGGCAGGCAAGGCCAAGGCCAATCCAGGCTAAACAACTCACACAGGATTCAGGCTGTCATTGACATGTCACCCCCGTATACTATAAAATATATCTAAAGCCTAAACGGGAAACTGGCAGAACTTAGCAAATTTCTGTTAAAGGCTACTGATCGATTGATGGGTTTTTATTAAGTCTTTTAATCTGTAAAACAAAAATACCTAAGTTAGCTACCAAATATAGCGTGTAATATAATTAACTGTTCAACTAAAATATTAAACTTATGCAATTATAGCGAGTAAAATAGGGGGCTTTTGAGTTCCGTACGAGCGTATGTGAAAGTCGATTTAAAATGGAAAAAAACTTAAAAGGTAATTAAAGTAAATAATGAAAATTGCTAAATTGGAAAACAATAAAGATAATGTTGGGTTATAACTTAGTCAATATAGTTTAACCATAAACAATGAAACCTAACAAACAAGGAAAGTAACATAAACATTCAGTTTGAAGTTAAGAAGTTACTACGGAAGAACACAAGAACAAGTTAGTGCGGCTGTTCAACATGTTACTACTGTTTGTCAAGTTACTACGGAAGATGAAATTACTACGGACAAAGTAAAAGTCAAGATAAGGAGGAAGTCAAGCCAAGACACGGAAGACAAAACTTATCTTGCAAGTATCAAATCTAATTAGATAGAGTTATAATTAGATTAGATTTCCTTTTGTTATTTAGATAGAGTTTCCTTAAATCTAGATAATGATTTATTTAGATAAGGATAGATGTAGAATTCTAGTTAATCTAGAACGAGCCTCAAGGTCTATAAATATAGATCCTTGAAGAATAGAGAAAACACGTTGTATTGATATTATTGATTAATGCAATTGAGGCTTACAATTCGACAATAATTCGTTTATTCATTATTCATTATTAGTTGTTCGATAACTCGTAATATTGAAGTGTTCATCCGCTGCTGAACTTCTTCAATAGATCTCGATCTTAACGAAGGCAAACATATTAGTTTACGTTAACTAATACGATCCTGACAAGTGGTATCAGAGCACAGGAGGTGCTTTAGATCCATTGATCAACGAGTTCATAATCCTCATAATCAAGAATCACAACAACCATCATGACGGAAGTTGCAATTGGCAAAGTTCCCATTCTGAACAGCAACGAATTCGACTTATGGAAGCTACGAATCAAGCAACACATCCTACTATCTGACTATACAGTCTGGGATGTGATCATCAATGGAAACAAACTTCCTGCCACCAATGGAGCTGATGGACAACCAGGAATGGCTGCTCGAGCACCGGTGTCTGATCTTGAACGAAGGGAAAAACAAACGGAGATCAAGGCTCTAAGTATTCTTCTAATTGCAATCCCCAACGAATATCAATCGCAATTCGAAGAATATGAAGATGCAAAATCGCTATGGGAAGCGTTGGAGAAGAGATTCAGCGGAACGAAGAATACAAAGAAGAACAAGAAAGCTCTACTCAAACAGGAGTATGAAAACTTCAACTCCTTGCCTGGCGAACGAATGACTCAAACGTTTGATCGTTACAAAAAGCTCACTGGCGAGATGATCAGTGCAGGAATCAAGTACGATAAAGATGATCTCAACAGAAAGTTCATCCGCGCTCTAGGGAAGGAATGGATCGTGTACACTGTTTCCTACAGACAAGGAGACACCCTAGAAGCACTAGAGTTGGATGATCTCTACAACGACCTAAGAGTCTTTGAATCTGAAGTCGAAGCAGAGAAGGTTGTAACTACCAACCCTAGTATTACCAATAGTAATACTGCCCTTGCCACAACATCTGGAGGACCTAAACATGAAATCAGCGAAGAGATTTCATTCGAAGCCTTTATTTGTAAATGTTCAAATCTCACAAGTGAAGAGGTCAAACAGATGCACCAGGATGATTGTGATGAAATCGATCTAAAGTGGCAATCTGCTATGCTGGCACTACGAGCAAGAAGGTTCTTGAATAGGACAGGAAGGCGATTCAATCCACGAAACAACGAACGAATTACCTTCGACAAAAGCAAGGTAAAGTGTTATGAATGCAGTGAACTAGGTCACTTTGCTCGAGACTGTCCAAATAAGTCACGAACCAACAATCCACGAATCACTCAAGATACAAATCAGAGTGCACTCATGTCTCAGGACATTTTTTGATATGATTGGAGTGATTTGGCTGAAGAAACAAGTCAAAATAGGGCACTAATCTCTGAAGAACAAAACCACGTAGAAACCACTACTACTGTTCACCATGCATGCATCGCCGTAGTAATGGATGATACGGACATTCTGGGAAACTTAGTTGATGCAGATGACTTAGTTTCTACGGAGCTCACATACACTGATATTGGAATTCCTGAAATCAGCAACAATATACTGGGATACGACTGGAATGATGATGATCAAGGAGCACCACAAGAGGATGCTCTCATGGCAATTGACTCACCACCTCCAGCATCTACATCTCTAATGGCCGAGGTAAATTCCAACTTATGTACTACTGAATGCAAAGCAATAATCGTTAAGTACAAAGACCACAATCAGTTAATGAGTGACTCCCTTAAAAACTTAGAAGAACAACGAAGGTCAGCACATAGGGTAATTGACAACCTAGAAAACCAGATTAAGTCCCACAAAATCAATGAACAAAGTTATCAAGAAAAGATTAATCTACTTGAATGGCAAAAAGAGGACTTACTTCTTAAACTCAAGGTGGCTAGGGATAACATCAAACTTCTAGAACAAGAACATGATAAAGTAGAGTTAGATGTAGGGAAGTTAGAGTTTGCTTCAAAATCTGTAAACGACCTATGCCAAAAACAAATACATAGTAAAGTTAAAGCTGGACTAGGTTACAAAGAAGTTGCTCCTCCATTTAACCAAAACTATATCCCACCATCCTTAGAGGAACCACGAATTCCTATCTCCCAGACACCACCTAAGGAAGCATTCAATGTTGATCCAATCAACTATGATGAAGTTCTTATTGAGGACTTAGTTGAAGAGAGTCAACTTAATATTGTGAAAAATAAAAACATTCCGCTTGAAAATCATCTAATCACAATAGAAGGCTGCACTCAACAATCTTCACAAAGTCTAGTGCGTATGCCATGCCCTAAACCCATCAACAACACCAAAACATTGGTTCAAAGAAAGCCAAACCAGTTCCAAAGAAACAGTTAAGACTTGGAATCACATAGGTAAAAGAGGAAACCAACGCAATATGAATCAAGTCAAAACTCAAAAGGGACAAACTGTTAAATCCTCAAGAAAAGGGTGTTTTATTTGTGGTAAATTGAATCATTATGCAAAAATCTGTTATCACAATCCTCAAAATCAAACACAAGTGATTCAAAAACCACATAATGGGGGTGGGATACAAAGGCAGGGATGTCTCTA
This sequence comes from Senecio squalidus, assembly GCA_910822075.1. Taxonomy (NCBI): domain Eukaryota; kingdom Viridiplantae; phylum Streptophyta; class Magnoliopsida; order Asterales; family Asteraceae; genus Senecio; species Senecio squalidus. Next base: position 27,101,864 of record CAJVGC010000432.1, on the reverse strand, counting down.
AAAACAACTTTGTCAAACACGTTTCTCCAGTAAATCAAGGTGTTAACAAACAAAACATAATTTTCAACAAGAAAAATAGAGTTAATACTGCTAGACAATCAGTTGTTTCTACGGCCAAGGTTAATACGGCAAAAAAGTAAGAGTATTAATACTGCTCGTGTTAATACTGTGAAAACTAACCGTATGAAGCCTGCTCGGGTTAATACTGCCAAAAGTAACTTTGTTACTAAGGCTCCTATTAACAAAAAGAAACAACGGAATGTCAAACCAGTACCTACTC
>CAJVGC010000432.1:27070094-27101484 GCA_910822075.1 Senecio squalidus | reverse complement strand
CACAAATTTAGGGGAAACATTGAACACACCCCCTTGTTCACTGAGTTGGTCCATAAAGAGGTGGGAGACCATGTAGGGAGGGCTGATACTACGCAGCTTCACTTCTTCTTGTGAAGCTCAGGACAGCTATCAACATAACTAAGACCCAACTCCGGCAACACCATCCATGCTGAGGACTTGTTCTCATCTTTGGACGGTGGTCCCTGGCGCCAAGAGACCATGAGAGAGTTACATGCTTCTGCTAGGCAGAAGAGTTTCTCTATTCCCTATGATCAACCGCCTGTTGGTACCCAACAGGAAAGGGGTGAGGGTAGTGGTGGTCAGTTTATGGAATTGAGGCTTTGTACCAATCTCTAATTGTGAAGGTGAGGTGAGATGCTTTCTACTCTTACATCTTTGGTGCAACAGGTACTGGCACAACAAGCTCTTTTATCAGCCCAGTTACTGCCCAAAAGAATCACCACACGAAGTGCTGGGAACTCACCAAGACCTTCCAGCTCCCTCATCTTCAGATGACTCTCTGCAGATGATAACAAGGGGTAGAAGAACCAATTGTTTTGTTATCATCTGAAGAGAGCAAGGTTGAAGATAAGGGAAGTGCAGATACAGTGATCACTGCCACATCAAACATGATGAAGATATGGAGATAGGCAGTACATTTGAGGGGAGACAGAGTTAGAAAACACAAGACATGGTGGTAGATGAAGAAGGGGAGAAAATGGCAATAGATGATCCATTGGTGAGGGGGAGCAGAAAAAGTGAAGCAACTGGTTGAAGAAACAGTAGCACAATGGAAGTTGAAACTGAAATCCATTCTGAAGTTGCTACTGACACACTGCTGCTGACCAAGTAATGCGGATGCTGAGATGGTTGCTGCGGACTCAATTGCTGCGGACACAATTGGTGCTGATCCTATGGTTACTAGTCCAGTTGCTACGGACATAGTTACTACGGAGCTGGTTACTACTGATCCTATGATTACCAGTCCAAGCATAGATGATGATGATCACTCATACTTGTTCACAACCACTCCTCCCACATTTTATCAAGCTTCAAATCCGTTAACAGCAATACGTTCTGAAGCTACAACACTTTCAACCACAACAACTGAAGCTCCTGTTTTTACAGTTGATCAACAAGAAGCTGCAGATGCCTTAATCCAACAAGAGATAACAAGATCATCTGTTATGGCTGATGAAGACACAATAGCATCACAGCTGCTTAAGATCAAAGAAGAAAAACAGAAACAAGAAAAGGAAAAAGCAGAAGAGGAAAGGAAGAAGATGATAGAGGAACTTGTTGCTAGACAAAGAGCAGCAGCTGCATTGGTTGCTAAACCATCAGCAACTTCTCTAACCTTACCTGAACAATCTACTAGCTGTTGTTTCTACGGCAGATTGGATATGTTATGTGGATACAAAGAAGAAAACGATTCAGAAGGTTGACCTTGATGCTCCAGAACATAAAGACAAGGACAAAACTATAGTTGTGGAGAAATCAAAGGAGGAAAAGAAGGAGGAAGAAGGCTTGCTGCAGAAAGAATAAATTTCAAAATATGACTGAAGAAGAAATTGAAAGTCTAAGACAAGAGCCAAGCTGAAGCAGAATTGATGCTTCGCTGGCAGCTGAGCATGAGAAGGAATAAATGGCAGAAAAGGAAGATAGCTGCAGAAGATGAGCTTCATGCCAATTAAATCAATCTCCAACTCCGAAGCGAGAGAAAAGCTAAACAGAATTGCTGAGGAGGATGCAATTAAAGCTAAGGAGATGCAAAATGAAGGACATTTTTGGATGACTTGGTTCGTAACGTTTGGTAACATAGATGAACTACTTGCACAGAGATGTAGGAAGATGAACAAAAACAAGTCAAAGCCAAGCCTGAGAAGAAGAAAGTGTCCAAATCCACACAGTCAAGATAGCTGAAGACAGGGAGAAGTACACCGTATATCTCAAAAGCAAAGGGTATAGTGTTAGATCTTTATGCCCCATGAGTTATCTAATATGTTGGACCTTGTGAAAGAAGAAAAGCAGAAGGAAGCCAAAAGAGAAGCTGCACTTGCCAAACTTCAAGAAAAGAAGAGGCAAGATGAAGAAAAAGTGTTAAAAGCTGCCAAGGCTACTGGCAGAAGATCATTCTTGAGCAAGACCCAGTTGATACTTGCTCCTACTGAGGAAGAACCTGTTGAGAAGCACAAAAGAAAGAAGCTAGCATCCAAGAGAGTGCATGGATTGGCTAATGAACAGAGAGTAGGAACATCTACTGCTCAAAGTGCAAATCAAGACAGTCCAAGGCATGCTGAAGAAGAACAAATCAATCCTGAAGCTGATTATTCTTCATACATCAACAATATAGAAGGACTAAGGTTTACTCCTTTAGCAGTGAAACCTCCAATGATCATAGACTGGAAGTTTATTGATGGAAGTTGAGAACTGAATATGAAGTCATCAGAGCACACAAGTCAAAGAAAGTTCTTCAAGCATTCCATGGGATAGTTAGAGACTTCGACAGGATGATTTGGAGAGGATGTACAAGATTGGGAAAATCAAGTATTCTCATGAAAGAGGTACGTGCTCAGGTACTGATCTAGCAATGGATGTTCTATGTGGACTGTTTGAACCAGGGTACAAGAAGAAGAGTTCAGTCTTCAAGAAAGGAGGACCAACCAATCCGATTATAAATTGGTTCATCTATGAAAGAAGTGGTGTATACTCCCTTGTAAAAAGACATGGAGCTAGAGAATTTTACTTGGTGGATGTTAAATACCACATACATTGAAGACATTGGATGAGATGATTGAGATAAAGCTGAATGGATCACATGACTCAAGAATCGCTCATGACTCATTTGGAGAATTTTGGTTCAACGCATAGAAGAAAAGACAACGGGAGAATCTGATGGCAAAACAAATAGTTGTAATTAACGTCAAATAGTTCAAAACTGTTTTGTAAATGAAAAGAAGTTAGTACTGTTGGAGCATGAAACTTGTACTTTGATGTGTCATAAAGTTCAAGGTTAGGGGGAGAATTGTTGGGTTATAACATAGACAATATCGTTTAACCTATAAACAATACACTTAACAAACAAGAAAAGTAACTTAAACGTAATGCGGAAGACATTAAGTTACTACGGAAGAACAAGTTAGTGCGGCTGTCCAACAAAGTTACTACGGATGATCAAGTTGCTACGGAAGAAGTCAAGTTGATACGGAAGACTTACTTGCCGTGCAAGGATAATCTAGTTAGAGTTGTAATTAGATTATGCTTAAGTTCCTTTTGTTATTAGATATAGTTTCCTTATTCTAGATAAGGATATATTTAGATAAGGATAGAAGATGTTTCCTAGTTTATCTAGGTCTGGCCTCAAGGTCTATATATAGATAGATCCTTGTATGATAGACAACATGTTGTATTGAAACATTCATTAATACAATGAGGCTTATAATTCGACTATATTCTGTGTCTTATTGTTATTCATATAACATTATATTGTTCGAGAATCGTTAATATTGAAGTGTTCATCCGCTGCTGAACTTCTTCAATAGATCACGATCTAACGAAGGCGAACTTATTAGTTTACATTAACTAATTCGATCCTGACATATACTTTCAATATCGTGAAAATAATGGAAACAAGTGAACTGTTAAACAAGTGTACTTTCATCCAATATTTGATAGCTCAATTACTTTTCTACGCGATTTTTATATCACTTTTACAATCACTTTTCGTTTTAATTTAGTTGATCTTTCGATACAATAAAAACCCCAAAACACATAAGTATATTAGTTCGTTATTAAAAACTAATTAGTCACTGAGTTCTGAACCTTACTTGCTTTAACTATTATATATCGAATATGTCTACTGCCTATAAGTGTGTAATTAAGTTCAATAGTAGGTTACGTTTTTAAGACTAGATTTTACACATAAGTATCACACTGGAGTCCAAACGGTCATGAAAGCCACCACTTTTACCATATATGTAACACCTTACGTAAATCTCACATCGTCCGTGATAAAGAGTGATGTTGGATATATGAGTAAATCTTTAGCCTTTCATGACACGATGCGTTTTGGTGGCTACAGGCGCTACAGGCGCTACAGAGCTTAGAAACTTTGTAGTTAAGCGTGTTTGGGCCAGAGTAGTTCCAGGATGGGTGACCTCTCTCGGAAGCTCTACCAAAAACAATAAGTTTTGCTGACAGAGCGAACAATATCATGGACATGAAAAGACAGGGTGTTACAATATAAATTTTTTATAACTCTACGCAATAAAACGTCACTGAAAAAGTACCACTCCCACTTTCCAATTTTAAGCATACTTCTTTCCTACAATTTTATGTATTTTCTCTGCAACATTTTTTCAACCGACTACATAAAGGTTATAATTTATCGATAACTTAATTAGGAGCACGAAAGATTAACATATAAAAAAGAGAAATGCTTTCAAAACGATTTTGGCGAGGGTAGATTTGCCACCATTCAATATAATCATAGAATTCTAAGACGGATTATCGTTAGTTAAAAATTTATTTACCTCAAAGCATTGGTTTTTTCCTTCTGTATAATCGTTACCCACTGGTGGCTCGGTGGACCCAATTACTGGGAAGGAAGAAAACTCTAGCCATAATAAATAAGGTTAGAAAGATAATAATCAAGATTAGCAAATATTGCCATTGATCTATACTAACCCCTATAAATACATCTTTTTGTTTTGAAAGCCTTGAAGAATATGGATCAAGTGTATAATATTATAGGTCGATGAATCAACAAAAAAGAGGCATGCCATTCGCATAATGAAATAATGTTCTATGGAGGCTTGGAGCCATGTTGTTTCAAATACAATTCTATAAATAATTTACTTATTAAGTGACGGGCTTAAATACTTCATCAAATGTAACGAGTCTAAAACTCGATTCTTACTAGGTCACCTCCAATTAACCATTTATCGATTTAAAATAAGTTATTATTCAAATAGATTAATAAAATTTCATTATTTGGTATAAAAATCCTTTGTTACCTTTTAATTATATGGATGTGAAAATCACATGTTCTTTGTTTGTTTATACAAGCTCTTCTAATTGATATGTTTGATTGTCTCGTTGTGAAAAGTTAACATTACATGAATAATACAAACTAGTTATGTCTCAACTTTCATGTATGAAATTGCATGGATACTTATGTAATTATGTTTAACATGCAATTTTAGACAAGATCGATAAAAAGTGTTATATAATTAAAATAAAATGTTTGTGTAACTCTACAAGTAGATATATAAATATATGTACAACCAATAGATGAATTATTAATATTTGTCCTTTTGACTCCGCCATTGACAATAACCTATAAGCTATGTTCGTCAAAATATTGTGAAGCAAACAAAAATCTTGTCTTTGCCAATTGCCACTCTTCACACTAAAGTGAGTATCGCCATTATCGTAAAAGCGAATAGTCATGTTACATAGCTTTAAACAACTTTAATACATACGTGAGTAACGGATTTTAAATACTATTTATTTCGAGGTGAATGTTTTCATAGCGAGGACTAAGGAATCGAACACACAAACACAAATAGGAACCAAACATTAATCAATGAAATGGATGCTATTAATATAATCAACTTGACTATAAAATGCCATGCTAAATCCTTTTACTTAGCCCACTAGTTTTACCCCATGACCCATGACTGATGTTTACACAACTTTATATAGCCCATTAAAACGGAGCCTATAGAGACCAAGCCACAATGCATTTATGAGCCCATATGGTCCTAGCCCATTGACCTCTTTAGGTTTGGCAAGTCACATCAATTGGAAGGCTTTTGGTTGTGGTTGGTGTTCTTGTTGAAGTATAAAGAAACAAGTAATGCAACAAAACAACATTCTTGAGTTAATGAGAAGACTCTGGTGGTAACAAAGAAGCATACGAGACACCATGTAGACTAGGAGTGGCAAAATGGATGGGTCGGGTCGGGTTGTATAAGGGTCAAACGGGTTAGGGTCCAAACGGGTTAGGGTCAAAACGGGTCATTCTAAAATCGGGTCAAACGGGTCATGGGTCAAACAGGTGGATAGGGTCGGGTCGGGTCAACCATTAAATTACCTTTCTTTTTTCATTATTAAAAGATAGTTTCTATTTTTTTTTTCCTATTTTATTTTATATAAACCTACAAAATAATATAAAATAATTATTGAATTATAAAGTATAGTTTTAGAATTTGAAGTATTTTTATCGTTTTATAATGTATACAATTCAAATACTCAATAATACTATATTGCAAAAGTATATTTTTTGATCTATAGGTATTATTCAGAGTTGTTTAGTTTATTTAACAAACTATAAAAGAATAATATTTTAATATTGTATTCTGTACTCTTTTTTATAATAAATTATTAATATTACTATATTTGTTTCATTAGATATAAAGTTATAAGACTACTAAAGTTAAAAATCAAAGGGATCTTTGTTGTGAGAGAGATCCCATTTGATTTTTAACTTAGTAGTCTTATACTTTATATCTAATGAAAACAATATAGTTAATATTAATATTTATTAAAAAAGAGTACAGAATACAATATTAAAATATTATTCGTTTTATAGTTGTTAAATAAACAACTCTGAATAATACCTATAGATCAAAAAATATACTTTTGCAATATAGTTTTATTTGAGTATTTGTAATTTTTACATTATAAAACGATATAAAAATACTTTCAAATTCTAAAACTATACTTTATAATTCAATAATTTATTTTATATTATTTTGTAGTTTATATAAAATAAAATAGGAAAAAAAAATAGAAACTATGCTTTTAATAATGAAAAAAGAAAGGTAAAATGTTAAGGGTTGACCCGACCCGACCCTATCCACCTGTTTGACCATGACCCGTTTGACCCGATTTTAGAATGACCCGTTTTGACCCTAACCCGTTTGGACCCTACCCGTTTGACCCATTATACAACCCGACCCGACCCATCCATTTTGCCACCCTAGTCTACATGGTGTCTCGTATGCTTCTTTGTTACCACCAGAGTCTTCTCATTAACTCAAGAATGTTGTTTTGTTGCATTACTTGTTTCTTTATACTTCAACAAGAAACACCAACCACAACCAAAAGCCTTCCAATTGATGTGACTTGCCAAACCTAAAGAGGTCAATGGGCTAGGACCATATGGGCTCATAAATGCATTGTGGCTTGGTCTCTATAGGCTCCGTTTTAATGGGCTATATAAAGTTGTGTAACATCAGTCATGGGTCATGGGGTAAAAAGTGGGCTAAGTAAAAGGATTTAGCATGGCATTTTATAGTCAAGTTGATTATATTAATAGCATCCATTTCATTGATAATGTTTTTGTTCCTATTGTGTTTGTGTGTTCGATTCCTTAGTCCTCGCTATGAAATACATTCACCTCGACTAAATAGTATTAAAAATCCGTACTCACGTATGTATTAAAGTGTTTTAAAGCTATTGTAACATGACTATTCGCTTTTACGATAATGGCGATACTCACTTTAGTGTGAAGAGTGGCAATTGGCAAAGACAAGATTTTTTTGTTTGCTTCACATATTTTGACGAACATAGCTTATAGGTTATTGTCAATGGCGGAGTCAAAAGGGACAAATAATAAATTCATCTATTGGTTGTACATATATTTATATATCTACTTGTAGAGTTACACAAACATTTTATTTTAATATATAACACTTTTTATCGATCTTGTCTTAACAATTGCATGTTAAACATAATTACATAAGTATCCATGCATTTCATACATGAAAGTTGAGACATAACTAGTTTTGTATTATTCATGTACTGTTAACTTTTCACAACGAGACAATCAAACATATCAATTAGAAGAGCTTTGTATAAACAAACAAAGAACATGTGATTTTCACATCCATATAATTAAAAGGTAACCAAAGGATTTTTTATACCAAATAATGAAATTTTATTAATCTATTTGAATAAATAACTTATTTTAAATCGATAAATGGTTAATTGGAGGTGACCTAGTAAGAATCGAGTTTTAGACTCGTTACATTTGATGAAAGTATTTAAGCCCGTCACTTAATAAGTAAATTATTTATAGAATTGTATTTGAAACAACATGGCTCCAAGCCTCCAATAGAACATTATTTCATTATGCGAATGGCATGCTCTTTTTTGTTGATTCATCGACCTATAATATTATACACTTGATCCATATTCTTCAAGGCTTTCAAAACAAAAAAGATGTATTTTATAGGGGTTAGTATAGATCAATGGGCAATATTTGCTAATCTTGATTATTATCTTTCTAACCTTATTTATTATGGCTATAGTTTTCTTCCTTCCCAGTAATTGGGTCCACCGAGCCACCAGTGGGTAACGATTACAGAAGGAAAAAACCAATGCTTTGAGGTAAATAAATTTTTTAACTAAACGATAATCGTCTTAGAATTCTATGATTATATTGAATGGTGGCAAATCTACCCTCGCCAAAATCGTTTTGAAAGCATTTCTCTTTTTATATGTTAATCTTTCGTGCTCCTAATTAAGTTATCGATAAATTATAACCTTTATGTAGTCGGTTGAAAAAAGTTGCAGAGAAAATACATAAAATTGTAGGAAAGAAGTATGCTTAAAATTGGAAAGTGGAGTGGTACTTTTTCAGTGACGTTTTATTGCGTAGAGTTATAAAATTTATATTGTAACACCCTGTCTTTTCATGTCCATGATATTGTTCGCTCTGTCAGCAAAACTTATTGTTTTTGGTAGAGCTTCCGAGAGAGGTCACCCATCCTGGAACTACTCTGGCCCAAACACGCTTAACTACAAAGTTTCTAAGCTCTGTAGCGCCTGTAGCGCCTGTAGCCACCAAACGCATCGTGTCATGAAAGGCTAAAGATTTACTCATATATCCAACATCACTCTTTATCCACGGACGATGTGAGATTTACGTAAGGTGTTACATATATGGTAAAAGTGGTGGCTTTCATGACCGTTTGGACTCCAGTGTGATACTTATGTGTAAAATCTAGTCTTAAAAACGTAACCTACTATTGAACTTAATTACACACTTATAGGCAGTAGACATATTCGTATATAATATAGTTAAAGCAAGTAAAGGTTCGAACTCAGTGACTAATTTAGTTTTTAATAACGAACTAATAATACTTATTTGTTTTTGGGGTTTTTATTGTATCGAAAAGATCAACTAATTAAAACTGAAAAGTGATTGTAAAAGTGATTATAAAAATCGCGTAAGAAAAGTAATTGATGCTATCAAATATTGGATGAAATTACACTTGTTTAACAGTTCACTTGTTTTCCAATTATTTTCACGATATTGAAAGTATATGTCAGGATCGTATTAGCCAATATAAACTAATAAGTTTGCCTTCGTTAAGATCGTTATCTATTGAAGAAGTTCAGCAGCGGATGAACACTTCAATATTAACGAGTTCTTGAACAATATAATGTTATATGAATAACAATAAGAACAACAGAATATAGTCGAATTATAAGCCTCAATCGTATTAATGAATTATCAATACAACGTGTTTTCTATCATACAAGGATCTATCTATATATAGACCTTGAGGCCGACCTAGATAAACTAGGAAACATCTTCTATCCTTATCTAAATATATCGTTATCTAGAATAAAGAAACTATATCTAATAACAAAAGGAAACGTAAGTATAAACTAATTACAATACTAATTAGATTATCCTTGCATGGCAAGTTGGTCTTCCGTATCAACTTGAATTCTTCCGTAGTAACTTGACCAGCCGTAGTAACTCTGTTGGACAGCCGCGCTAACTTGTTCTTCCGTAGTAACTCTTAATGTCTTCCGCATTAATTGTTTAAGTTACTTTTCTTGTTTGTTAAGCGTATTGTTTATGGTTAAACGATATTGTCTATGTTATAACCCAACAATCTCCCCCTAACCTTGAACTTTTATGACACATCAAAAGTACAAGTTTCATGCTCCAACAGTACTAACTTCTTTTCATTAACAAAACAGTTTTAACTATTTGACGTTAATTACAACTATTTGTTTTGCCAATCAGATTCTCCCTTTGTCTTTTCTTCTATGCGTTGAACCAAAATTCTCCAAATGAGTTCATGAGCGATTCTTGAGTCATGTGATCCATTCAGCTTTATCTCAATCATCTCATCCAATGTCTTCAAAGTATGTGGGTACTTAACATCCACCAAGTAAAATTCTCTAGCTCCATGTCTTTTTACAAGGGAGTATACACCACTTCTTTCATATATGAACCAATTTATAATCGGATTGTTTGGTCCTCCTTTCTTGAAGACTGAACTCTTCTTCTTGTACCCTGGTTCAAACAGTCCACATAGAACATCCATTGCTAGATCAGTACCTGAGCACGTACCTCTTTCATGAGAATACTTGATTTTCCCAATCTTGTACATCCTCTCCAAATCATCTCTGTCGAAGTCTCTAACTATCCAATGGAATGCTTGAAGAACTTTCTTTGACTTGTCTGCTCTGATGACTTCATATTCAGTTCCCAACTTTCCACCAATAAACTTCCAGTCTATGATCATTGGAGATTTCACTGCTAAAGGAGTAAACCTTAGTCCTTCTATATTGTTGATGTATGAAGAATAATCAGCTTCAGGATTGATTTGTTCTTCTTCATCATGCCTTGGACTGTCTTGAGTTGCACTTTGAGCAGTAGATGTTTCCACTCTCTGTTTCTTAGCCAATCCATGCACTCTCTTGGATGCTAGCTTCTTTCTTTTGTGCTTCTCAACAGATTCTTCTTCAGTAGGAGCAGTATCAACTGGGTCTTGCTCAAGAATGATCTTTCTGCCAGTAGCCTTGGCAGCTTTTAACACTTTTTCTCCATCTTGCCTCTTCTTTTCTTGAAGTTTGGCAAGTGCAGCTTCTCTTTTGGCTTCCTTCTGCTTTTCTTCTTTCACAAGGTCCAACATATTAGATAACTTCATGGGGCCTAAAGATCTACCACTATACCCTTTGCTTTTGAGATATACGGTGTACTTCTCCCTGTCTTCAGCTATCTTGACCTGTGTGGATTTGGACACTTTCTTCTTCTCAGGCTTGGCTTTGACTTGTTTCTGTTCATCTTCCTGCATCTTCTGTGCAAGTAGTTCATCTGATTTTACCAAACCTTTACGAACTAAGTCATCCAAAATGTCTTCATTGGCCATCTCCTTAGCTTTAATTGCATCCTCCTCAGCAATTCTGTTTAGCTTCTCTCTCTCTCTCTTCTGGAGTTGGAGATTGATTTAGTCTGGCATGAAGCTCATCTTCTTCAGCTATTTTCCTTTTTCTTGCCATTTCTTCCTTCTCATGCTCAGCAGCCAATCTGAGCATCAATTCTGCTTCAGCTTGCTCTTGTCTTAGACTTTCAATTTCTTCTTCAGTCATATTTTAAAAATTTATTCTTTCTTCAGCAAGCCTTTCTTCCTCCTTCTTTTCCTCCTTTGATTTCTCCACAACTATAGTCTTGCCTTTGTCTTTATGTTCTGGAGCATCAAGGTCAACCTTCTGAATTGTTTTCTTCTTTGTATCCACAGTAACATATCCATATCTACCTGTAGAAACAAACAAACTAGCAGATTGTTCAGGTAAGGTTAGAGAAGTTGCTGATGGTTTAGCAACCAATGCAGCTGCTTCTCTTTGTCTAGCAACAAGTTCCTCTATCATCTTCTTCCTTTCCTCTTCTGCTTTCTCCTTTTCTTGTTTCTGTTTTTCTTCTTTGATCTTAAGCAGCTGTGATGCTATTGTGTCTTCATCTGCCATGACACTTGTTCTTGTCATCTCTTGTTGGATTAAGGCATCAGCAGCTTCTTGTTGATCAATGGTAGGAATAGAAGCTTCATTTGTGGTGGTTGAAAGTGTTGTAGCTTCAGAATGTATTGCTGTTAAAGGATTTGACGCTTGATAAAATATGGGAGGAGTGGTTGTGAACAAGTACGAGTGATCATCATCATCTATGCTTGGACTGGTAATCATAGGATCAGTAGTAACCAGCTCCGTAGTAACTATGTCCGTAGCAACTGGACTAGTAACCATAGGATCAGCATCAATTGTGTCCGCAGCAATTGAGTCCGCAGCAACCATCTCAGCATCCGCATTAACTTGCTCCGCAGCAAGTGTGTCAGTAGCAACTTCAGAATGGATTTCAGTTTCAACTTCCATTTGTGCTATTGTTTCTTCAACCATTTTCTTCACTTCTTTCTGCTCCCCCTCAACCAATGGCTCATCTATTGCCATTTTCTCCCCTTCTTCATCTACCACCATGTCTTGTGTTTCTAACTCTGTATCTTCATCATGTTTTGATGTGGTAGTGATCACCGTATCTGCACTTCCCTTATCTTCACCCTTGCTCTCTTCAGATGAGAACAAAACAATTGGTTCTTTCTCCCCCTTGTTATCATCTGCAGGAGAGTCATCTGAAGATGAGGAGCTGGAAGGTCTTGGTGAGTTCCCAGCACTTCGTGTGGTGATTCTTTTGGGCAGTAACTGGGCTGATAAAAGAGCTTGTTGTGCCAGTACCTGTTGCACCAAAGATGAAAGAGTAGAAAGCATCTCACTCTGTTTGTCAACCTTCACCATTAGAGATTGGTACAAAGCCATCAATTCAATAAACTGACTACCACTACCCTCACCCCTTTCCTGTTGGGTACCAACAGGTGGTTGATCATAGGGAATAGAGAAACTCTCCTGCCTAGCAGAAGCATGTAACTCTCCCATGGTCTCTTGGCGCCAGGGACCACCTTCCAAAGATGAGAACAAGTCCTCAGCAATGGATGGTGTTGCCGTAGTTTGGGTCTTAGTGATGTTGATACTGTCCTTAGCTTCACTAAAAGAAGTGAAAGCTGCAGTAGTATCAGCCCTCCCTACATGGTCTCCCCTCTCCTTATGGACCAACTCAGTGAACAAGGGGGTATGTTCAATGTTTTCCCCTAACTTTTGTGTCATTCCTGAAGATGTTTCAGGGAATGATTTTGCAGTGAGAGTATGAGGGATGGTTTTAGAAACAAGAGGCTGAGTAACCCTCTTGAGTCTCTTGAAAGCAGCTTTTGATGGTTTGTGAGGTGATGAAACAGTGGGTTTAGTTACTTCAAATGATGGACTATGGCTATTCCTTCATGAACACGCCAATCCATATTGACAATCAAAGCACAATAAGCATCATCAACAATCCAGTCAAACACTCCAAATCAAAGCATATAGAGATACGCTATCACTTCATAAGAGATTGCAACGAGAAGAAATTGATCCATGTTGAGAAAATCCACACTGACAATCAGCTTGCTGACCTTCTCACAAAAGCATTTGATGTGGGAAGATTCACATTCTTGATTACAAGTATTGGAATGATCAATATGGATTGATTAACTTATATCCTTTTCTCTTAGTATTTCTATTGTTTGAATCAAGTCCCTTCGAGAAGCAGTAGTAACCTTATGATGAAAATCAAGTACCTTACTTTCTAGCATTGTACTATGTTACTACTGCAACATTAATAGTAAAAACAAATTGTGACCAAAGTATGATTAGTACGGCCAAACGATCAGTACTAAGGGAATGTTTAACTACTACTGCCCTAAGTCTATTTAATTGGACGGAATGGATAATACGGACAAATAATGTGTTGCTACGGACCTCTGGATTAATACTGCCAGTAACTCACGTTACTACGGACAGTCCAGTTAAGACGGCCTATGAACCATTAATACGGACGCTTAACCAACTTACTACGGACTCATTTGTTAATACTGCAGATTATCATATTACAAGGTTTCTTAAACAATAAGAATACCCTAATTAATGATGATTTGACAAGTCAAAATACAACTTGTAATCAACTTTTACACGTGGCAAGTTCCGATTGGATCTAACTTTTAAAATTCAGGCGCGAGGCACAGCTACTAGTGACACGTGGAAATTTCTAATTGGACCGTTACTTTTAAATCATTACCCGCGTCTAATCGGAGCCATCAAAGTTGTTACAAATTTTCAGTATAAATAGGGGTTATTTTTAACCGTTTGAAAATTACCTTTTCTCAAAACCCCTATATCTTCCTAAAAAGTTACCGTTAGACTCAAATTTCCCAATTTTCTTTATCGTTGTGACTAACTGTTTGCCTTCTTGTTTATTACTCTCATAATCGATCATCAGAATACAATAATGGCAGAACTACAGATTTTCAAAACTCACAACATGGTAGCTTTCTTAGAAAAGAATGATGAAAACGCTGATTTCCATCAAATCATTGACTTCTTGAATCAATCAAGAATCAAAACGGCGTTAACGATTAATCCAGAAATTGATGAATCCCACATTAGGGATTTCTGGACATCCGCTGAACTAAATGATACAGAAGCGGCCATTAATGCAATGGTGGATGGCAAAACAATCAAAGTCACGGAGTCATCTTTACGCAAACATCTACAACTGCAAGATTCAAGAGGTACAGTCAAACTTCCTTATGACATCCTGACTGACAATTTTACAAAAATGGGATATACGGGGGACTTAAACATTTCGACCTTTCTTAAGGCAAAACTTTCACCCCAATGGAAATTTATGTTGCATACTTTGCAACAAAGTATATCCCAAAAACGAACAGGATGGCATGAAGGCAGCTCTGCCCTAGCTAATGCCATGGTTTGTTTGGCAACAAAAAGAATTTATAATTTTTCTTACATGATTTTTGAAGGAATGCGATGGAATATTTTGAATCCAAAACATAAATTTTTAATGTATCCTCGCTTCCTTCAACACCTTTTTAACTGTGAGCATAAAGATCTTACTAGATCAGAAAAACGATTTTACTCACATGCTCATTCAAAGAAAGTTTTTACCAATATGAGGCAAGTTAATAAGGGCAGTTCATCTAATGTGTCACCATTGTTCTCTACAATGATGGTGATCACCATTCCTCCAGCTGCAGGACAAGTGACTTCACCTCTATCCCAACCCCCAGCTGCCACCATCAGTACTACTGCAATATCTGTGGGCACTAGTGCCATATCTGTAGCAGGTACTGAGGGTGTAATCCCTGAGGTTACTACGGCAGTTACTACTGCCCCTGTGCCTCCAGTTGCTACTGTGAGTTTTACTCCAGTTGCTACTGCACCAGTTACTACTTCTAAAGTAACTAAACCCACTATATGCTCTGATACCATTTGTCAGGATCGTATTAGCCAATATAAACTAATAAGTTTGCCTTCGTTAAGATCGTGATCTATTGAAGAAGTTCAGCAGCGGATGAACACTTCAATATTAACGAGTTCTCGAACAATATAATGTTATATGAATAACAATAAGAACAACAGAATATAGTCGAATTATAAGCCTTAATCGTATTAATGAAATTATCAATACAACGTGTTTTCTATCATACAAGGATCTATCTATATATAGACCTTGAGGCCGACCTAGATAAACTAGGAAACATCTTCTATCCTTATCTAAATATATCGTTATCTAGAATAAAGAAACTATATCTAATAACAAAAGGAAACGTAAGTATAAACTAATTACAATACTAATTAGATTATCCTTGCACGACAAGTTGGTCTTCCGTATCAACTTGAATTCTTTCGTAGTACCTTGACCAGCCGTAGTAACTCTGTTGGACAACCGCACTAACTTGTTCTTCCGAAGTAACTCTTAATGTCTTCCGCATTAATTGTTTAAGTTACTTTTCTTGTTTGTTAAGCGTATTGTTTATGGTTAAACGATATTGTCTATGTTATAACCCAACATCTAGCCTAATGTAGAATTGACCAAGGTTATGATGAATACCCTGTTCCTAGACTGACCTATAAAATCTTTTATTATGTAACAATCACAAAAGTTGAGGTGGGGTTGACACCTATGATGCTTCATTGGATTGAAAACCCTTTTTTGTAAAAGTCAGATACTGAGTTTGATCACACAGACACAGAGGATGGCAACAATTCTAGTTCTGATGTAGATGGTGGGGATGAAGGGGTTGGGAATGATGGTGGTAATAATGATGCAATATCATCTCCCCATGGAGACTCGGGTATGGTAATCATCAACTCTCAACATCAGTCTGTTAATAGCCCATCTTAGACTGATGGCCTAACTCCAGTTTACCTTGAAATGTTTGCATATCAAGAGGTCTACCCATTGGATTCACAAGATACTTTGGATAATGATCACATGTCAAGCCCTTCACCAAATCAAGCATAAACGGACTCTCCAATTCATGAGGTTGATAGTCATGAACTAGCCTCTAGTCCTGAAGATTACATCACACTTCCTCTGCTAGAGCATGAGGTGGGTGTGACTGTTTGGCCAACCCAAAGCCAAATTAGTGTAGCACACTTGGAGACAAACGTTAATGCTCCCACACAGACACATATGGGGAACATAGAAGAAAATGTCTCAATCCTAGACATACATATACCTAGTATGGGATTACCCCCCTCATGTACTTATGAGCCTATTCAGAAGGCTATTTTCACTAGTTTTGTACTAGTTCACACAAGAAAACCACTAAATTTCTCACACTCTCATGCACAAGTTGACAATGCCTTGCTCTTAACATTTGAGTGAAATACAAACTTCAATTTTTGTGACCAAAGATCTCTGTCCTACTCAACGGGATAGATAACTATACCTATTTATGTGTCTAGTGATATCTTCTCTAGTCAACGAGAGAGATGTGAGGATACAACAACCTTACCGATAATATATGTTACTAAAACATCTTAGTCTGAGGTTTCTTTGACTGTTCTTGTCCTTCTAAAGACAATTAAGGATATGTCAACTCAGTTTGATGTCAAACTGAGTGAAATGCACATTGAGATAAAGGCTCTCAAAGATCAAAATACGAAGAAGGAGTTGGTTGAATTAAAGGAACTGGTTATCAAGCTGACTGCAAAAATTGGAGAACTAAGGAAAGAAAAACATAATGGTGGCTACTAATCGATTGATGGTTCATGTGCAAGCAGTTACTACAAGTCTTGTGTTTGTATCTACAAGTGCGTTTCTTGCGTCTGTGGTGGGTTAGACTTAGGGGGAGAAAAGTGGTACTGAAGTGAATATAAGTGTGAATTATGACTCTGATTAACCACTCCAATCTTCCAACAAAAACAACTAAGAACTGAACCTGATTATCAAGCTATTTTCAAGAAATAAGCTTACAATACAGGAATGACAATTGAAAAATACACTGAGTATATCAAACGGCTCTACTTTGAAAAATACAATGAGTCTAGAGTTTAGTCAACTAATAGTGTTACTGTGAGAGATTCTTGTGACATAGCTGCAAAAGAGTTAGAGGCTGAGATGAGGGAAGAAGAATTGTTGGCTTATGAAGAAGAACAATAAAGGATCAAAGCAGATGAAGAGATGCAGAAATAGATACAAAGGGGACAAGATATAGTGGAATTTATCGTAAAATCCTTTGCTAAGCAAAAGCTGAGTAGCATCATACCTCACATGGAATGCGCTAAATAAAATGGTAATTTTATGCTCAAATGTCTTCTTCAAAATAAGCAAATTCTAAGGATAAGGGTAGATAGAATGCATATTCTTGGGCTTGAATAATGGAAATAAATTGCCAAATTAAGTGTAAGACTAAGTGATACAAACTTGCAGACATTGGCCACGAAAGAAGTTGGTTACAATGTCAACACAACCTACTTTTTACAGCTGATTCTTGAAGAAGATTATCAGCATTTGTGTATTGCAAACATGTTTCACAAAGGAGCAAATTCACTTGGTCTATAATCTGAGGTGGAACATCCTGTACCCACTAAATTTAAATATAAAGAAAGAGCATATGTCAAAACTGATAAGCATGAGGTATTTGCTACATACACATTGCTGGGGAGGAACGCTTTCAAGATATTCAAAACCTTTTCAGATCTTCTCTTTATCATTTCATTGCCTTGATGAATGAATGCAAATCTACCAAGTGCAGGCCTTTTAGAATGAATCTAATTAGTTGGCTATTTAATAACCTTCTCAGATTGAAAAGATTGGAGATGTTGTTGACAAGGTGGAATTTATAAAACAGTAATATCAACTAATGCACAACAAGACTGATAAGCAAATGGAAAAAATTCTGAAGTGGAAGATAGATAAACCAGAATGGGTGAAGTCAGCTTTAAAGCCTACATACTATTCTTCCACATCAAAGTCTTAATCCAGATCAACGAAGAAGTAGTTTTATCACAAACTCAATTTTTGTAATTTTTCAAGTTTGCGTTATTTTTTATATTTTGTAAATTTTATAAAATACGGTAACATAAACAGATAGGGGGAGATTGTTGGGAAAACCAATTATTTAACCGAACTTATGAATCTGTTAGTTAAGTCTCAAGCTGAATGATTTTTATGTTGAGTGATCAAAATTCTTTTGAGTATATTTCCATTCTAAGTGACTTGAGTCTGAGTAAAAGTCACACTCATAAGTTTACTAGTACCGAAATTTTAGATAGATTGTTTTGCAACTCTTCTATCTGTTTAAGAAGATTTGTATCTATCTTATTAGTTTCGTGTTTATAAACTCTATACATTGTGTATAAATAGAGATCATGAGGCATTGTAATCGGTGCACCTTTGATTATTATTGAATAAACTAAGTGTTATTCATTTTTTGTTAATCTTATAATTCCGCTATTAACTTTATACAATAAAGTGTTTGTTAATTATGACAATTGTCACTCTCTCCGTCCTTAGTTAGTCTAGTATGCATGTAGTTCATTACCGTAATTTACTGAAAATTTTAAAACTTACCTATTACAGTTGTTGTGTGTTTAAAATATGTGTTCGTGTGTGATATGGTGTTATGCGTTAGGTGAAACTAGATAGTCCCCGATAGAGGAGCTTCTAAATGACTTAACGACTAATCTCGTGTTTTATATTACCGTCTCACGTTATTACTTAAACTTTACTAACTTAATTATGAGTGTCGTGTTCAATGATTGTACATAATATACTTTAATCATAGTACCGAGTCACGTTCATCTTATGATCTCCGCTTTCAGAACACGTCCGTTGCTCGGGCACGAAAAAAATCGAAATCTTGTTTTTCAAAGGACTGCGGCACAATGGTTACCGGGTGTGCCGCAGTCGCGACCCAGGTCAGTCTTGCTAAGTCGTTCGTGGAGTGGTTGTGTCGATTCCTTAGCTATGGGTTCCGTATCTTGGCTTAGTAATTGGTCCCAAACAACCCCTAGTTAACTCCTAACCAATCCTTAACCCTTTTGAAACCATATATAAACATCATTATACCCAAAACCCTAAATTTCCCTTCCTCCTTGTTGTAGCCGGTCATTCTTCTCTCCATTGCATCATTACACTTCCATTCAAGCTAGCTATCAAGGAAATCTTCTAGGTAATTGGTTTGATATAGTTTTGTTCTTGTTTCTCTCTTGGCCGAAAGTTTCATCATCATTTTCTAAGCTTGTGTTGTGTTTGTGTTATCTTCTGGTAGCATTCATTATTTGGAGGTGTTGTGGATCATATATACCTCATCTCATCCCCTTAACCGATTCTATATCTTTTGGATCATCAAGCATTCAAATCAACGTAAGTTATGTTATGTGATTGTTTTTTTGGCCGATCCATGCATATTAGGGTTCTAATATTCTGATCTTTTGTTGATACTTATTTGGTGAACCCATGGTCCATTTCAACATCCCCTTGGTGTCATTGTACGTTGCTTGAATCAAGACTCTTCATCACTCAAATCGTTGCAACGCAATCTAGGGAATAAAACCCTAATTCTTGACTACTTTAAATTTGATTTGTTGTGTGGTTTGTTTTGTGGTTGGTAATTTGATTAATTCAGGTTCTTGTTCAACAATAAACTGATTTTTCACCTCATAAATCGAACCGATAAGTTTCATAATCATAAACATCGTAAAAATCCTAGAATAAAGTCTATATACGTGATAATTTTGTAAAACTTGTTGTATTGGGTTATGATCTGTCTTGCTCCGTCTATAACTCTGAAATGATTTGGAATATGAAACGGAGGTCTAATTATTTATAGAACTCTCAAAAACTGCAAATTAGTGAACGTTGGTCAAATCTGAATTTCTGAAAATGATATGTTAGGTGTTTACGACTTGAAAATTTGTGACGATTGAGCAAACTAAATGTTATTGTTAAACTGATTATTATGAGTCTTAAAAAGCTCTAATACATCACCATGAGGTTCTAGATACTTTGTGTATTCGTTAGGTGTTTCGAACTCGGTATAAACTTAAACTATAAAAGTGACATTTTTGAACAGATTGTTTGAACTGTTTTGTATCGATGTAGGTCTCTGAGTCTACTTTCTAAATATATAATATTCTTCGCCTAACTCCTTTTCAAACTCGAGATATAACATTTTTCGTAACTGGGGGTACTTGCTGAGTTTTCAACGTTCTTATATAAATTTACCTTTTGGTCCATTATTAAAGGGTTTTATGAAACGACTAATTGGACACTTCTAAACAAACATTAAAAGGGATTAAATATTTAAAATGGAAACGTACTCACATGTAATTACTTACTATTTAGGAAGCTCATCGCATAGTCGGGACTAGCTTGTGACCTACCCCTTTAGACACACATTCACACTACACGAGCAGTGTCACTTACTTTCTATTTCGAGGTGAGTTCATCGCCCCACATTTTACTCTTTTACATGTTTAAAACAAATCGGGGGAAATTAAAACTCAACTAAACTTATTTTGAGAAAACGGATACTATTTCCAAACTTACTATAAATAGACATTCTATTTATAGAAACCTTTTATTTATGGAAACCTTCTACTTTTGGAAACTTACTACTTTTGGAAACTTACTATAAATAGATATTCCTATTTATTAGAAACTTTCTGTTTATGGAAACTCACTTGATTTGGAAATCATAAAATGTGTAACATAAACCTAATGCAGTTTTCAAAACTTATACGAGATATGGGTTGTGGTTAATTTCATCAGTACTTATATATTATCAAGCTAACTTGGTACTGCCGAGGCGTACTAAGGGTAGCGTTCGGACCTGACACAGTCGATGCGTGTCACACTAATTTTACGTACACCGAGGTGCGTCAAGGGCAGCATTCGGATTCAATATTGCCGACGCGCATATCAATTACAGGGCGCTGTCGATGTGTGTCACTTCTCGATTGGATGTGATTGTTGCTTGGATACTGCCGAGGCGTATCAATGATTGGACACTGTCGATGCGTGTCACTGTTTGGATGGATGCGATGGATTATTTTCTTATTACTTATGCATTAGTTACACATATTTACATACTCTACTGTTGTGATTCAGATTTGGATTGTTTACTACATTTTTACTTACTACTCGATTAACTCGCTCAACTTTATGTTGACTTTTAAGCTTTACTTTCAGGTAATGGTCGGGCATAAGACTTAGTTGGGACTGGACTCTTAGAAGACTTGGACTTGCATTGCATCGTGGCTTTTGTTTAGACATTTTGTTCTTGGATTATTTCGGGCTTGTATGCCTAAGTACTTCGTATTTTATTGTTTTGATTGGTTGAATTTTTTACATGTAGTGATTGACGTAATTGTGTACCAAGGTGGACATGGAGACGTCATGACATACTATCGTTTATTTATCATATAGACTATCTTTATTTACTACTGCCTTATGACGATCGCCAATCGGCCACACCCTGCGTTTCCGCCACTGACGGGGTGTGACAGATTGGTATTAGAGCACCTGGTTATAGAGAACTAGGTGGTTTGTCCTAGACTATAACTAGGAGTCCTCATATAGATTCTTTTTAGGATCTTTTCATGGACATGGTGACGTCATTACATACTATCGACCAATATCAGCTTTTCGACGTGGAAGAATTCCCTATTTGAATTATTCTTTACATTTATGTTTCTTGATCATATCTTTGCTACTATTTTGAATCTTGATTAAACTCTCATATCTCAGTCCTTAATATGTATATGTTAATATTATGATAATGAGCATGGGGAGCACACATGTATATGAGACGAGGTGGATATAATTATGGGTGTACAACGTAATTATATCCATAGCTAGTCATATATATGTTTACATGACCATGTTTGTAGTTATAATACAAAACATACCTAAAGTTCTCATCGTTGAATTATTGATTGTAACCATTACTTAAAATTCACGGTCCCGTTTATACTAACGTATGCTTGCTCCTTTTCTTGTGTAGATGTCTCCCCAACGTATTCTTACCGAGGCTGATATTATCGCTTTGATCGCTCAGCAGTTAGCAGCGGTTGTACCTAATATTGTGGCACAGGTCACGAAAGCTCTTAAAAAATGTGACAGGTCTAAAGATGGGTTGAAAGTATGAAAAGTAGAAGAAAACAAGCATAAATATGAGGCTCGGAAAGCTTTACGGCGTAAGGCATTTGTCATTACGGTGTAAGAATGAAGAGAAAAGTCAACCAGGAAATTGGTCTTTACGGCGTGAAGGTTTTTCCTTTAGGGTGTAAATCCCTTTACGGTGTAAAGCCTTTTACAGCGTAAAGGATTTGGTGCTTACGTTGTCAAGGTTTCCGGTCAACACAGGTTAATACGCCTTTACGGCGTAAAGGTATAAACCTTTACGGCGTAAAGGGTATCTGATCGAAAATAACTTTATAAATTACAATATTTTGACCTAATTTCGTATCCATCTTTTACATACGACTGCTGGTGACATTAATAGGGTTTTTCACCCTCTTAGAAGCCGAAGATCAAGAAGAATAAGGCTCGGAGTGAAGATTGTTCGACAATATCTACTATCATTGTTTGATCAGAACATGTTTGGTACAATTGTTTCCTTATTTCGTTCTATATTTTCTGCGATTATGGGGTAAAACTCATAGTGTTTGCTTAGTTTGATAAACCTTTGTTTGATTATGATTTGATTATGAATAATAGTAATCTTGTTGGATAATTTATATGTTTATCGTATATTTAGTCGTCTATAAGCTTACTATGTAAAATCTATTGCTAAGTAACAAGAATATAGTAGAGCAAACGTATAATTGTTACTCGAATTGGTGTTACAAACTAAGATCATAGAGTATTACGGTTAATAACATTGACTAGTGGCGGAAAAAGGCCTAGGGTTAGATCGAATATGAATAAGGCTTAAAGGTTAATAATAAATAACATATAGATGATCGTTTATATGGAATTCGTGAAACATTGACATAGATAAATCACATATTTTTGTTGAAGTTCTTAATGCATGAATTGGTTAATTCATATTGTGAACATCAATATGTATTAGCGAATTTCATAGATCTAGGTATATTGATCAACTAATCTAGATTAAATTAGTAATCGCGAACAAGATAATCAATAATTATTGCACTAATCAAGTAATAGAAAACGAATGGGGAATTATAACTAAGTACACACGCTTTTATCTGTCAGGATCGTATTAGTTAACGTAAACTAATATGTTTGCCTTCGTTAAGATCGAGATCTATTGAAGAAGTTCAGCAGCGGATGAACACTTCAATATTACGAGTTATCGAACAACTAATAATGAATAATGAATAAACGAATTATTGTCGAATTGTAAGCCTCAATTGCATTAATCAATAATATCAATACAACGTGTTTTCTCTATTCTTCAAGGATCTATATTTATAGACCTTGAGGCTCGTTCTAGATTAACTAGAATTCTACATCTATCCTTATCTAAATAAATCATTATCTAGATTTAAGGAAACTCTATCTAAATAACAAAAGGAAATCTAATCTAATTATAACTCTATCTAATTAGATTTGATACTTGCAAGATAAGTTTTGTCTTCCGTGTCTTGGCTTGACTTCCTCCTTATCTTGACTTTGACTTTGTCCGTAGTAATTTCATCTTCCGTAGTAACTTGACAAACAGTAGTAACATGTTGAACAGCCGCACTAACTTGTTCTTGTGTTCTTCCGTAGTAACTTCTTAACTTCAAACTGAATGTTTATGTTACTTTCCTTGTTTGTTAGGTTTCATTGTTTATGGTTAAACTATATTGACTAAGTTATAACCCAACAATCTCCCCCTAACCTTGAACTTTTATGACACATCAAAAGTACAAGTTTTATGCTCCAACAGTACTAACTATTTCATTAATAAAACAGCATTAACTATTTTATTACAACTACTTGTTTTGCAAGTCAGTTTCTAACTTGTTCTTTTCTTCTATTCGTTGACACAAGACTTTCCAAATAAGTTCCTGGGCAAGCAGTGAATCTCTTGGTCCATTCAGCTTCAATTCGATAAGCTCATCCAATGTCTTCAATGAGTGTGGATACTTGTGACTTACCAAGTAGAATTCCCTTGCTCCATGTCTTCTTATAATTGAGTACACTTCACTTTTCTCATATACATACCAGTTGAGTACATGATTATTAGGTCCTTCTTTCTTGAAGACTGAACTTGTTTTCTTGTATCCAGGCTCAAACAACCCACACAGAACATTTATTGCCAGATCAATACCAGGACATACTCCTTTTCTTTGATGAGAGTATTTCCTTATACCAATCTCATACATCCTCTCCAGATCATCTCTATCAAAATCTCTGAATACCCAATGAAAAGCAATAAGATTTTTCTTTGACTTGTCTGCTCTTGTAACTTCATATTCGGTTTTCAAAGGTCCACCAATATATTTCCAATCAATGATCACTGGAGGTTTCACCTTCAATGGAGTATACTTCAAACCATCAACATGGTTGATATATGCAGAATAATCTCCCCCTTGAGTAGTACTAGGAGGGTCTTGTTCCATATCTTCAGGCTCAGTTTTAACATCAGCAAATGGAATTTCTGGGCTTTCTTGAGAGGCAGTAGCAGCATCACCCATCTTTTGTCTTTTAGATGGAGGAACTGGAACTCTTTTTGATGAAAACTTCTTTCTTTTCTGCTTCTCTTCTGATTGTTTGACTTCAGGAACAGGTTCAGGTTGAAATACCTTACTTCCTGTTCTAAGGGCTGCAGCGACCACTTTTTCTGCATTTAGCTTCTTTTTCTCTTCAAGCTTTGCAAGTGCTGCTTCCCTTTTGGATTCCTTTTGTCTTTCTTCCTTCACAAGCTCTAAGATAGTAGCTAGCTTCATAGGGCCTAAGGATCTGCCACTATGACCTTTGCTTTTGAGATAATTAGTGTACTTCTTCCTATCCTCAGCTATCTTGACTTGTGTAGGAGTAGGCTTGGACACTTTCTTCTTCTCAGGCTTGGCTTTGGCTTTAGCTTGTCTAAGTTCTTCTTCATGCATCTTCTGTGCTAGAAGCTCATCTGATTTTTCCAAAGATTTTACCAAACCCTTTTTGACTAGTCTGTCCAAAATATCTTCATTGACCATCTCCTGAGCTTTTACTGCATCTTCTTCAGCAATTTTGGCCAATTGGAGTTGGTTCTTTGTTTAGCCTAGCATGAAGCTCATCAGCTTCAGCTATTTTTCTTTTTCTGGCTTTTTCTTCTTCTTCTTGCTCAGCAATCATTCTGTTGTACAGTTCTGCTGCAGCATTCTCTTTTCTCACTATTTCAATCTCCTCCTCAGTCATGCCAGCAAAGAATAGTTCTTCTTTAGCAAGCCTCTCTTCCTCCAGTTTTTCTTCTTTTGATTTCTTCACCATAATGGATTTGCCCTTTTCTTTTTCAGCATCAAGGTTTACCATTTGGATTTTATTCTTTTTCTTGTCCACTGTTATAAACCCAACTCTTCCTGTAGAAACAGATAATCCAGCAGATTGTTCAGGTAATCTTAGAGAAGTTGCTGAAGTTGTAACTTTCAATGCAGCTTCTGCTCTTTGTCTAGCAACTGCCTCAGCAATTAACTTCTTTCTTTTCTCCTCTTCAGCTTTCTTCTGTTCTTGTTTCTGCTTTTCATCTTTGATCTTCTGCAGCTGTGATGATAGTGTGGCTTCATCTTCCATCACAGTAGTTCTTGACATTTCTGTTCTTATAAGAGCATTTGCAGCTTCTTCTTGATCAATGGTGAAAGGAGCTTCTGTTACAATGGTGGAAGGAGTTGTAGCTTCAGATTGAATTGCCTGGAATTGTGAGGAAGCTTGATCGAACGTGGGAGGAATCATAGTGAATAGGTAGGAATGATCTTCCTCCTCTGTTTCTGGAGCTGGACTGATAAGCATTGGGTCCGTAGCAACTTGCTCCATATCAACCTTATTAACTAAGTCCGTAGCAACTGGACTAGTTATCATGGGGTCCGCAGCAACTTGTTCAGCAGCAACTTGGTCAGTAGTAACTGGGCTAGTTACCATTGGATCCGTAGTAACTTGATCCGTAGTAACTGGATCCGCAGTAACCATTTCAGCATCTTGATCCGTATTAAGTGTAGCATTTGGTGAAGTTTCATCTTCCATCTCGTCTATTGTTTCTTCAACCATTTGCTTGACTTCTTGCTGCTGCTGTTCCCCCTTAAGTGGAGTATCAACTTCCATCTCTTCACCCTCTGCATCTATCACCATATTTACATCAAAGTCTGTCTCCCCTTCAACTATACTGTCTGTCTCCAACTCTTCATCTTGATTGGAGGTGGCAGTGATGACAGTATCTGTGCTTCCCTTGTCTTCATCACCTTTGCTTTCTCCAGATGATAAAACATCTATTTCTTTCTCCCCCTTGTTGTCATCTGCTGGGGAGTCATCTGAAGAGGATGAGCTGGATGGCTTTGGTGAGGTTCCAGCATTTAGTGTGGTGATTCTTTTGGGCAGTAGCTGGACTGATATCAAAGCTTGTTGTGCCAGTACCTGTTGCACCAAAGAAGTTAAAGAAGACAGCATCTCTTCTTGCTTTTCAACCCTCACTAGTAGATTTTGGTACATACCCATCAATTCATTAAAATGACTACCACTACCCTCACCCCTTTCCTGTTGGGTACCAACAGGTGGAAGATCCTCGGGAATAGAGAAACTCTCCTGCCTAGCAGAAGCAGGTATCTCCCCCATGGTCTCTTGGCGCCAGGGACCACCTTCCTTATCTGAGAACAAGTTCTCAGCAAGTGTAGGTGTTGCCGTAGTTTGGGTCTTAGTTATGTTGATACTGTCCTGAGCTCTACTATAAGAAGTAGAGGCTGCAGTAGTATCAGCCCTCCCCACATGGTCTTCCCTCTCCTTAGTGACCAACTCAGTGAACAAGGGGGTATGTTCAAGGTTTTCCCCTAATGTGTGATACAATCCTGAAGATGTTTCAGGGATTGCTTTTGCAGTAGTAGTATGAGGGATGGTTGTAGAAACAAGAGGCTGAGTAACCCTCTTGATTCTCTTAGAAGCAACTTTGAGGGGTTTGTGAGGCGCAACTTTGGGTTTAGTCACTTTAGCAGTAGTGACTGAAGCAGTAGCAACTGGAGTAGAACTCACAGTAGCAACTGGAGGTACAGGGGCAGTAGCAACTACCGTATTAACCTCAGGGTTTCCACCTACAGTACCTGCTTCAGATATGGCACTAGTGCCCTGAGTAATTGCAGTGGTACTGATGGTGGCAGCTGTGGGTTGGGACAGAGGAAGAGTTTCTTGTCCTGCAGCTGTGGGAATCGTGACCACCAACATTTTTGAGAATAATGGTGTCACATGAGACGGTCCACCCTTGTTTATTTGTCTCATGTTAGTGAAAACCTTCTTTGAATGAGAGTGTGAGAGAAAATGGTTTTCAGATCTTGGGAGATCTTTGTGAACACAATTTATACAATGTTGAAGAAATCTTGGATACATTAGAAATTTATTTGGACTGTCAAGATTTCTTCTCATTGCATCAAAAATCATGTAAGAAAAGTTAAAAGTACCCCCCGTAGCCAAGCATACCATTGCATTGGCTAATGTTGAATTTCCTTCATGCCACCCTGTTCTTTTGGGGGACATACATTGTTGCAAAGTATGCAACATGTATTTCCATTGAGGGGAAAGTTTGGCTTTGGAAACGTTTAGATCCCCCTCATATCCCATGTTAGTAAAAGCAGTTACCAGGGTGTCATAAGGGACATGTTCTATACCTTTCTCATCTTGAAGATTCAGATGTATTCGGAGAGAAGATTCTGTCACTTGGATTGCTTTACCTCTCACCACAGCATTGATGGCAATATCATCGTTGTCCAGAGTGGCAGACGTCCAAAAATCCCTAATATGGGATTCATCAATCTCCGGATTGATGGTTAACGCTGTCTTGATCTTCGATTGATCAAAGAAATCGATTATTTGATGGAAATCGGCGTTATCGGTAGTCTTTTCCAAGCAAGCGACCATGTTGTGAGTCTTGTAAAATTGCAATTGATCCGCCATTGTTGATTCTGTAAATTGATTAGTAACAGTAATGAACAAGAATGTGGATGGTTAGTCACAACTAAATTGAAATTTGATTGAATTTTGGTCTAACGGTAACTTTTTCTTGGAAGTTTTAGGGGTTTTTACAACGGTAATTTAAAACAAATCAATTAACCCCCTTTTTATACCGAAAAATTTTAGCAACTTGATTCCCCTGATTAGACGCGGGTAATCATTCAAAAGTAACGGTCCAATTAAGAAACGCCACGTGGCACTTGTAGCTGTGCCTCGCGCCTGATTTTCAAAAATTAGGTCCAATCAGGTTTTACCACGTGTTATTGTTATGTATTCTGTGACTGACACGTGTAAAGTGGGGTTTCAAGTTGAGTTTGGACTTGTCAAATCATCATTAATTAGGGTATTCTTATCTCTTAAGAAACCTTATTAATATAATAATCTGCAGTATTAACATAAAGGTCCGTAGTAAGTAGGTTAAAGGTCCGTAGTAATGGTTCATGAGCCGTATTAACTGGACTGTCCGTAGTAACTTGAGTTACTGGCAGTATTAAACCAGAGGGCCGTAGCAACTCCTTACTCGTCAGTATTAACCATTCCGTCCAAAATTTTAATGGCGTAGGGCAGTAGTAGTTAAACCTTCCCTTGGCCTTATTAGTTTGGGCGTACTAATCATACTTTGGACACTTTTTGTCTTTACTATTGATGTTGCAGTAGTAACATAGTACAATACTAGAGAGTAAGGTACTTGATTTTCATCATAAGGTTACTACTGCTTCATCGAAGGGACTTAATTTTTAAACATAATAGAAATACTGAGAGAAAAGTAGTTGAGTTATTCTTCCGTATTTAGCATTCCAATGCTTGTGATTAAGAACGTGAATCTCCCAACATCAAACGCCTTTGTGAGGAGGTCAGCGAGTTGATTATCAGTGTGTATCTTCTCAACATGGATTAGTTTCTTCTCATTGCAATCCCTTATAAAGTGATAGCGTATCTCTATATGTTTTGTCTTGGAGTGTTTGACCGGGTTGTTGATGATGCTTATTGTGCTTTGGTTGTCAATGAAGATTGGTGTGTTCATGAATGAGTATCCATAGTCCATCATCTGATTTTGAATCCAAAGTACTTGAGCACAACAGCTGGCAGCAGCAATGTACTCAGAGAGGTTGATACCGTTGTTTGCTTTTTGCACTGCCATGACACCAGTCTTGAGCCAATGAATTGGCACCCTCCAGTTGTTGACTTCCTGTCTAAATTCTCACCTCCATAGTCGCTATCAGTATAAGCTATTAAGTCAAAGGGAGAGTCGTTAGGATACCATAAACCTAGATTAGGTTTGCCCTTTAGATATCTAAAGATTCTTTTAACAGCTATGAGGTGTGACATCTTTGGCCTTGTTTGGTATCTTGCGCACACACAAACTCCAAACATGATGTCTGGTCTTGATGCTGTGAGATACATGAGAGATCCTATCATGGATCTATAGTTGTGTATATCCACATCCTCCCCCTCAAGATCAGCCGTCATTTGTTTGTGAGTTTCCACCGGAGTACTCGCCACCTTTGCATCCGTTAATCCAAATTTTGTAAGGATGTCTTTGACGTATTTGGTTTGACTTATGAGCATGCCATCCGGTTTTTGTTTGACTTGTAGGCCCAAGAAGAAAGTGAGTTCTCCCATTGAACTCATCTGAAATTTAGTGTGCATGAGATCCTCAAATTCTTTGCATAATGAATCCTTTGTGGATCCAAAGATGATATCATCCACGTAGATTTGTACAAGAAGAATGTCTGACTGGGATTTCTTGAAGAACAAGGTCTTGTCAATTGTGCCGCGTTGAAAATTGTTTTGAAGAAGATAATCTGATAGTGTGTCATACCATGCACGTGGTGCTTGATGAAGCCCATAGAGAGCTTTGATCAGTTTGTACACTTTGTGTGGATGTTGAGGGTCTTCAAATCCAGGAGGTTGTTTGACATACACCTCTTCTTCAATGACTCCGTATAGAAAAGCACTTTTGACGTCCATTTGATATACCTTGAATCCCATAAAAGAAGCAAAGGCTAGGAATAGGCGTATGGCTTCAATCCTAGCTACGGGAGCGAATACTTCTTCATAGTCGATGCCTTCTTCTTGAGTGTAGTTTGACCACAGTTCCACGCTCATCTTTCTTGTTTCTGAATATCCAGCGTGTACCAATCACCTTTTTGCCATATGGGACTTCAACAAGTACCCATACCCCTTGAATCTTGAATTGGAGGAGCTCTGCCTGGCATGCTTCAATCCAGTGTGGATCTAGGAGGGCCTCTTGAATTTTCTTAGGCTCCATTTGAGAGAGGAAGCATGCAAAGAGACATGTGTTTATGAGAGCACTTTGAGAATCCTTTTTGGATTTGGTTTGACTTCTAGTTTCAATGGAGAAGTCAAGTGAGCCAATTATTTGATCAGGAGGATGATTCTTAGCAACACGAGAAGATGGGATCTTCTCAAGGCGTAGTTCAACACCTAAGTTTGTATCATTCATGTCGGGCAGATCATTGCTAGGATTTTGCCTAGTAGTTGGAGGAGTCATGAATGACGAGTTGGTATGTGTAGTAGGATAAGGTTCAAAGTCTTCATAGACCAACTGTTCAACTCCATTTGCAGAGACGTGGTACTCCATTAGGTCTTGTTGCATTATCCGTAGCTAATGGTGAATGTGGTTGTGGTTCGTCGTCCTCTTTGGTAGAATTGTCTTCAGTGTGAGGAGAGTCTGGTTCTTCGTCCTCTTTTGAGGAGTTTTCTTCAGTGTGAGAGGAGTCTGGTTCTTCTGGAGTGATGGGATCTTCCAAAGTGATGGGAAGATTGATGTATTCCATCACATCTAAACGAGCAGTACCTGTAATTGGAGCCGTAGCAACTTGCTCCGTAGAAACAGGTGCAGTAGGAATAGAATTTGTCGTAGAAACTGGAGCCGTATCAACTTGATTTGTGTTAAACTCAAAGTTGGAGTTTAGAGATTTTGTTAGTGCGTCCAAGTCGAATACCCAGGCTGGTCCATGTCCTTTCTTGGTGAAAGTGTGCTCATTGAAGGTCACATTAGAGCTCTCCTCTATGATTTTTGATTTGCGA
>CAJVGC010000432.1:27013123-27069994 GCA_910822075.1 Senecio squalidus | reverse complement strand
AGTACAATACATCGGAAGATAATAAGATAAGTAGCTTAAGTCGTGTACAATGGGAAAATTACGACTAAGCTAAGTACAGTACAATGCAAAGGAAATGACTAGTCACGCCTCTCCAAAAATATCTTGGCCACCATGACCGCAATCAACGTACCCATCACTAGACACGCCCCCACAAGGTGTTGCACAGTGTGTGCCGTAGCTCGAGTCGATGCGAGCAACGACTGCTCAGAAAACTGATGCGCAGCATCGGTGACCTCGCTGATGAGGAGCCCCTGTTGCTTGGGTCTCCTCTGCAAGTCCCCGAACCTCGCGGTGCAGGTGGAGGAATGCGGCCGGTGGGGGAGGCTGAAGAGTAGGCGGCATCCTCTGCCTGGCTGCCTCAACGTCGCGGGCACGTTGCATCTCCTCGAGCTCGAGCTGTCTCTCCCATGTATAATGGTCCAACATGGAAGGACGCAGAGCCTAGGGGTGAGGGTGACCGAACGGGAGGTGTGATGGTGCGGGTCGGGATGGATCGGCCTGGTGTCCGGCCATCCGATCCGGTAGGCGGCCCGGGAGGATGACCTGCTTTCGCGCGGTCAACCTGGTACGGGGCCCCTCGTACTGAGGTGGTGCGGCAACGGGTACCGGTGGAGGGGGTGGTAGTACAGTCCTCGGGCTGGACCCGATGTTGCTAGAGATCGCCATGAAGCTATCC
The DNA here is from genome assembly GCA_910822075.1 of Senecio squalidus. Taxonomy (NCBI): domain Eukaryota; kingdom Viridiplantae; phylum Streptophyta; class Magnoliopsida; order Asterales; family Asteraceae; genus Senecio; species Senecio squalidus. The sequence continues at coordinate 27,069,297 of CAJVGC010000432.1, read as the reverse complement.
TCCGTGGGATCGATAGTCTGGTGGCGTTGGCTTTCAGAGGCGGTGTGGCCCTCAGAAGCCTCGCGAGATGAAGCGGCTCGTGGTAGTGAACGGGACTGGGATCGTGACGGTGATAGCGAACGTGAAGAGTGAGACATGACGAATCTGCGAACAACGGGTTTCGTAAGTACGTGGAGACACAAAAATTGTAAAAGAAATGTTTAATGAGATGCATGCACGGGTCACTCACGCGAGACTGGGAATTTTTGACTCAAAAACCGTTAACAATAGTAATTACATTCCGTCCCTGCATAATTCATTTTGAACTAGGCATGAGTGATCAGGTCATGCATAGTTAAAAATAACCATGCAATCTCGAAATTAATTTGCTAAAGTTTGAACCCATAAATGATTTTCCGAAAAAGCCTTGGTTATAGTTTGGTTTCGAAAATTTTGAATTTTTTTTTTTTTTAACCGTTTTCACTATAACCTGTGCTCTGGTACCAAGTCTGTCACACCCAGCTAAAGCGGAAACACGATGTGCAAAGAGCTGGAATACCATTACACGGGTTATAACAAAATATAACGGTTTCAAGTCATTGATTTAATAATAAAGGAGTTTACATATTCAAAAGACAACCAAGTCATTTAACGTTTCAACACAAATACATAATTAAAGTTTCAAATAAAATTCCCAAAATAAATGAACAAGTCTTTTCCCAATATGAATCTCACGCAACCATCTTGACTCGTCCATGCCATGCACTTCATTCTTACACTTAATTTCCTGATACATAAGATAAAGTGTCAGCTACTATAAAGTAGTGAGTGAGTTACACTTTAAGTTTCTCGACAAAAGTTTCGGTGAAGTATATATAAGTAAAGAGTTTCATAAATGAAAAAGAAGCGGAGCGGCGCTTAAATATATATATATATATATATATATATATATATATATATATATATATATATATATATATATATATATATATATATATACTTTAAAAGTTTCGAAGCAACGGGGCATAACAATACCCTAAAGTTTGTACAGACGCAAGTAGAACAACACTAGTAAATAATAATTGCGGAGTCAATCGCTAAAAGAGTGTATATTTGCGGAGTCAATCGCTAAAAGAATGTATATTTGCGTAGATAAGTAACTAATGATTAAAATCTTGTATCAACCTCTTGGCATTATATAACATAAGTGTACACACTAAACCGATTATCCAACCGTGAGGCCCCTTACCCCGCACTATCTACGAGGAGTATAAATGATCATAGTAATATGTACTTAGACTGCCATCTAACTAAGGAACGGTTCTTTCCTAAGTATCGATACCCATAGTTACTAAACGGCTTAACAAAGCTAATAGTGTGAAGAGCTAAAACCGGGCAATAAAGTAATTTTGTTTCAAAATTGATAGTAGGCACTTAAGAATCGAGTTATATCCCCATCAAGGGTTGGTTTCGCATACAAGTAATCTTAGTCAAGTTTAGCCAATTAACGGGGGCAAGCCAGTAAGTTTAAAATAAGCCAATAGGGGCAATAAAATGTTTACGCATATAAGTTTCACGAAATGTTCCAAAATAGACCAATAGTTCATAATAGTTTCCAAAAGTTCATAATAGTTGCAAAAGTTCATAATAGTTGCAAAAGTTCATAAAAGTATCCAAAGATAAATAGATCTTATGTTTCCCCCAAAAAGTTATGTAAAAATACAATAAGTAAAGGGGTTATAACTCACGGGTTGCGAAGATAAAGAACTCGGGAAAACGGTCGGAAACGGGAGCCGGGAATCACGGAACGCCTAATAATACCAAGATAGTTCAATTTTCATTATCTCATTATGTTATTTTATAGAGTAAATTACATAGATCGTCCCTATGGTTTATATGCAATTACGGATTTCGTCCCTAACTTTGAAAAGTTGCATGGATCGTCCAGGTTTCCAAACTAATTACTCATTTCGTCCCTAATTTCAACGTCCGTTTATTTGTGCCGTTAGCCTGGCCCACGTACATGAGGGTATTTTAGTAATTTCGCCTTTATTCTTCTATCTTCACCTTACACCTTCTCCACCCCAAACTTTCTTTTTTCAAAATCAAATCAACCTAAACATACCTTATTTTCCCCAAATTTAGATTCTTCAAAATCAAATCAAACAACTCAAATCTAACCTAAACCTAAACATCATTACAACCGATTCTACTTATTAAAAAAAAAAGTTCCTAAAAACAAATTTGTATCAAAATCATAAATTTTTTCTAAAAACACAAACAAATATTTGATAATGATGAACTAGCAACCCTGAAAGTTTCAGATCTAATCAAATTGATGTGTGTAAGGATATCATGAGACAAAGATCTTCGACGTGTTTGAAAGCACCACCCCCTCTCCGTCGCTGCAACCGTCACTTCCATTACCGGCGGTAAATACTTCATCACCACCACCGTCTCGTAATCAAGTCATCACCACCATCAACGTCGCTAAACTGCCACCACAACCTTTATGTCATTGTCACTGCCACTTCCATTACCGTCGTCGGAAAACTGTCCATCACCTCTACCCTCTCGTAATTTGTCCATCACAATCACCATTGCCACCGCACATCCCGTAATCCTCGTCGGTAAAACACGCAAGTAATATCAAGAATTTTATTGCGGTTGTTGTTGATTTTGATTTGAGAATAAAATTTTTAGAGTTCATGGTATTGATGATTAGAAATGGTTTAATTGGAATGGAAAAATGTTGAGTTAGGTGAAATCAAATCTCGCTTCTGCTTCTTTTTGGATTGGTAATTTTGTAAAGATTATTGTAAAGATTTGGGGAGAAAGATGAGAGAAGAATAAAGGCAAAATTACTATAATACCCTCACGTGTTTTACACGTGGGCCAGGCTAACGGCACAAATAAACGGACGTTGAAATTAGGGACGAAATGAGTAATTAGTTTGGAAACCTGGATGATCCATGCAACTTTTCAAAGTCAGGGACGAAATCCGTCATTGCATATAAACCATAGGGACGATCTATGTAATTTACTCTATTTTATATAATATATAATAGAAAATTTTTGTTAAACTTTAAGTGTCAAGGTCCAAATTGTCAAAAATAGTCCGAAACGGTTAACGTTGTATTTTAGTCCGAAAGTCCAATTTAACATTTATTATCGTCCTGTTATAAGTGATTTTGGTCGCTGAAGTGGTTCGGATTTTCCTAACGAACTTTGGGCAGCGCTTCCGCGCCCAAATTTCATATCCAAAAATCCCAATTCACTTCCACTCACAAAACACATATAACACAATATCATATTTAAACAAGTCCATTTTAGTCCAAATAGTCCAATCCAAGTCACTAATGGTATTATTTTTACTAAACTCAGTCCCAATATCAAGTCTCGAAAAACTCAGCGGTGTACATAAGCTTAAAACGTCCAAACGACAAAGTTTCGGAAAAACTGACAGGCCTGTGCGCCGTCCTGGACCATAGGAACGACTCACAGAGCCAAAATACCCCCGCTGCGTCGTCCTGGTCCTTAGGGACGGCGCACAGGTTGGGTTTTTGGTGTTTTTCTTGCAAAACGTTTATTTTAACCATAGATTCCGACATGCAATGAGTCAATACTTCATAAAACTTCATTTTTACAGTTTGTAAAGCATTTTTAACCATAAATTTATAGATCTAAAGGTTATTTCGGTTAAAAATCGTTTTTGTCCATAAAATGTTACAAATCTTTGTAAAAACTTGTTTTAAAGCTTTAGATCTTACATGCAAGTTATTAAAACAGTAAATAATGATAAAAGAGTGATTTCTACCGGATGGAAATGGATGGATGGTGTTTTTGGCGGATTTAGAGCTCCAAAATCGGTAGAAAGGCTTGAAACCGAAAATAATTAGCTCCCCCTTGCTTCCCTTGATTGTTCAAACGTTTTTGATGGTTAAAACTTGAGTTTTAATGGCTGGAACTCACTGGATTTAGGGAAGTTTTTGAGAGAGTTTGTGTGTGTTTTTGTTTTTGGTTTATGTAAAATGATAAAATGAAAAGGAAAGAAAGAAAAGTAGTAAAGAGCTGTTTGGGACTGTCAAATGACAGTAAATGATGGACTATTCTCGACTTTGATTGGGGGTTGGTGTTATAAAAACGAGACAAACAACAAATTCAATAAATTTCGGATTTGGTCCATCCAGGACGCCGCACAAGGTGTGTGTGCGTCGTCTTGGACCTGTTTTGTAAAGATTTTTGTGATTTTCCGTTTTTGCGTTAATTTTTCGTTGGACCTTTTCGTTAACTAAAAGTTCTTAATTATGATACGTTATTAACTTAGGAAAGTTCATTAGGTGTTTTCTTGGTATTAGGACTTATATAAATTGATTTCGGGTGTGATTCCGACACTGACGCGTTTCCGGTAAATGTGGAGTTAAAGACAACGGCAGACAATATGAGAGACATAGAGTATAAAATGCACCTGAAATTGGACGGTTGTCACAAAAAGAGTTCTCAATAGAAATGAAGCGAATACGGCGCTTAAAAGTACATATACTTGTAAAAATGTTCACGTTGCAGCAAGGTATAGCATTACCTTATAAAAATGTTCACGGACACGGTATATTATTGAAAGATTCCTCAACGGAAGTAAAGCTGTTCAAGTGCTTAATAAAATAGGTATAAAATATTTCTCTACGTAAAATAAAGCAGTTCAAATGCTCGAAGCGATAAATAAAGAAGTAACGGTACGCGTATAAAGTAATATTGATAAGCAGTTCATGGGCTTGACAATATAGGAATAAGTACTTGACAATATAGGAATAAGTACATATATGCGTATAAGTAATATTGGTAAGCAGTTCATGTGCTCGAAAATATACAGATAAGTAAAGGTATGCGTATAAAGTAAAAGTGATTGTATATAAACATTGACCTCTTGACCTAACATAATTACTAGTGTTCATACTAAAGGCCCGGCCGTACTATGTTCTCATCAAGAGTCAATACTGATGTCATTCTCGAGGCGGGTAAAAGACATACGATCGCTCGATCATATCTCAAATAAGTCAAGTGAAAAGACATACGCATATAGGCACGTAAAACGGTTTAATAAGTGAGTAAGCGCATATAAGTTCATAAGATGGTTCACAAGTTCATAGATTGGTTCATAAAACGGTTTATAAGTTCACAAAACAGTTCGTTCTCATGCTTCCCCCAAAAAGATGTATAAAAACAGTAAAAGAGCGGGAATGTAACTCACTGTTGGTACGAGACAAGACGAATGTGTGAGTAGTGGTCGGAATGTTTCGGAATCACGGAAATCCTAAAGTTACACCAAGTTATCGAGTGAATACAATTGTTTAAGAGTTTATAAAGTCGTTTGTCAACGAAATGCTTTAGTTTTGGAAGTTATGTTCAGGTCTAATGAAAGTCGGGCAGTGCTTTCGCGCTATAGTTTTTAATCCAAATTTCCAAACACTTACCCGCTTACATTTCTTATAACTATCTTTAATTTAATTTACCAACCCAAAAAGATGTTTATATGTTCAAAATGTCACTTTAATACTAGTTAAAGTCATTACAGTTAGTTCTGGACCGATACGTGAAATACCGAGCTTAAGGTTACGTTTTACCGCGAATTTAATACGTTTGCGGGACCTGATCTCTGTTAGTTACGCGGCGTAACTGTTAGTTACGTGGCGTAACTGTTAGTTACACTGCGTAACTGTTAGTTACGGTGCGAAACTGTAGTTACGCTACGAGCGTAACTGACGACAGTTTCGGGTCAAAATCGTTTTCGGTGTCGTAAACTCATCTTTGATAGTAGATTTCGATATGTACTTATAGAAACCTCAAAAACACATTATAAACGAAAGTTTATAGCAAATTTTTAACCACAAAAGTTAAGATTTACAAAATGACCCGTTTTGTATGTAAATGGTTTGAAAACTTCAAAAATCATATTTTTATGTGTTAGATCTCACATGCAATTAAATTTGTATATGAAAACAGTGATTTAAAAAGGATTGTACCGAATAGAAATTGATTAATGAAGACTTGAAGAGTTCTCTTGGTAATTTTTGCCCGAAATTGATAAAATTTCGATTATGAAACCCAAATGGATGAACACTTCTTTTTCCCTTGATTATAGAACGATTTTATGGTGGTTTTTATGTGATTTTTACTGTTAAGAAGTGGCTGTAACTGGAGCTCTAGAGAGGGTTTATGTATGTGTGTTTTGTGTTTTTGATGAAAGTAAACAAGAAATGAGAGAGAGATGAGAAATAGTGAGTCAAACTTGTTTTCTGTAAATTTAGGGTGTCCAATCGGGTTTGAACAAGTGTTAGAAATGACAGAACAGGTGCACCAATCGTTAAATATGCAAAAATGACTCAGCCCGCTAGTTACGCTAGCGTAACTATAGTTACGCTGCGTAACTATCCCGAATAGATTCGTTGCGTAACTGCTCTGTCACACCCCGGTCTTTACACTTGGACCGAGGAGCAACTTCATGGTTCGAACACATAATTACAAACGAACGACCTCTATATGAGTCGTTTTGAAAATATATTGATAAAAATATTTAGTTTTACATGAGTACGAGAGTTCACATAAACGAGATTTAACAACATAACGCAAAATACATTGGTAATGCAATAAAATCTCCAAAAGCTTGTTTCCAAAATCATGCGAGTCGACCGACAGCCAACCATTGTTCCCTGTAGTTAATTACCTGAGAATACATGATAAAAATCAACATAAAGTGGAGTGAAATCATAGGTTTGTTTGTTAAACAAGAATAAGTACCACAAGATTTTGTTGTTGTCGGTGTATTGTTACCTCACAATATCGTTGACAAAATTATATTACTAATGCAATAAGCCTATGACATCGAAGCTTAACATATTTTTACCCTATGATTGTAAATGTTCTATACCATAACATTCATGTTCAAATGTAAAATGTCCGTTAGTAGGGATAGTACTGGTTAGAGCGACTAACCCGGACAGGGATGTCAATCCCAATAGATCTATTTCATACATTCACGCTTCACATAATTAACGATTCATGATAAGGTATTTATGATTGGTATAGCTACTTACGCACTTAGTAACATTTTGATAATTGTACTTGTGTCCAAGAAAAACGTTGAGCAATGTATCTCACCCCATTGTTATGTAAAAACATAAAAGATAAAAGTTTGGGGCTATGACTCACCTTGATGCTTGAAGTAAATAACGGGAATATGAAGTGAAACTTGATTACGAATAGGTCTAACCGTGACCTAAAGGATATGAAAATGTTTTCTTAAGTTTACTATGACATGATTTATTTGATTATAATGCATGAATACGTAGGTTTTGTCCGGTTTGAGACTTAATAGTAATTTAGTAACACCGTTCGGGCCATTATATAACAAAGATCATTCTATAATCGCATGCGGAGCTAGGACACTTTAAATCGTAAATCCAACAACTCGGCACTACGAAATATCGTGATGAATTCATTGTATATAAAGCTCCCTAGTATTGTGTTATCATTATACTATCAAGTTTATTCAAAAAGATAGTTTTTATAAAGAAAACTCAACATGTGTTTTAAGGTTTATAGTAACTTTAAAGAGTCATAACTTGCTCGTATCTTGACCGATTCTTATGAATCTTATATCGAAACGACCGTGTTTGAGTTACCTTTCAAATATCCTTGGTCTCATATTTTTGCTTAACTTCTAATGTTCGTTATTCAGAAACAAAGGTCAGCGTAGGTTTTAGGGTTTTTCTTATATCGAAAAGTTCTTTTTAGCATATCTCTCTCAATTTTTATCCGTTTTATATGTATCTTATATCGAAAAGTTCTTTTTTGAGTTAAATTTAAAATGGCTAAGTACTCCTATTATATTTTAATGGTCGTTTTTCCCAGATTTCTCAAAACAGTTCGTGTAGACAGCGGGCGTAGCTGAAACGTATGTTGTTGCGTAAAATACTTTTAAAATACTTAAACATATCCAAAAATTACGATTTTTATGTAGAAATCTTCAGAAAACATAGAAGTATCTTATGCTTAAAATGGTTTATCCAAAATATTTGATTAAGATGGTTAAAAAGTGTAAACATGTTGGTGTAAGTTTCCGGTTAACAAAATAACTTAACTTTTCTTTGTTTATGCCAAGTTTTTGTATAAAATGCATAAGTTTTATGACAAATGAGTATGTAAATATGATGTATGAAGAGAGTTTTTAGAACATACCTTACAGTATATGAATTCAAGGCTTTATGTTTTCTTCCTTATGATTAAAGTATGAGACTAGGGTTTTGATGTATGGAATGTGTGTGGTGATTTCTTCTTGCTTCTTCCTTGACCGATTTCTAGAGAGATTTAGGGAGGTGGTTTTGAGTTTTGAGCAAGAAATAATGAATGCACGAACTCTCTATTTATAGAGTGGAGTTTGGGTTAGGATTTAACCTTGGTTTGTTCATGTTTCAACTCTAGTTTGATGTCATTGATTGGCATGGGCAATTTAGTTCAATAGTAGACTTCTATTTACCTATATGACCATCAAATTCAAGAGAATCCCATGTGGGGATTCATCTAGAACCGGCCAAGGTGTTTGGGAGGGGGGTTTGGGTAGTTTTTGCAAAGTCTAGGGTTTATATGCATGTGTGGATTTCTTGTGGGTGGTTTATGCAACTTTGGTAACTTATACTACATGCATGCAACAATCCATGCAAAGATGATGAATGTAAAGTTAGAGTTTTATGCCTCTTATGTTGGACTAGAAATATGGTTGTAAAGATGTAAGCGTTTACGTAAGGCAATTCCCGTATACCTAATCCTGGTATCCGTATATGTTTAGACGTAGGTATTAAGCATCATTTATGCATAGTGTGACCTACCGGTCATACATAATTGAAAACATATACTAGTTTTGTAAAACGTTATGGTCGAGTTGGTTTGAACCTGGATTTTTGTGTGGGTTGTCACATGCTCAGTTACGCTGCGTAACTGCTTAGTTACGTTGCGTAACTGCTCAGTTACGCTGGTTGTTGGAAATTTTACGTTTTTCGTTATCGTTAAGCATTTTCGTTAGTTTAAAGTTTACGATTAGTTGTTGGATGAACTTAGGAAAGTACATTATGCGCTTTCTTGGTATTAGGGTTCATTTATTGATTCCGATATCGATTCCAACACAAACACGTTTACGGTAAAAGTACAGATAGGAGCATTAACAGATTATCTCGAAGATAAGAATACGGAATACTCCTGAATATTTGACGGTTGTCACATGTAGTTTCAATTCGTGTAAACTGTAGTCATCACCCGAATTGATAAATAATGTGTAAAGCTTAGGAAGGATTAAGTTCGGGTGAACTAATTCTTCTCCGAATTAAGTTCAAGTTTACCCGCACTGATCTAACTAAGTTGCAAGTTTATGTTTCGCCCGAAATGTTTTTTAATAAACATAAGGGTGGCATTTATGTAATTGTTAGCTAGTGTATGTCTATAAATAGTAGCTGGAAACATGCACATTGTACGTTTTTGAACAGAATTCTGATTTGTAACTGAATTTCCCGCCATCTAAGGCATTCAATCAACTTGTTCAATTCATCTTTGATTCCGTTCTCTAAATCATTCAATAGATTAGATCAATTACTACTAATTCCGCTATTAGTAATTGTGATTCATACACTGATTGCTAGCTGAAAGGATTTCTGGACCTGACAAATGGTATCAGAGTTGTTTATCAATTTAATTTGATTCAGCTTTAGCTACAGTCGGAGTGTTTGGATTAGCTTGAAGATTTATAAGATCTAAGATCAACGTTTTGTTTGAGTTTCTGAAGGTTTGAATTTTTATGGTAAGGTTTAGTTTCTGCAAATTTGAATTAGATCAATCAATTTGAGTATTTGTGAGATTTGAGGATTAGTGCATAGAGCAATTTGTTGAGGTTTCTGTGATTTTATTCAAATTAATTTCAGTTTGAGGTTGTTTAGTTTATCCAAATTAAGTGTTCAGTTGTCCGAATTAAAATCAGACGATAAGTTCATCATGTCTGTTGTTCCAGCTAACATTCCTGCATTCAATTACGATAACAAGGCAGGATCTGGTGGTAGGCCTCCTAAGTTTCTGCCTGGCCAGGATTTCATAATGTTGAGATTGAGATTTAAGGCTTTTGTATACTACAGTGATAGGCAAATCTGGACCTCTATTTTCAATGGACCTCACAGGCCTATGATACAGGAGAGAGGATGTACAGGAATGATCGATGTAGATCCTGAGAGATATATTGAGGTTGATAACAAATTCATTGATAGGGATTTCAGGGCATTAGGAGCAGTTATTTTGGATCTACCAACATAGATCTACAACAACTTTAAGGAGTGTGTTTCAGCTAAGGAGCTTATGGATGCCATGGAATTAGGGTATGAGGGAATCCTTTAGCTTAAGGAGAGCAAAAGAGGCATTCTTAAGAAGTTTGATGAGGCATTTGAGCATATAAGAGGGGAAAGTTTATCTGATCAGATTAGCAGATACACACTTTTGGTGAGTGATTTGAAAAGTGTTGGGGTGGTGATGAAGGATAGTGACATTGTGAAGAAGCTGTTGGGATCTCTTCCACTTAAATGGGCAGTTCAAACCATGATAATCAAGAGGACAGCCAATCTTAATGCAATGACACTTGTTGAACTCACTGGTATTCTGCAATCTTATGAGGTGGACATGCAATTGGATTAGAAGAAGCAGTCCCAGAATTCATATGGATGTGCATTGAAAGTATCATTCCAATGAACCCTCCTCAGTACTCCAATCAAACACATACTCAACCTCAATCTTATGCTAGCCATCACTCTGGAAGCTATCATTCTACAAGATGTTTCCCTCCAACTCAAGTTTCAAATGGCTACAATTCAAATGCCTACAATGGTTATACTGGTCATACTAAAGAAGCCAACATTTATCAGACACCATCTGAAATCTTAGGACCTTCAGCTATGGGTGATAGAGAGACTCTCTAGAAAGCTTTTATTGCTAGTTATGAAGCTTTTGTGGGTGGCAGTCTTAATCAAGTAGAATTGGCTAGAGAGGATTTGGAACAACTTCACCCTGATGACTTGGAGGAGATAGATCTTAAATGGCAGATGGCAATGGTGAGTGTAAGGGCCAACATATTCTTTAAGAGAACTGGCAGGAATAACTTCAGGAATGAAAATGGTGAAAAGATGGGCTTTGATAAGTCAAAGGTTAAATGCTACAACTGTGAGGACTATGGGCACTTTGCAAGAGAATGCAGGGCTCCAAGAAGGAATAACAACAACAATGGCTATCAAAGGAACCATCGACAAGCTGAGCAGAAGCAAATCACTGGACCCGAGATGAAGAATGGCAAAGAAGAGGCAAGTACAAGTGGGAAAGCATTGATCACTTTTCGTGAATGGGATGAGGTGGCTGAGGAAGATTACAAGGAAAAATCTGTATCTTCTTTGATGAGTAAAATTTCCTCTGTCAACCAAGATGAGGTACTTTCAAATACTTGCACTCTATCTTGCTTACACACTGTTAAATATATAAGGGAACACAACCTCAGTTTAATTAAAGATATTGATTTGATAAAGTTTCATCAAAGAGAGTTTTTAAACAAAGAAAAGATTTATAAGGAAAAAATAGACTCTTTGACAAATGATGTAGATGCATATAAAGGAAAGCTGGGAAGGTTGGAAACTCAGCATGAAAACTTGTTTGAAAGATTTCAAACGGTTTCAAATGAATTTAAAGAGTCAAAAATTCATGTTGAGAAATTCAACCTTTCATCAAAGACTTTGAGTGGAATCATTGAGCATCAAATGGTGCATAAGGCAAGGGCAGGTATTGGATTCAATGCAGTACCTCCTCCTTTCAATGAAAACTTCTCAAGTAAGCTTGAATTTACATCATCAAAAGTGGTCTGCTTGTTGAAAATTGTTTTGATGAATCACATGCTTTAAATGATAATATAGAACTGCCTGAAACTTGTTTATTTGTGCATAATGTGAATACTCTGCCTGTTAATACTAGTCTAAATAGAGTTTTTAATTGTGTAGCAGGTAGAAAATTAGATAGTTCAGGAGTAAAAGCTGATGGTTGTGAAGAAAGTGTTGAGAATTGTAAAAAGATAGAATTAATTGAGATAGAGGAGGAATTTGTTGAACCAATCCATAATTATAAACATGAGATATGTTTTTTAATTATTGACTTTGTTATGTCAAAATATTATGTGGATGATCTTGTTTTAGATGATTGTGTGTTGAATACAGTTGACATTGATTGTGTGAATGCTTGTGTGAATGATTGTTTGCCTATAAATATGAATGAATATGTGATTAAGAGTGAGCATGTTAAACATGAAAAGGTTAAAATCAATAAATCTAAAAGGAAAAAAAAATGTTTGACATGTAAAAAGAAACATAAAGAAAAAGAGTGTTGGTTAAATTCTAAAAAGAAAAATGTTTCTGATTGTGTGTTAACATCTGTGGATTTGAAATTTGGAAAAATTGATTTTAAGAAATACATTGATGAGAAAGCTGCAAAATTAAAAGATGCGAATGATTTGAGATTTGGTAGATTTAATCCTATATTGCTAAATGAATTGAAGTCACCCAAACTAAAATATTCTATGTCCGAATTAAAAAGGTTAAATTCTGGTGATAATTTGTTAAATTCGGATAAAATGAAAGTCAATTCGGATAAACATATTTTCAAAAACAATTCTGGTGACAAAATTTAAAGTTCCGATAAACAAAGGTTTAATTCGAATACAATTTTGAGGTTAAAATTCAATTCGGATATGAATAATGATAGTTCGGGTGTATTCAACTTGTATTTCTGAAAGGAATATGCATGACTATTTCAGGTTTAACAAATTCAAAGGAGTGCATTCTAAATTAAGGAAGATTTGGGTTCCAAAATCTCACTGAATATAACTTGTGCAGGGGCAGTCCACTAATAGTCAAGAAGATAACACATGGGTGGTTGATAGTGGATGCTTAAGACACATGGCAGGAAACATTAGATTGCTCCAAGACTTTATTGCATTCATGGAAGGAAATGTTTCATTTGATTGAGACATGGTTGGTTTAATCACAGGTCAAGGGAAGGTTTCCAATGGCCCTTTGACTCTGGAACATGTCAACTTTGAAAAAGAATTAAATTACAACCTCCTTTCAGTGTCTCAGGTATGTGATAATGATTATACCACTGCATTCACAAAAGAGTTTTTCTACATTCTTAAAAAGGAATATGTCATCCCTGATGATATGATTGTTTTGAAAACACCAAGATGTGAGGACATGTATATTTTACATATGAATACTGCTCAATCAACTAAAATCTTCAAACTGCTTCATATCTAAAACTACTGAAAAAGAGTCTGATTTATGGCATAGAAGGCTTTGTCATGTCAACCTTAAAAGCATGAATAAACTGGTCACAGATAGTCTAGTTACTAGATTACCTAAAAAGAATTTTCAACTAATTGACCATTGTAATTCATGCCTTAAAGGAAAACAGCATAAATCAAGTTTTAAACTAAAGACTCAAACTTCAGTAGATACAGTCCTTCACCCTCTACACATGGATTTATTTGGTCGAGTAAGTGTAAAGAGTCTTGGCATGAAATCTTATTGTTTAGTTATCACTGTTGATTATTCAAGATTTTCATGGGTCTTTTTCATGGCTCATAAAAGTGAAACAACTGAGCTAATTAAGGATTTTGTTATTCAAATAGAAAACTTTTGTGATAAGAAGGTTAAAATTATTAGATGTGACAATGGCACAGAATTTAAGAATGTCACCTTGAATGATTTTTGCACACTTAAGGGCATTTCAAGACAATATAGCTCCCTAAGAACACAAAATGGAGTTGCTGAGAGGAAAAACAGAACTTTAATTGAGGGAGCTAGGGCCATGTTAAGTGCATCTTCATTTCCTGTCACATTTTGGGCTGAAGCAATAAACACCATGTGATATGTCAACAACAGAATTCATATAGTTAAGAGCTTAGGAAAAACCTCTTATGAGTTATTTTCTGGAAGAAAACCTTTTGTAGGATTTTTCAAAGCTTCTGGCTGTCAATGTTTTATTTTAAACACCAAAAACCAATCAGAAAAATTTGATTCCAAAACAGATGATGGTTACTTCCTTGGATATTCTAGTGTCTCTAAAGCCTATAGGATTTTTAATAGAATAACTAGAACCATAGAAGAATCAATCAATATGGTATTCAATGAATATACACAGAATGTTAGGAATTCAGGTGTTGAATGGCTGTTTGATTTAGATACATTTGTGAATTCATTTAATGTTGTTTACCCAGATGTTTCAGAACAAGTGCAGCTATCAACAGAGAATGTAGCAAATGCTGAAGATAGTGATGATTTTGAACTAGGAAGACCAGAAAATGCAAGTGCAAGACCTTCTACATTGAATCAAGATCACATAAATTCATTGGATGATACAAATATTGTAACTAAAGAGCTTGCATAGAGTCAAACTGATGCAGACATTCTTCAAGAAGAAGACATTCCAGTAAACTCTGAAGATCAAGACAATATTGTACAAGATCAAGAATTGCAAGCTGATGAAAATCATGATGATTTGGGTGCACAACATTCTACTTAAGATATTTCAGATGAACAGGCTATTGATGAACTTAATTCTCGTGATCCACAAGTCAATTCGGGTGTTCAAGACCAAGTTGAAGAAAGTTCGGGTGGATTACAAGAAAATTCGGATGCATAAATGGAGATGGAGGAAAAGTCAGGTGATGTTCAGAACAATTCGGGTACAGAAATTGTGAATGAAAATACTCCTGATGAAGCAACATTTCATACTGGTGAACAAATTCAGACTCTACCTACTGAACCAAGCCAAGAACAACCCAGTGAAGCAATATCTGAATCTTTACTTTTCGATGATATTTTCCTTAATCAAACAAATCTTTCTACTAATATTACTGAAGAAATCAATTCATTTTTAAAAGTTCACAAGACTCATCCTCTAAGTAATATTATAGGAAATTTGTATGATGGGGTCAAAACTAGAAGTAGCTCTAGGTTAGCCAATTTGAGCTTGTTTTCTTGCTTTCTGTCTCAGCTAGAACCTAAGAATGTTGACATTTGTTTGACCATAAATAGTTGGGTAGAAGCTATGCAAGAGGAACTGTTACAGTTTAAGGTTCAGGAAGTAGGTACATTGGTAGAAAGACCAGTAGGAGTGAATGTGCTTGGGGTTAAATGGATTTTTAAGGTTAAGAGAAATGATAGGGGAATAATAGTGAGGAATAAGGCAAGACTAGTCGTAAAAGGATATACTCAGGAAGAGGGTATTGATTATGATGATGTTTTTACTCCAGTTGCTAGGATAGAGGCAATAAGATTATTTCGGGGTGTTGACTTTGTTGACCTTATTTTTAATTCGGGGCTTTATTTTTAGTTCGGAGTCTTTATAATTCATTTCAGATTTTCATATTTTTAATTAGGTTATTTTTAATTTCGGGGAACTTTTGGTGGGAAATTAAATATATTATTTTCTCTAATTCATTATTTAATTAGTTTAAATTTAAATAATCTTTTTAAATCAAAATTTCAGTTCTCTGAGTCGATTCTAAATCTCTAATCTCAATATAGTTTATTATTGTTTATTCCACTAAGCGATTAAGTTTTAGCACTACATCTTCGATTTCTAGAGCCTTTTAGAGTGTTTTTGCTTGATTCTCTGTTTTTATTACTCGTTTTACCTTGTTTCTCTGTCTATTAAGGTATAATTTTGTTGTTTTATGAATTTATTCATGTGTTTTTCATGATTGTATATAATTTCTAACCATATTTTGTTGTTACAGATGGCTTTAAATTATAAACCGAAGCATAATGTTGCAGCTTTCTTAAATATGCACCATTCTGAAGTCAATGATGATTGGAAGTTGATATTTGGGTTTCTAATCAATTCAAATCTGAGAGAATCTATTTCTGAAAGCCCAGTCCTATATAATGATCTATTACAAGAATTTTAGGCAAATGCGCGGTTTGGAGTGATTGAAGGTGTAAGAACAATATCATCAAGTGTACAAAGGGAAGATGTAATTATAACTGAGGATGTAATAAGGAGGGTATTAAGGCTAGATGACGCTGGAGGAGTTGAAAAGTTGAGTATAGATGAGATAAAAACAGTGTGTAGACAGAATGGATATGAGGGAGATTTCCATGAGAGCATGGTGAAGAAGGCTAGAGTGTCTTATAATTGGAGATATTTAATTCACATTTTGGTGTGTTTCATATCAAGACGTTATGGAGGGTTTGATGAGCTAAACCAAACATTAGCTTCTGCATTTGTGTGTCTCATTACTCAAAGAAGATTCAATTTTTCTAGCTACATTATGGATAACATGCAAAGGATGATTGAAGGGAATGCAACCATATTTCTATTATATCCAAGATTTCTTCAGTTTATCCTTCATTCGAGGTTCAAGGATTGATGCTTGAGGGTCCAGTTCTGAAGGATGAAAATATGAACTGGAAAATAATGAATAACATGAAGAAGTCATTCTCCAAGGCAAAAGTTATGTTTTTGGGCAGTTTACTCCTTTCTTCTCACACATGATTGAACAAGCAAGAGTAGCCATCAATGAATTCATAGAGCTACAGGGTGAAGTGATGGGTAATGTCATGCAACAGCAAGTTCAACAAGAACAAGTACAGCAAGAGCAACAGAATGATCCTATTCAAGAAGAACAAGCCCAACAAGAAATTGAGCAACCTGAGTCCCCAGTGATTCCAATTCCTTATCCTCCACCAAGATCACCAGTTCTCCAACAAACTGTTTCATCATCTGCTCATGTTATTGGTACTTCTCAAACAATTTCTCAAATTGTTCCTTCACTTACTCATGTATATACATCAAGAACAGGAGGTCAAGGAGGTAATTTGAAGAAGATTTTAGAACTTACTAAGAAAACAGAGGATTTAGAGTTGCTGGTTAAAAGACAGGCTTCTTTAATAAACCAATTAAGATGGAAACAGGTTGTGAATGGTGTTATAACGGAAAGTGACAGGTCCTGAATTTCATCTAAGCGAAACAATTGAAAACAGGTCATGATGCAGAATCTCATGACCTGAGTTTGGAATCAAAATTGAAGGAAACATGAAGTCGAATGTATGATTGAGTAATTGAAAGAACTGATTAGAAGAACAAAATGTGCAACTGTTTAATAGATTCCATTGATAGTGGTGACAGGTTTTGGATCGAGCTTGTTACAACAGACATTCAAGCTCGACGGAACCTCTTTGAAAGAGTTCCAGGTTCAAAGACAACAAACTCTAACAACCTATCACACTATTTATAGACAAAATCTAACAAACAGACACTCTACGAACTAAACTAATACAACATTATCATCATCTTAATTTCAACTCGGAGAGTTCACTTCAGTTCTAAACCAAGGTCTTCATCCTCCGAATTGTTATCTTCAATGTTGACTTCTGTTGACTTAAGTTAAACCTTAGCGTGTTTTCAGTTCGGAGGAACTTCATTTATTTCAGAGTATCTGAACTAACTTGTTCCCCGAACTGAAAACTTCACTTCGGATTATTCTTGATGATTTCAGTTCGGACTCTCCACGAACTGAAATCATCTTTATTCCATCACACTTCCAGACTCCATAGCTTCATCCACTCCATTTCTTGGCCCAACAGATAGCTTGAGAGCTAAATCAGATATTTCAAACCGTATGGATGATGCATCCAAAATAGGGGAGATATGGATATTGATGATGTGGAAAGGATGGATATGGATGCTGAAGGGTTGAATGTAGAAGGAGATATGGATATTGATGATGTGGAAAGGATAGAGATGGATATTGAAGGGTTGAATGAAGAAAGAGCGACTGAAGTACTTGTTAGGAGTGCATCTGAAGTAAGGGGGAGTGAGAGTGCTAGTATTAATGAAAGTGTGAGCATTGACCTCTCTATCATTGACAAGATTGTTGAAGTTGTAGAAATGGAAGTGGTTAGTAGGAAAGGTAAAGAGAAAGTGGTTGAAGAAGAAGACAAATATGGGGAGAAGAATGTTAGTTCTGATGAAGGAAGAAAAAGTTCGGGTGAAAGTGAGAAAAGTTCGGAGGAAGAAATTAAAAGTTCGGAGGAAGAAACTAAAAGTTCGGAGGAAGAAACTAGAATTTCGGGTGAAGTGGAAATAAGTTCGGATGATGAATTGGTCCAACCTAAACTAAAGAAAGAAGGTTTAGAGTGGTGGATCAACATGGTGAACTAGTGGATAAAGAAACTTTTGAAAAACACTTTGAAGGAATGTTTGATGGACTGGTTGATGAGACTGTTGATGATCTGTTTTGTATACACATCAAGGAAAGAGAGCCTAACTTTAGAAATATTGATGATGTGTGGAATGAAGAGATAGGGAGAGAAAGGATTGAAAGAGTTATCACTGAAATTGGTAGTGAGGCAGAAGATGATATGAATGAATAAATTGAAGTGAAACAAGAAGAGGAGGAAATAGAAGTAGAGAAGGAAGCTTAAGTAGAAAAATAGGTTGAAGTAGAAAAAGAGGTTGAAGTGGAAAAGGAGGCTGAAGTAGAGAAGGAAGCTGAAGTAGAGAAGGAGACTGAAGTTGAAACAGTTACAAGTGCTAGTACTATTAGAGGTGGAGGAAGAGTTAAAAGTATTGCAATGAAATCATCATCTTTGGTACCTTCCAAAGTTGTGAGTCTAAAGAAGAAAATGTTAGACTTCAAGCAAAAACTTCCTGAAAAACAATACAAAATTCACTTGAAGAGTTATCTTGCGACTGTTGGGGGGTATGAATTCAAGATCTGTTGGACAAATGAAGATTGAGACCCTTGAGAAGAATTGGATGGATTTTCAGACAAAAATAATGGTTAGAGATCTGAAAGAGAAGAAAGAAAATATGGTTCAGGGAATACTGCAGAAAAGGCTAATTGAAAATGTTTACCTAAGATCCAAGTGTTAGAGATTCTTCTGCACATGAAGCTGATCAACCTTCTCAATATGATAGAGTAACATTGAAGACTTTGGTGGAGAAACAGAGTCAAGATGTTCATTCTAGAACAAAGGTAAAGGTAGAAGAATTTGCTCAACACATGGAGAAACATCCTTGGTTTTCTGAATCATCACAAAGACAAGAACATATTCCATCTCAATCCTCTCAACCAACAGTTCCTATCCAATATCAATCAATTTCTCAAGACAAAGATAGTGCACCTGCCCAAGCTTCTAAATTTCAATCATCTTCATTTCCTGGTGATTATTACTTGAATGATCCTGCTGCTAATGCTATAATAGAAGAATTATATGAGTGGATAGAGAAGACAACATATGGTGGACGGGACCTTGACCAGTATGGTTTCCCTGTTGATGTGGATTCTCATGCTCAAGGAGAAGGTACAAGTTTAGGTTCAAGAATCAAGGATGTATCTCAAGAGAAATTAAAGTCAGAAAGAGAAGAGATGTTGAAGTTAAAGAAGGGTATCCTTCCACCAATTGTAGGCTGGAAATTTGACCACTTAAGTGGAGCAATAGTCATTAAAAGGAAAAGTGTAAGTGGTACAATGACCAAGTCCTACAAGACAACTGCATAGCTAAGAGAAATTTCAGAGGAGGATGCAAGGCAGCTAAGCAAATTGAAAATGATCAATCATGGTGTGACAACCGTCACTTTTCCGACTCAGATTAGTCTAGTATGTCGTACGCTCTTACCGGGTTTACAAAAAAAAATTATAAAAGATCTTTACATTTTCTTTTATGTATAATGATTACTATGCATTGTGTGTATACCTTGTTATATGATGTTACCGTATTAATTAGGTGCAATAGTTAGTCTCACTAGAAGAGCTCCTAGATGAATTAACGGGAAATTTATGTTTTCGTACTATAAGTGGACTTGGGTTTACCTAAGATTATATCTCGTTTAAGATCCTCTAATTATAGACTTATATCAATTTCTTATTTATCGCTCGTTTCTAGATTACGTCTATCACTTTACTTTTACGTCTCGTTGGACATTCGTTTTTTAGTTTTTCCTTCACCGAGTTAAAAGTTGGTTGTGGTTTATAATTGGCTAAAGGATTGGGATTTGGCCTAGGCTTGAGAAATTGCTAGACCCAATCCATTGAAATTAACCTTAACCTAATCCTAATAATACTTAAAAAAAAAATTAAAACCCTAAACCTTTTCCTTCCCCATTCCCGTCACCCTAATCCGCCCCCCTCCTAGCAGATTTTTCAATCGGACGCCACCCCCCTTCCACCATCTCAATCGTCGATCTCAGCCTCCAAGGAAGAAATTCGAAGCCTCTCCTCCATCATCATCGGATTAGTCCTTCGTATTGACAATGTAACAGTTTCGTGGATTGTTAATTTTTTTTGGTTTTAGCCGAATCTTAATTGTGGATTCCATGAAAACGAATGTTCATCCTTTCCTCCATTTCAGTCGACATTCTCAGCCACCAAGGAGTCGACTATTGAAGGTTCCCTCCTTCTCCATCATTTTGTTCATTCTTGGTGTCAAGGTAAATCATTTTCGTTTACTATTATCTTGATCTTGGCCGAAAACCCTAATTAGGGTTCATAAAAATCGTCTTCTGTTATTTAAATAACTTTTGTTGATATACTACAGCAACCACTCGATTGTTTCATCATCAATCCAAAAATCCAATAAGGTAAAATCGATTCATATCCATTTCCTTGAAATCTATTCCATCTTGATGTTAACATTGTGTTTTTTTTCGAGTGTGTGTTACTACTTTAGGCAAAACTGAGATCGGGAGAGTGTTACACCCAATTCAGTCCTTAAACAGCTCGTGACCTTCATATTCAGGTCCGTATCGGCATTTCTCGTTAAGTTACTTATTGGTATTTAAGTCATCTTTCGTGTTTTAAAATCGTATTGAAAATTCTATCGTAAAACCCTAATTTCACATTGTTTCGTGTTAGAGACTACCAACTGTTTTGGGGAGTCTATTTTCATATTAGAAACTAATTTTGGACAGCGGGTATAAGTGTTCTTCATCGTCCTTAAAAGGTTTGTAATCGGGTCTCTAATCCGTTTCGATTCCATTTCGTTATTGCTAGTAATTTCGGGTAGTTTACCTTTTCTATATTTCGTATCAATTTGATTTGAAACCGTATTTATACATAAGTTTATTGATGATTCTAATTGTGGACATCCTTGTGTTATTACAGCCCTCAAGTCATTATTCAATCGATTTCAAGTCGTAACGGTAATCGACTTCCGATAGCATAACCGTTACGACTAACGGTAATCAATTCTCTTACTTTCCTTTGTGTATTTGTTGTTGGTGGTGATTGTGTTTCCATTTATTCTTTATTTTGGACATTTTAATTGCGTTGAATATATTAATCGTATATAAATGCGTGGTTGATTTCGTTATTCGTACCTTTTCGTTTTATCGTGAATTGTGGACAATCTTGTATTTGGACATTTTTGGGTCCCATTTCTTTGTAATCTGTAGTCATGTATATTTTTCTCCATCTTGAACTGAGAATTAGGCTCTGTGACCTGAATATAAGTTGTAGGTCTCGGAGTCTAGTTTTCAAAAACGTAAATTTCATTTCCTAACTCTTTATATAATTTCCTAAAAACGTAAAATACCAGCTAGGGGTCTAAACATATTATTTTGACTAAAGTGTCTAAGTTCATTAACCTACTTCGTGTAACCACTTAGATAACTATAATAATGATTAGTGGATTTTTACTAAGTTAATAACAAGTCTAAAAGGTACTAAAAAGGTTCGTCTTGTCTACACCTAAAGTATACGACATTTTAATATAATAAACACAACATACATAACTATAACGTTTTTGGACAGCTAAGGTAACCGGTTTTTCTTTTGTCATATCTTACTCGTATCAAACTCTTTTATAACGATGTCTTATTCTAAAACGTAGCTCTCGGTGTCTAGTTTTCGAATATGTTTCTGTCAACGTCATTCCTTCTAGAACCATAGATATCTCAGTTTGAGTGAACCTATGTGTTCACTGAAAAATTTATTGTTTGATTCAAAGTTGTTAACCGTCAAACTCTATTCTTACACAATTATACTTTTATCTAGGGGAACTCTAGGATAGTGAGGACTCTAGTTGCGACCTACTTGACAAATCATATACACACAGTTCGATAAGGTGAGTCGTCTCCCCTTTTACTTAATACTGTTTTCTATGATTTAAATCGGGGGAAAGTAAAGCAACCTAATTATGATTTGAAATAAAATGATTTACGATAAACAGATTTTACTTCCATATTTACTATATATGGAAACATTACTATTTTCATAAACTTGCCATAAATAGATACTTCTATTTATGGAAACTTACTATTTTTAGAAACCATGAAATGTGTAACAGGACTAATGCAAATTTTTCTAAAACTTTACGAGACAGTTGGTTGATACACATCAGTATACCTTTCCTGCTGATGCATGCACGCTGATTAGTATACCTTTCCTACTAATGAGGTGTACTTACGGTAGAGTGGCTACTACGGATGATACATATTAGTATACCTTTCCTACTAATATTTGCACGCTCATTAGTATAGCTTTCCTATTAATGAGGTGTACTTACTATGCTTACGTTGTATGATTGTGGATGATGTTTTGTTACTACTTACATGCATTAGTTACACATTACTTTACTACTGATTTTGAGATATGATTTCTACCTTACATTTTACTACTTACTCGATGTACTCGCTCAACTTTATGTTGACGTTTTTAAGCTTTACTTTCAGGTAATGAGCAGGCATAGGACTTGGACTTAGGAGTCAGGCTTTAGTTGACTTCAGGATATCTTTTGCATTTGCGGACATTTATTACTTACACATTTGGTTTTCATTTCGGGCCTGCATGCCCAAGTATTCTTTCATTCGTTGATAATTTACATTTGAACTTTCTTACTTGTAGTGTGTGACAATTTTCGTGTACCAAGGTTTATACCTTGAGTATAGCGACGTCATAACAATACATTATTTAATTATTCATATAGATTATATTCTTTATATTATTGTTGTGTTATGACGATCGCCAATCGTGTTGCACCCTGCGTTTCCGCCAATGGCGGGGTATGACACATGGTGGCTATGCACATGGTTATGAATATGAGAACTTCATCAAAGAATGTTCTAGAACAGGCTTTGTGAATTTTGGGAAGAAGTTTATGGCAAAAAGGAAAAGAATGACCATGCATATAGCACCACTGAAGAGGGTCAAAGTAATTAATCAAAGAACAAAGATCTTGAGATAGTGGGCTGATTATTCAACAGGTGAAGGTGTATTGGATAGGGAAGATGGAGAGGAGCAAAGACTGTATGATATGGGAGATATAAGGGATCTTACAAATGATGACATTATTGCACTGTCAAAGCTTCCTTTAGAAAAGATGAATCCTGATGATACAGAAGGAATGATGGCAGTGGAGTGTGTTTTCATAGAGCTGGATAAAGTGAGCAAAGGATATAGACAAGGAAGATAAACTGTGGTATTGTTGAAGATGGGAAGGGAGCTGAAATTAGCAAAACAAGGATTTTCAAAGCATCATCCAAGGCGGAGATTGTTGGAGATAACAAAGAGTGATGGTGAAGCTTCCAAAATGTCCAAGTCATAGTTTAGACTAGTGTAGTTTCAATTCGGGTAAATTGTAATCATCACCCGAATTGATAAATAATGTGTAAAGCTTAGGAAGGATTAAGTTCGGGTGAACTAATTCTTCTCCGAATTAAGTTCAAGTTTACCCGAACTGATCTAACTAAGTTGTAAGTTTATGTTTCGCCCGAAATGTTTTTTAATAAATATAAGGGTGGCATTTATGTAATTGTTAGCTAGTGTAGGTTTATAAATAGTAGCTGGCAACATGCATATTGTACGCTTTTGAACAGAATTCTGATTTGTAACTAAATTTCCAGCCATCTAAGGCATTCAATCAACTTGTTCAATTCATCTTTGATTCCGTTCTCTAAATCATTCAATAGCTTAGATCAATTACTACTAATTCCGCTATTAGTAATTGTGATTCATACACTGATTGCTAGCTGAAAGGATTTCTAGACCTGACAACATGACGCCAATGTTTGAGTAAGGAATGACCAGCTCCGTAACTAGGATGATTTGGGTTCAACCCTTAGACCTCCAGCCAAGCAGTGTGAACCTATCATGATCTTAACGAGCCCAAGGTGGTGTAATGGTCAAGTGGTAAAGGTGATCGAAAAATCTATGGAGCTTAAGAATATTCTCATCAACATAGTAGAGTGTATGAACTTTGAGTAAGATAGCGTAAGATGATTGCCAGGTTATAAAGGTGGAGTATTTATACCCAAAATATCCAGGAATTAGCAACAGGTGACAATCAATACTCATTAAGTTTGTCATAATGATTTTCATGAAAGGAATAACGTTTAAATCATTATGATAGCCATAATAAATACATAACGTAACGTCCTAACGATTGGAATCATGGAATTCAAGAATTGGATGTCGTTTATGGGATGTAGAGTCGGCCGGTTGTAGGATGGAGTGGGAGGACGAGGCTCGCTGTAGGCCGGGAGGCAGCGAGCCCAAAGGCGGCCAATGTCAGACGTAGGCTAGGATTCGGGGAACCGGGAGCGAGGAGGTCGTGTCGGCGGGCTGGACTTGGTGAGTCAGGACCCAGAAGGTCAAGGGTCGAGTCGGGGGTCAGCGTGTCGGGAGCCGGAAGTCGGCGGGAGCCAGGGTCTGAACCGGGAGTTTGTGGGATCGGAAGACAGGGTCGAGAGGCGGAATCCTATGTCGATTGTGGGACCTGGTTCGGTGTATCTGCGCGCTTAAGGCAAGGATGCGGGCCTTTGTGTTTGAATAGGGTTTGGTAGGCTCATATATGTGAGCCTATTAACTACTAACACTATCTACTTTATCTTGTTATGCCCCTACTTTTTTGTAACACGTTATGCTAATTAAAAAAAAAAAGGTGTAAAATGTTAAATTTTTATATAAATGGCTATAAAGATCATTTGATTGCAAATTATTGACTATATCTTAGATTATATTTGTACTTAAATGTCAAAATATCGGATTTTTGATAATTTATTGATATTTATATAATTTATTTTTGTTAGTGATTTTTGAGCCGGTAAATATCTCCAACCGGATTCGAACCTGATACATCTCTCTTTTGGTGAAAATTTTATCAAATTTTAAATTGTCACCAAAGCAACTTCTTGAACACTGATATTTATATAACTTAATAATAATAATAATAATATATATATACATGTATATATAAAATTATAAAATATATTAAATTTGTCGTCTTGTCACGTCTTAAAAAAATTTCATGTCTCGTCATTTTTCAAAAAATTTAAGACTTAACTATACCGTCACGCCACGCCACATCTTACGTTATTTATGATCTTTAGAAAAAGAAATAAAACCATAAGACGTGTATTAAAGTCTTGTAACTAAAATTCTGTAGTTTTAAAGAAGGTTTGCACTTGCATTTTGTAAAATATTTTTAAAAACTTAATATTTTACAATATAATATACCCCACCCTTTTACTATTTTCATAAATTTTCCTCGAATTTTATTTGTGTGCTTAGATCAAGGAAAGAAGATGAATATCGAACCAATGACTAATTTTATTCATAGTTTAAGTGCTTACTTATTTGTCCTGTAGCGGACTATGACATGACAGTAGGCTAATTTCAGCTACAACAGCTCGAAATAAATACCGGAAATAAAAGCAAATTAAGGGGCTGTTTGCAAGTATCAAAGACTCGGACTACGAACTACGGACTCGGACTCGGTCCGTGGTCTGCACGTTTGATAAGTTCATGTAAACCTCGGACCACGGACCGAGTCCGTGACATTTGCCTCGGACTCCGTCCGTTTAGAAAAATCGCAGACCGAGAACGAGGCAAAATCACGGATTCGGTCCATGATCCGAGCTTTTCATGAACTTATCAGACGTGCAGACCACGGACCGAGTCCGAGTCCGAGTCCGTAGTCTGTAGTCCGAGTCTTTGATGTTTGCAAACAGCCCTAAGGCAAAAACAATACGAAAATATGAGTATGTAATTTAGTGAAATAATTATTAAAACGAATTATTAGTCAAATATATACAATCCATACTTTGTACTGCCAAATTTTGGTCAGCAAACACACCCTAATTAAAAAAACTTCTTTTCAATGGTTATCCTATTTTGACATCACTATTCTCCTGCACACCAAGTATTTCTATTTATACACATATAAAGTGATCACCAAAGGTAGAACACGCAGCCTGAGAACGAGAACTAGAACTCAAAGTCAACATGGGAGAGTTTAGCGATCACATGGGTTCGAACCCGCTTACACCAAGATCCTCCGCTCCTTCTTCTCAACTCCACTCTCCATCGTTATCTCGGTCACCACTCCTCCATTCACCTGACCACCCACAATCAAGCACAACAACCACGAAAGCAAAAACCGACCCTAAAATCACATTTTCAAACACACCACCAGTGGTCTCTGCTCCACCATCTCAAATGCACTCACCATCCATGTCACGGTCACCTTTTCTTGGTACACCAGACCGGCCAGTGACCATGCCACCAAGTGGGGCTAGAACACCCATGGCTTATATAAGGTCTAGAAACTTGACACCAAGGTTTTTGACCCCATTAGGTAGTCCTCTAAGAAAGGTTCTTAATCTCACAAAATTGGATCCAACAGATGCATGGCTACCTATTACTGAATCAAGAAATGGAAATGCTTATTATGCTGCTTTTCATACGCTTTGTTCTGGTATTGGAGTTCAAGCACTTATTCTTCCGGTCGCCTTCACAATTCTTGGCTGGTAATTTCCATATCTTCGCGTTGGTTATTTTTTGGAGTCATGCCAACACTAGATGCACGAGTTAGACCATAATTTATTTTATTTATTACAGGGCTTGGGGAATAATAGTGTTATCTTTGGCATTCATATGGCAACTTTACACTTTGTATTTGCTTGTAAATCTTCATGAATCACCTGAAACCGGAGTACGATACAGTAGATACATGCAACTCGCAAATGCAACCTTTGGTAAGAAATTAAAATATTTTATTCTTATTTATATTATTTTCCAATATTATCAAATAAAAGTTTCATGTATTCTTTTAAACTCGAAGGTATTAGAGATACATATTTGTATTTTCCTTTCAATATATGATTATTCAGAAATGATTTTAATTTGTTAACCTCATGTATGATTTGTTTTTTTGTTTGACCATTATCTGTGACGTTATTTGGACTTAAGTATCAAAATGATGTATACTGTATCTTAGGTGAACGTTTAGGAAAGGCCCTCGCCCTATTCCCGATTTTGTACTTATCAGCAGGTACGTGTATAACTTGTATCATCATCGGAGGGTCAACGTCAAAGATATTCTTCCAAGTCGTATGTGCAGCCACTAAATGCAAAGCAGAGACACTTACAACTGTCGAATGGTACTTGGTGTTCACTTGTGGGGCAGTGCTCCTCTCTCAATTACCCAATTTAAACTCAATAGCCGGCATCTCACTTGTCGGAGCAATCACAGCCCTTGGTTACTGTACAACAATATGGATAGTGTCGGTGTCCGAAGGCAGACTTCCAAATGTGTCATATAATCCAATCAGGGTCGGAACTGAGATCTCCAAGGTCTTTGATGTCCTGAATGCTCTTGGTATCGTTGCTTTTGCATTTAGAGGACACAATCTTATATTGGAAATTCAGGTAATAACTTTGGTTTTGAGTAATTAATTACAAAAATATTTGTAATGGGTGCACGGAAATTTTGTATTAGTTCTTAACTTTGCTAAACTTTTTGCTCTTCGGTCTTTTGTTAATACATGTATTATATTTTTTAATATATCTATTTTCAAATAAATATTAATCTAAGTTATGAAAAATATAGTCGCAAAATGCATCAAATTTCGATTGTAAAAAAATAATAATAAATAAATAAACAAATTTATGAAAAGTTCATAAAAATTATTTAATTAGGAGTCTTCCAAAAAGTTTAAAAAAGAATATTTTTATAAGTTTTTTTCATCGTTTTTGTTGTGTTTTTTACCTTTTTTATAATTGATGTTGTTTCACGTGAACCTCAAATAAATACATATTACTTTTGATTTCGATGTTGTCAGTTTTAAAGAGGTTTATCATCAAAAGTTTATTTCATATGTCATTTTGTTGTAAATTACTAAAAAAAACTATATCATGTATTTTTATAATCACCATTACATTAATGATATAACCAAATTATACATTTAATATATTTTTGTGACAACCCTTAAAAATGTTGGTATAAAGTCATATATTATACATATACTTATACATAATCGTAAGTCAAAAGTCATTAAGCTCAAATGAATCAAAAATGATATGTAGTGCCTACCGTTTATTGACCGAAGAGGCGGGCTTAATATTCTAACATTTAAATTGAGTTAGTATATTTGGATATATGATATAATATAGTAATCTGTTTTTGAAATACTATTTTTTCTTCGTCTTCTAATCTTAATATATATAAGATAAGAAATTTGAGAAATTAGCTTCTATTGACTAAATAGAAAGTTTTCATTTCAAATAGTTTATAAAATCAATTTAATCTTTTATTTTCAACAATTAATTCAATTTAGTCCTTAATATTCTTGGATTAAAATTCCACCAATCAACTAAAATATCTTCATATAATTTTAATAACTCTTTTATTAATCAAAAAAAATAATAATAACCTTTTCTCAATAATTATTAAAACTTATTTTTTTTTTATCAATTTTTGAAATTTTCAGTATATTTACCATTTTAAGTAAAATATATTTCCAAAAGTAATAATAACATTTTCATTTTAAAAAACTAAATAACAACAATCGTTTTTTTTTTTCATGTTTTCTAAAATTGTCTTAATACGGTTTTAACTTTTTCTAAATTTTTAAAACGCAATTTAATGATTTCTTATTATTAAAATTTCAAAACACAATTTGATTTGCTATATTTATTCTACAAAACACAACGTAATGACTTTCTATTTTTGGTTATTATCACTATCTTTTTATCTATTTTTATTGAGTTTAGATGTAAAAATAATAGTTTAATATTTTTAGTTTTTTTATCATTCGATCGAACACTAAGTTTTTAATTTATTAGGTTAAATTCAGTTCTATTATATGAAACCAAAAACCAATTTAAATAAAACATACTATTCGGTTAGAGCGCTCGTAGGCATCACACGCTTTTACCCTGTGTTATGGTCACGTCAGCATAACTCAGCCCATAACATAACACTAAAAATACCTCCCAGCCATAATTCAGAATTCTGGGACTCACCAGTTTTTTTATTTTTCATTTATTTCTTTTTACTCGTATTATTTTTAATACATTAAATAATAGAAATAACTTATTTTTAAAAACAAAATACATTAATAAAGTTAAAAAGATTACATTAAAATAAAAACCGTAATTAAAACATACATAATTAAAATAGATAAATAGAATCAACGTGGGTAACGATAGTCATCATCAAGTCTCGCAATGTGTTCAACAGGATCGCTTCGAAGACAATGGTGCGTATCACGATCTCGTATCTCTCTCATAACTCGGATTTGATGTTGCACCTTTCCTGTGAAGTTCGTTGTTCTTTTGGTATTGGAGTATAGTATTCCTCGCAGTCGTTGATATTAGCTGCATTGTCTTTGATAATCATATTATGCAATATGATGCAAGTATACATGACTCTTTTTAACTTGTTTACCTCGTGGTATCTTGCGGCAGTTTAAAAAACCCAAATTCAACCTTGTAGCACGCCAAATGCTCTTTCAACATCTTTTCTTGCAGCTTCTTGAAATTTTTTGAGCTTTTTTCGTTTTTCGTCTGGTGGATGAGAAAATGATTTGACAAAAGTCGCCCACTCTGGTAAGATTCCTTCTTGTAGATGAGAAAATGATTTCTCTTCTTATATATCTTTTTTTACCCCGAGCGTTTGAGCTTTCGATAGCTTCGTCTTCATCGTAATAAGCCTTTCCGCCCATTGTCGCCATTATAAAAATTGTTTCATCATAGGAAGAGTCGAAACTTGACATATTAATTTTGAAAGACATTTTTTAAAATAGTAGATTGTGGTATTTTGAGTTTTTAAGTTTGGTATCTATAGGATAATAGTTAAAGGTTTAAGAAAAAAAATTGTCAAACGGCTATATTTTAACGGCTAGTTTTTCAAATTTTTTTTATTTTTTTTTTTAAATCCAACAGTAATATACAACAACAAAAAAAGGTTTAACACGCTACGTACGCAACGCCGACGCCATCACGGCGTTATGAAGGAAGGGTTTAATGCGATGGATAACACCACCGTTGCGTGCCCTCTTATGAATAAATCTCATTCAAGGAACTAAAAAACAATCAGATCAAAATATGTTTTAACTTTTTAATTTAAATTTAGTTCTACTTTATTAACTCAAAAATAAATTTCAAATCCAAAATACAACTATCCAATCTAATCCAAATAAACAAAAAGGGTTGTCAAAATCAAGTATTCAATTGTGTAATTCATTTTTATTTATTTTTTGGGTAAAAGGGATACAATCCCTGGTAAAATAGAAATTCATTTTTATTCAAATAGTGAACATGTCTTACTTACATATAACTTTTTAAACCTAATATTAAATGTGAATAACAAATATAAAAGTTTAACTTATAAAAAAATTAATTTAAATTAGTCATATGTTCATTCGAGTATAGGATATATAGTGTGTTAAAAAAGAAATTTAAAAAGTTAGGTAAATTTAGTTCTTTATTTTTATAATTTATTAAATATAATCATTTAATTTTTCTAAATAAAATTTATTCACCATTCAAATAAAAATCTCCATAAAATTGATCTTTAATTCATTTTTTTTTGTTTAAGAAATTACTTAATAATCTTAATTTTTACATCAATGACTCTCATATGCTTTTGTCTGACTTTAATTTATCATATCCCTGAACGTCAACGAAATTTTTTTATCATATCTTAACAATAGTGAAAAAATTGAAAATTTTAACTATTTCTTCTTCTTAAACATTTTACTTCACGGATTTTTAAAATATACATAATAATTATATAGTAACTTTTGAATCAAAATTAAAAACATTACATGTAACTTTATAAAGTCTAATAAACTTATAACAAAAATTATCATTTAAAATTAAATTAATTAAATTGTTCGTATATTTACACGGGTATAAATTACGTACATGATACTATTATTTTGCTTTTCAGTTTTCCACAATTACATAATATTCCATTTAACCTTTCCGTTTTTAATTTCTCTTCGGTCATATTTTTTGTTCATTACGTGACATATTATTTAATAAATTACCAAAAAATATAATATCTAATATAGATTTATAAATAAATATTTTGAAATTCAATGTTTTCATTTTGATTTATCAATAAATAATTTGTGCTTTCATCAATTAAAGAAGTTTTAAATAACAAAAATAAATTTTTGTTTATTGAAAGTGTAATAATATCAATTTTATTAAATATGAACGGTACAATAAATGTTGAGGATGGAGTTCTTTTTAGTTACAAAAAGTGCTAATGTTTTGCTATATGAACTAATTTATTGAAAGTGTAATGATTTCAATTTTATTAATATGAACGGTACAATATTATTGCAGGCCACCATGCCCTCAAGTGAAAAACATCCATCAACAGTACCCATGTGGAAAGGGGTCAAAGTTTCATATACACTAATTGCAATGTGTTTGTTCCCACTCACAATTGGAGGTTACTGGGCTTATGGTCAATTGGTAAAGCTTTTATTCCTCTATCGTAGGTTTCGATTCATTTAAACTTATAACTTATAAGTTCCTTTTGCATCGCAATTTGACAGATTCCATCCAGTGGGATGTTAACCTCTCTATTCATGTTTCATTCACAAGATGTAGCAAAATCGGTACAAGCATTAACAAGCATGTTTGTAATCATCAACGCTCTCAGCTCATTCCAAATCTATGGAATGCCAACATTTGACGAGTTGGAGTCAATATACGTTACAAGGTTTAAAAAGCCTTGTGCATGGTGGTTGAGGGTCATAATAAGAACAATGTTTGGATTTACTTGTTTCTTTATCGCTGTGGCAATCCCATTTTTAGCTAATTTGGCTGGTTTGGTCGGTGGGATAGCTTTACCGGTGACATTGGTATATCCATGCTTCATGTGGCTAAAAGTTAAGAAACCAAAGGTCTATAGCCCCAAATGGTGGCTAAATTGGGGTCTTGGAGTTCTTGGAATGGGCTTAAGTGGAGTACTGATTGCAGCGGGTGTTTATGTTATTATTGATAATGGCATCAAGTTTAATTTCTTTAAGCCATAATAATGTAGGTGAAATGCGAGCTTATAATTGCTAAATTGCATTTTGGAGTCTTGATCATTTGTTTTTGCCCAAATTTGTAGGTTATTTATGTGTTTTGAAGTTTTAGTTAATACATGATGTTTATTCAACGGCATTCGCTTTTAAATTTATCTCTCTTAAAGAAAACACTTCTCTCTTTGCTTGTGAATAGATGATAGGGAGAACGGATGTAGCCAAACTATATCGTGGGTTTTGTGTTAGTATATATAAACTAATTTTCAGATCGAGTTCGAAAGGTCCAATCTAGGGCTAGTTATTTCCGGTTCAGGACCAATCGTCACTCTTACGAGTTAGAGTTGTTGGGTTTGTTTCACTACAAGAAAATATAAGTTTTAGTGAAGAAATTTTTAGTGACGACTATTTTTAGTCACTATACCTTATTTAGTCACCATTAGAAAAAAGTGGTTACTAAATTTGGTAACTAAAAAAAATTATTGACAAAATACACCTAATTTGATCTCTAATAAAATTAGTGACAGGCCTATTGTGACGGAAAATGACCATTCAAAATTGGTCACTAACATCATTAATGACCAAATATTTGGCCACTAAATATGTTAGTGATCAAATATTTGGTCACTAATAATATTAGTGATCATATTTAAATCGTTACTAAAGATAATTTGTCTTGTAGTGTTTGCTTGTAGAGTAAATGTTATAAAGGAGAAAGCAAGGATGTTTGGTGGTGGTTGTTGGGCAGCCTAACGACGGTGGTATTAACATGTCTCGGCCTGATTTTAAGAGCCTTTATTTTAAGGGTGAGGAAAATCCGAATAATCAAGAAGTAAAGAAGAAAATAAAACAAATTGAACCATTGGTAAAGTGACTTTTATATTATAGAACGACAATGTTAGAACAGATTTACCAAACTATACCGTAGGTTTTGTGTTAGTATATATCAACTATAGTAGGAGTTTTTATTATTTCTGAAAAATTGTTTATTTATTTTATTTTTTGCTAAAAAATAATATATGGATTTTAGCACGCTAGCAATTTCTAAAACTTAAGTTTATATATTTTAAATAAAAATTGTTATGGCTTTTAAATTTAATATTTTCTTTTCAAATGTCTTAATTAATTTATTTATTTATTTTACTTTTCTTTTATAGGTAAAGAGGGTAAAGAGATTAAAACCCCTGTAAACCTTCATAAATAAAATGGATATGACACAATAGGAAATTAGAAACCGATGACATGCCTCGAAGTATACGATAACCGGCCAATAAAGCATTAAGCCATAAAGTACCACCACAATATCTTTGAGTTAATTACACGGACGGTCTTTTTCCTCTATGAAATATGACACTTTCAGACTTTTTTCGTAAAAAGTACACAGATGGGCTTTATTTCGAACTTTTGAACACCGGTGGTCATTTATTCTGTTAGGGTTAACTCAATTCTGTTAGTTATATCACAATGACCAATTTACCCTTTTTGTCTTATTCGCAAATGACCGTTTTTGTAATTTTTTTTTTCTTTTTATTTGTTTTATAGCAATTTTTTATTTCTTTTTATTTGTTTTATAGCAATTTTTTCTTTCTGTTCTTTCTATTTGTTTTATAGTAACATGTTTTTTTTTTTCTGTATGTACATACAATTAACAATATTTTTTTGTTCTTTTTATTTGTTTTATATTCATTAATCACATTAACTTTCATCTAATCCTAAAACCGTTACTCAACTTTACCATTTACCATTTAACAAAGTAGTAATTCTTCGGAACCGTATACTGCCGAAACCGCAACGGTAACGAATCATTCTCTCTGCAGGTATTAACCACCTGCCTAAACTTCTTCCTACCTACCACCGGACATAACGGCGGTTTCGCCTCCGTATAATCTACAAGCGATTCACTAGACAAAACAGGCGAAATCGTCTTAACGGAGCTCCGACACGAATCATCTGATTTTAACGGAACGCTAACGACTCTGAATTTCGAATCTGGTGCCACACGGTCGTATATTGCCACCACGGCGGCGAGATCTTCATCGGAGGTGACGGATATTAACACGTCGAGATCTTCTGACGATAATTTACACTTCAAATTGACAAGGAATTGAACGGATTTGTTGAATTTTGAGATTAAGTCGGATTTCATTATCTTTCGTTATTCGGTTTTAGCCTTGAAAACGGTTAGGAGTAAATATTAGACCAACACCTATCATACTTTTCGGAATTGGACTGAATTGGACAAAATATGTTAAAGTGTAATCTAACCAAAAGTATCGTATTTAACTTATTATCGTATTATGTATTGTGAAAAAGGTTTAAAATACAAATTGTGATCACGCGGGAAAGTGTACAGAATTTGGACGAATATTTTACGATGCGGAAGCGCTGCCGAAATTTCATCTCACGACTTTTTACGACATTAAACACATGTATAAGTAAAATACATAAAAGTAACATATTATACACGAACATCGTCTTTGGACTCAAAGACGTCAACATTATATGAAGTTATCATAATAATTATTTAAAACGGACGTTTTAACCTCTTCGCGATAAATAAAACTTCGTCATAAAATTGTGATCATCGTTGTAATTCATCAAAATATGTTTTTTACGACAAACATTTTATAAAATGGTTTTAAAGGCATTTTAACTCTAGTATTTTGAAAGGAAAAGGCTTTAAATTATCCAAAGTGTCAAAGTTGGACTTTTACGTTGACTTTGACTTTCTTTCAAATTGAAATTGATTTTACTTCAAATTGTTGACTTTGACTTTTATAAAGTCAACATTTTTGACATTTGACTTTCATAAAGTCAACATCTATGACTTTGACCAAGTCAACCTCTTCGACGTTGACCTTGGTCAACCTAATAAAACATTGGTATTAATATTCTTTTCGACTCGGAATTATCATTCGTTTCCAACGGTCGCTATTGACGTGAAAGATCGATATCTTGTCGATCGGCCCTTTTCTGGCGCGGAGCATCGTCTTCTTAATCCGTCATCATGAATCGACTGAATAATCGTTGGAATGTTATATTAAACTTAATCTTAACCGACAAGGCTAAACCGGACTAGACTTATAGAGATACTGAGACTATGTTGTTTATTGTTTAAGGCACTTAGACGGTGGAGTGTAGCTTTGTGTTTGCATACCCGATTATTTTGTTGAAGATTTCACTGTGAGTTATTCGTAGCCATGTGTCTTTACTATTTTTAGGGCTGGAAAGCGTATTTTAAACTTGTATGCTTGTATGCGGGACATTGTTGATTATCTTGTTTGCCTAGTGGTATAGGTCTGCCTTAGATTAGGAGTCCTTATGGCTTTGGTGGCCCCCCTTATACACTCGTTAAGCTTTATGCCCAACGGTTTCATATTTATAGCTATATGGGTTATTGTACCTAACCCTCATCGCTCGGTAAGATGCTCCTATGAGTGGATGTTATGACCGGTATATTATTCGTTACCTTTGGATTGACTCACCTTAGAAGAGGGGACTATATTGTGTGGTAAGGATCGAGGTGTATGACTAATCTAAACATGGTATCCTCGCTAGGGTTGAAAAACAAGATATGATAAGATATGAGATATGATATTTGAAATGATATTGTTTATTGAAACTTGTCGACGGGTGATATCGCGAAAGTCGCTCAATAATACGCATATTCTTTCGCGATATTTATTATGTTTTGTGTCAAAACGTGATGGATAGGCCCCGTATTACTTACATTTTGTGTAAAGTATGTATTCTAGGTTTTTGGAAGTTTTTGGAACAAAAGGAAGCAAATTTTGGAAGTTTTGAGCAATGAGCCGCTGAGCTGAAAATGCTAGGCATTCTCCAAAGCATTCTCAAGAATGCGGGGCATTCTCCAAAGCATTCTCCAAAGCATTCTCAAGAATGCGGGGCATTCTCCGAAGCATTCTCACCACCAGAGTGGGCGACTTTTGTCAAATCATTTTCTCCCCTTTTGCAGTTACAACTTCGTTTTTAATTGCTATTCAAGGAGGAAAGTGAAAGAACTTTTACCAGCTTAAAAGGGACTATTTTGGGACATATCAATCATCTTTTTCATTACTTTAGGGTTCTATAATCAGCTTCAAATCATCATATAATCACTACGTAATCATTGGAGAAGAAGAATCAAAGTCATTTTCGGTTTAATTTAGAAGAAACATTAGTCGTATTTCATTTCTTTTACATCGTTTTGTGAGTTTGGAAGCAATTTTCTAGCACTATTTCACTTTGGTATCAAACTTTTACTCTTTTAATTTCAATATAATCATGTCTTTTATTTATTATTCGTGTTTGATTAAGATTATGCGTAGCTAATTTTCCTTTACGTTTGCTTGGATATGTGATCGTGTGTATGATTAATCTTGAGTATGAATTGTATGATTATGATGTGTAGAGGTTAATTGAGGATCCGTTTGGGTTTAAGATTTTAGAAATTATAAAATTACTTATGTTCTTATTTAGAAATCGGGTATTCGAAAGGAATCCGATTTGGACATAATAAGAATGAATATATCGACCGGTCTTTAGTTGATAGAAATTTAACGGTATTCGAAAGGAATCGTTAATAGTAATTGAAATAAATAAGATTAAACACAAACGCTAATTGATAAATTAAGAGAAATCGGTTTGTTGATTAGTAAGCTATTCGAAAGGAAGCTTATAGGTTAATTCTCACACATCGACTTGAAACTTTATGCACGGTTATTTTATGTGTTAACGGTATTCGAAAGGAATCGTTACATGGATAAATAATCGTAGAAATCCGGTTTCGAAAGGAACTTAGGATTTTATATTAGAAGTTTAATCATCGATTCATACTTAGGAAAGATTACACATTCGTGAACGGTCCAAGCAAGCGTATTTTATCTCTATTTGAATTACAAATTACTTTAGTTGTTTTTACTTTAAGTCTTCCTAAGACTAAAACCCACTTGTTACGTGTTATTTGTTACTTTTATACTATTATCTCAATTATAAATAGTCCCCGTGATCGAACCCGGAATTTTCCCAAACTTTACTACATCGACAAGGGTACACTGCCCGGTGTCGTAGTCTAGTTAAAAGCTAATTTTCGGAAAACTAGATTTCGCACATCAAGTTTTTGGCGCCGCTGCCGGGGACTTGATTTAGTTGAGATTTTAGGTTTATTTTTTTTATTTGTGTTGAATAGATTTCACGGTGTTTGTTTGTTAGTTTTGTGATTTTCAGGTTATTGAATTGTGGATGTACACGAGGTCCCAAGGGAAGCAAGTGAACAGTCCGCTTTCTGACCCGAAAAGAATTTTGAGGAAACGAGGATTTGGAGCAGTCATTTTTAGTGATAAGGAATCTTCCGAAGAGGAAGTAGAGTTAGTTTTTGAAGAGGAAATGGCGGATAACGGAAACCCAAATGGAGCAGTTATTAACAACCCACCCAACCCGTTCGACATACCTATGATAAACCGGAACCGGGTAGTACCACCGACGAATGGGTCAGCTATTGTTGCACCGGATTTGGGGAATGACTTTTCAGTTAAAAGTCCTCACCTCAAGATGATTCAAGACAACACGTTTGACGGACATTTTAAGGCCGACCCGCATAGGCATGTGGCGAATTTCATGGAAACATGTAAGATGTTTAGATATGGAGAGGGACGTGAGGAAGGAGTAATGTTGAGTCTATTTCCATCATCTTTAACGGGGGAAGCGAAAACATGGTTTAATGAGTTAGAACCGGGGTCAATTGAGAGTTGGGAAGAAATGAGAGAAAGCTTTGTGACCCGTTTCTTTCCACCTATTCTGCGTAGGAAGCTTTTAAACCAAATTAGGACTTTTCAACAGTGGGATAATGAGACTATCACGGATGCTTGGGTTAGACTTAAGGAGTTGTTGAGAAATTGCCATGGACATGATTTGGATCGAGAGGAAGTCATAGACATCTTCCATTACAGTTTGGATAGTCGTTCTCAACACGACTTAGATTTAGCGGGTGGTGGCAGTTTTTTGTATAAATCACCTAACGAGGCTCATAGGATGATGGAAGACCAAGTACAAGCCAGCGTTGCTAGGGATCGAGTCAACAAAAATAGGAAAGTTAGAGGCTCGGTAAACCAAGTTGAAGGGAGTAGTGGCGGAAATAACGAGATTGTGAACGAGATCAAGTCACTAGCGGATGAAATGAAGAGTAGATTGGGTCGATTGGAGAAGGATGTTCATTTAGTTAGGAACGGGTGTAAGAAGTGTGGAGGACCGCACTACACGGAATATTGTGAACC
Source organism: Senecio squalidus (assembly GCA_910822075.1). NCBI lineage: Eukaryota > Viridiplantae > Streptophyta > Magnoliopsida > Asterales > Asteraceae > Senecio > Senecio squalidus. The sequence goes on along the minus strand of CAJVGC010000432.1, from coordinate 27,030,655 downwards.
AAAAGTTGAAGACGCAAATTATGCGAATTACGGTTATCAAAACCGTGGAGAATATCAGAATCGTCAACAACCAATGGGAGGAAATTCCGGGTATGGTGATAGAAACCGGGATAACAGAAACGAGGGGCGAAATCAGTTTAGAAAGAACGAGGAAGGGGATTTGAGCTTCCAAGAAATGATGAAAGATTTTGTGTACTCACAGAAGGCAACAAATGACTTGGTAGCGAACCAAATGAAAGGAGAAACTTGATCAAGTTCAACGGAATACTCAAGCTAGTGTTCAAGATTTGGAGAGGAAGTTTGAAAGATTGAACGATCGATTTTCAAATCAACTAGCGGGTCAAATGCCAAGTTCTACCCAACCCAACCCGAGGCCATTCAATTCAAACAACCAAGGAGGTCAATCGAGTCAAGGGCCGAAGTACCAAATACCTAATCAAAGGAACGAGAATGTGAGTGCAATTTCTACACGATCGGGGTTTAAGTACGGGGGAGAGGAAGAAAGTGAGCAAAACGGGACTAAAGAGGACGAAACAGAACCGTTGCGAATTAGTGAACCCATAAATAGCGATTCGGATGAGGAAGAGGAGCTCGAAATGGAGAAACGACCCGGGAAAGAGCCGATGGTTCCAAGTGAAGAGAAAGGGGCAAAAACGGAAATCAAAGGAGCTTACAAACCAAACATCCCCTATCCTCAACGCTTGAAGAAAGAAAAGATGAAAGAACAGTATGCCAAATTTCTTGAATTAATTAATTCTGTTCATGTTAACGTTCCCTTGGTCGATTTGATTGTAGGTATGCCGAATTACAAGAAGTTTATAAAGGATCTCGTGAAGGAGAAGGGGAAGGCAATGGAGGATCAAGCAGCTTATCTGAACGCGGAATGCTCGTCAATCGTAAAGAACGACAAGTTCCACCTACGTTGAACGATCCAGGGAGTTTCTTAATTACTTGCACTTTTGATAAAACTTTTCATTGCAATGCCTTAGCTGACTTAGGTGCTAGTATAAATTTAATGCCAAATTCTTTATATAAAAAATTGGTTTTGGGGGTTTTAAAGCCAACAAAAATGAGCATTAAACTAGCCGACCAAACTTTCAAATATCCGCTAGGCATTGTAGAGAACGTTTTAGTACAAGTAGGTAGATTCCAATTTCCCGTAGATTTTGTTGTGTTGGAAATGAAGGACGATAACAAAGTACCTTTAATCTTGGGTAGACCGTTTTTGAACACCGCGGATGCTATCATCCCCGTGAAAAGAAGGGAAATCTCTTTGGGTGTGAATGACGATAGGGAAACCTTTACATATGAAAAATCTAAAAAACATTCATACTCAACCAATGAAACATGTTTTAGGATAGATGTTATTAATAATGACATGTCTAACCAAGATTTGCAGGAATTTCTCGACGAGGAGTTGAATGATGAAATTCACGAGGAAAAGAGCTTAAACGAGGAATTGAAGGAACTTTGTGGAAAGGATTTGAGGATTGGAGAAAGTATTTTAGATGGAGACATAACATTAGAGGAATTCGAGAGAGTGTTCAACATCGAAAAGGACCCGAAAACCACCAAGAAACAGAACGACGAGCAGCAAAACGAAGCAAAAAACAGCAAAACGGATGTATCGGGAGATACGGACTCGAAAAGACCTCCGGTCGGCGCCAAAACGACCGCAACGAAAAAATCTACAAAATGGGAGCCACTGACCCTAGAATGCGGAGCATTCTAGGTGCTATGCGGCCCATTCTAGCCTCAGTAGGGTCAAATGCGTTTTCCTGCTTATCTAATGCGTCTCATTCCAGTTTAATGCGGGGCATTGAGGTTCCGGACCCCGAAAATGATCGAAAAGACAACCTATAGGTGGGAAATCAGGTGGGGAATGAACCATTGATCAAAAATGAAGATTGGACATCAAAATGGGTCATAACTTCACCTATTAGCCTAGATTTGGAAGTGGCGGAGCTTATTGGGTCGGAATTGGTGGCGGTTGACAACCCGATTAGTGTAGAAGTGACTTTGGAGGATTTTGAGGAGCTATTTGAATTGGGAATGAAACCGGTTGTCACCAAAGTAAAGAAAAAGGGTGAAGTCAAGGGGAAATTTATGCTCGAGAAGGAAATCGTTAAAGAAATTGATGGTGAGCGTTGTCTTGAATTGAAAATCGGTATGGAGCCAAAGTTGGAAGTTTGCAAAAACGAAGAGTATATTGACTTGGGGGATTTAATGGATGTAGAACAAAGTGAGCAAGGGAGTGAACAACATAAGTATGGGGGAGTTATTGGAGAATTGAGGGAGCGAAAAGATTGCTCGAAAATGCGGAAATCGAGGAGATGGCATGACGAATGGGTGAAAACCCGTAACGAGCTAGATGTTTCTAACGATCATATTTTGTTTGATGTTTATGCTTGTAGGTATATTGGAAGTATGTTGAGAAGTTGGTATTGGACGGAAATTGGGGGAAAACCTCGATTTTTAAATGGTCGGTTTGTGTGAGCGGAGATACGAGTCGAGCTATAGACTCAAGACAAAAACAAAGCGCTTACGGGAGGCAACCCGAGTTTTTATTTTCTTTCCTTTTCTTTTACTTTTATTTTGTTTGGTTTTTAGTTTTTAGATTTTAATTGTCTAGTTTGGAAACGCATTCGGGACAATGCGTTAGATAAGTATGGGGGGGACGTCGGGAATTTGGCTTATTTTATATTCCCTCCTATATATCCATTACGTGTTGTGTCGTTTTGTCCCATTTGAGTCTTAAAAAAAAAAAAAAAAAAAAAAAAAAAAATTAAAAAACGCTTAAACGTAGTTAGGGAAAATGATAGGGGCTTTTATATTTAACTTTATTCCGGTACTTTTACGTGAAATTGTTTAGGAACATCTTTAGTTAATAAAATATTTGTAAGTAAGAATTTAGGTTTCTTAGTTTTAGTTCCTTAAGTTTCCCCGAAAAATCTAAAATCCGGATAACCCCTAGATAACCTTAGTACCGAGCCCTTGTAGTCTCTTGCACCCTTTCGGGGGTAGTTGGGGAATCCTAGTATCACTTAATCCCAAAGTAGAGTTAGAGGCGAAAAAAAAGACCATAGGTCTTTCCCGTCAACTAATTGAACTCAACCTCACTATACAAAACCGTTCACTTCAAAGAAAATATAAAATATAAATCTATAGTATTTGAAGTGAACGAAAGTGAGAGGAAAGCTAAATGAAGTGACTAACCAAAAATTCTCAAAGAAAGAAGAACCAAAATTAAGAAATGATTTAGTGATATTTTAAGGTTTCCCCCGAAAGCAAGGCGGTATAGGGGTCGGCCCGAAAGGCTGATCGCTCCAACTTCGGTTGGAGAGTGAGGGAAAAGGGGTGGTTATTTGGACATATCAAAACTAGGGGATAAATTAGGATTTAACATTAGGAAATTGCGGTTTTTATTTGCTTAAAGTAATTTAGTAGCTTTTGATGTTCGTAGTCGGTTTTACGATCTAGCAATTTCACGCATATCTTTATTTTGAACACCGGAATGTAGTTAAATGTTAAAGCCCATGATTCCTTAAATTTTCTTAAGTTGTAAATTTAGAGTTAGTTTGAGTCGGATTTGCTTGGGGACAAGCAAATGCTTAAGTATGGTTGGTTTGATATCGCTCAATTATACGCATATTCTTTCGCGATATTTATTATGTTTTTGTGTCAAAACGTGATGGATAGGCCCTGTATTACTTACATTTTGTGTAAAGTATGTATTCTAGGTTTTTGGACGTTTTTGGAGCAAAAGGAAGCAAATTTTGGAAGTTTTGAGAAATGTGCCGCTGAGCTGAGAATGCTAGGCATTCTCCAAAGCATTCTCAAGAATGCGGGGCATTCTCCAAAGCATTCTCCAAAGCATTCTCAAGAATGCGGGGCATTCTCAAGAATGCGGGGCATTCTCCGAAGCATTCTCACCACTGAGCTGAGAATGCGGGGCATTCTCAATCCAGTGCGGGGCATTCTCCCCTTTTGCAGTTACAACTTCGTTTTTAATTGCTATTCAAGGAGGAAAGTGAAAGGACTTTTATCAGCTTAAAAGGGACGATTTTGGGACATATCAATCATCTTTTTCATTACTTTAGGGTTCTATAATCAGCTTCAAATCATCATATAATCGTAATCATTGGAGAAGAAGAATCAAAGTCATTTTCGGTTTAATTTAGAAGAAACATTAGTCGTATTTCATTTCTTTTACATCGTTTTGTGAGTTTGGAAGCAATTTGCTAGCTCTATTTCACTTTGGTATCAAACTTTTACTCTTTTAATTTCAGTATAATCATGTCTTTTATTTATTATTCATGTTTGATTGAGATTATGCGTAGCTAATTTTCCTTTACGTTTGCTTGGATATGTGATCGTGTGTATGATTAATCTTGAGTATTAATTGTATGATTATGATGTGTAGAGGTTAATTGGGGATCCGTTTGGGTTTAAGATTTTAGAAATTATAAAATTACTTATGTTCTTATTTAGAAATCGGGTATTCGAAAGGAATCCGATTTGGACATAATAAGAATGAATATATCGACCGGTCTTTAGTTGATAGAAAGTTAACGGTATTCGAAAGGAATCGTTAATAGTAATTGAAATAAATAAGATTAAACACAAACGCTAATTGATAAATTAAGAGAAATCGGTTTGTTGATTAGTAAGCTATTCGAAAGGAAGCTTATAGGTTAATTCTCACACATCGACTTGAAACTTTATGCACGGTTATTTAAGGTGTTAACGGTATTCGAAAGGAATCGTTACATGGATAAATAATCATAGAAATCCGGTATTCGAAAGGAACTTAGGATTTTATATTAGAAGTTTAATCATCGATTCATACTTAGGAAAGATTACACATTCGTGAACGGTCCAAGCAAGCGTATTTTATCTCTATTTGAATTACAAATTACTTTAGTTGTTTTTACTTTAAGTCTTCCTAAGACTAAAACCCACTTGTTACGTGTTATTTGTTACTTTTATACTATTATCTCAATTATAAATAGTCCCCGTGATCGAACCTGGAATTTGCCCAAACTTTACTACATCGACAAGGGTACACTGCCCGGTGTCGTAGTCTAGTTAAAAGCTAATTTTCGGAAAACTAGATTTCGCACATCAACGTGTCATTTTTTACTTAAAATTGCGAATAAGTCACCAACATGTTGTTGATGTCGTTTTAACGCTTTTCAGGAGTTTGAGGATTTCGGTTGATCATGCCACGTTTGTTTTCGGATCGCGTATTTTGTGTATTTGGAATTAGCTGTGTTGGATGTAATTCCGTTATGATCCGTTTTATGACATTTGTAATGTATTTGTACTTGTCGTTTATCGCTTTTAACATTTGTAATGTACTTTGTAACCCTTTGGCATGATTAATGATATCTTGATGTTTTGTTTATTGGTTGTATTGTTGTAATCCTTGACTCTTGATATTGTAACTGGAACACCTCGTGTTTCCGCTCTAAGCGGGGTGTGACAGTAAGGATACGCTGGAACGCAAAACATGGCCCCGAATACACTTGGGAACGAGAGGATCCATTGACGCATAAGTATCCTCATCTCTTCACTTCTCCCACAACGAATACTACAAGTTGAAATTTCGGGACGAAATTCTTTCAACGTGGGGAGAATGTGACAACTTCCCAAAATCAGGTCGAGAACGCTAACTTATAACCTCGATACGAATATTTGATACTTGCTATAACTAACTTATGTGTTACGTGGCTACGTAAGCATAACTCTTTAAGCTAAGCTCGATGTAACTCATACAAAAACTTTTAACGTAGGTTTACGTTACTTAAACATTTAACGTGTGTGTCTCGGAAACGGAATCGGAATCGGAATCAAATCAACAATTGAACTCTAACACCAAGAAATCACATAATGAACTTGCCTAAGTTCATAACAAGAACGAACGTAAAACTCTGGACTAATGCTTAACGACAACAAAAACTTAAAACGAATTTTAGCTGGAACAGCCATTCAGCCAACGGCTGAATGATTCAGCAATCGGCTGAGGCCCAGCCGGCGGCTGGAGATGCTCAGCCGGCGGCTGAATATCGCTGGTCCAGTTTTTGGTGAGTCATTTCTGCATGTAACACAAACTAAACACTTGTCCCAACCCGAGAGGACCCCCCCATATTGGCAGTGATTCAACCCCCAAGACCATTTTGTATCACACTCAACACACACACCATCACACTTACACACACACACTCAATCTCTCACTCTCTCTCATTAGTTTACACACATAACAAACACTCTCAAAAAATCTTTCACCCTCTTCCATTTACAGCCACAATATCACAGAAAAATACACCAAATCAATCCACAAAATCGTCCTAATCATCAAGGTGAGCAAGAAGTTTCCATTCACTTAGTCAAATACATCATTTTCGACCGATTTGAAGCCGAAAACACCTCCTAGCTACTCTAGATCATCATCCATACACTTTCTTTGGGTAAAAATACTTTTTCTTTACTGTTTATACATAAATAACACATTGCATGTACAATCCATCACTCAAAAACATATTTTTATGAAGTTTTATAACGATTTATACACAAAAATGGGTTTTTATAATCTCTTACATAAATCTATATATTTGTGGCTAAAAATCCAAAAGAAACTGAGATTTGAACATATATATAAGTACTCTTCATGAATATTCAGTTGAATGTCGAAATCTAGCTTAAAAACGCTTAAAATCGCGAAAATGGCAAAACAAGAAAAGCTGTCACGACCATCCAGCCGACGGCTGAAATAATTCAGGCGTTGGCTGAGCTCCAGACGGCGGCTAAATAATTTCAGCCGCTGGCTGAATGTCGCTGTGCACAAAACTTGTATTTTTAACGTATTAACGGTGAAATCGAGAAACATATATTACTTTACAGTTTATAACATGATATAACAGATTACATATTTTGAAATTTGAATGATAGATGATGTATTTAAATAACTAATTTATCATAACGTTCTATAATGATATTATATGTATCGTATTAAGCGGGAAAGTGGATAGAAATTTTGGATATAAATTTTATAGTGCGGAAGCGCTGCCCAAATTTCATCGGACATAATTATATCACTTAAACAATAGACAAATCGTTGACCAACGAGTATGAAATTTAACAAGTAATAATACTTATACGAAAACTTGGTTTATACTAGGATTCCGGTGATTCCGAGCACCCTCCGAGCACGCGTTAGAATCTTCGCAAACAGTGAGTTACAAACCCCTACTTTTAAATGCTAATAAACATATTTTTGGGGTGAAATGCGAGTCTTAAGCTTAAACACTACATTTAAGCTGAAACAAACTTTGAACGATTAACGAAACGCTTTGATACTTGAATACTATTACGAAACGCTTTGATACTTGAATACTATTACGAAAAGCTTTGATACTTGAATACTATTACGAAAACTATTATTGCCAGCATTGTTGATGGTTTTGCCAACAATGCTGAGGATACAAACACTATTTTTGCTAATGACTAAACATCGATCGTCATGTTGCGGACATTGTACAACATTGACGTGAGATACCACTAAAACTCCCGATACTACCAAGGACATTAGTTGCTATTAATCCCTTTGGAAAGGACCGTTAGTAGATATGGATAGCGCTATTAGGGTAGATTGACCCTCACCACAACGCCAAATAACGATGGTGCATAATACTAAATGGGTAGGCTTTAGGCTTAGCAACGATCATTGGGCAATACATAGGATTGTCACATAGTCGCGCTATGTGGTCAATGCCTACGAACACGAATACTATACTTTACGCATGTTTATGCGACAATTACTTGAATGCTATATTTTACGCCATTTCTATGTGCGTCGAAAATTTGAATGCTTTCACTTAAACTTTGTAGCTCACTAACTACGTCTCCCGTAGTTAACACTTGAATCGTATTTTCAGGAAACGAGTAAGCTTGGGAACGATGCTTATATGCTTTTGGTTGACGACATCAAGAATGGGAAGGGTTCAGGTGGCTTGGTTTTGAACACCTGATTTTGTATTCGGATATGTAACCATGTTTTAAACTCCAATGTAAACTTTGATGTTGTCTTTTATTTAATATAACTCTGCTTTTATCTATACCTCGTTAGCGAATGCTATTGCTCTTCACATCCCGTGTGTCCTCTTTAGCGGGGTGTGACATTATGTTGAGAATTTGGTCCCTCACCCACATGTTTCATAAACGAACAATGCTTCCCTTTGACTCTCTTCCAACTTTTAAAACCATCAACTACAAATGCATCTTGACCATTATGATTATTAGGTTCTTCCAAGAAAAGATAACAATAAAAAGAATATGCTCTATTAGTAGTTTTTAGAATACTCTAGCCAAGGATAGTCTGAAAACCATTTAGCTTGAAAACGACGTATTTACCTTCTGATTTGCTTGCGGTTCCAGGGTATTCACGTAGTATAGGACGATGAGGATTAAATCTCAAGTAACCCCGTCTAATCTCATCTCTTAAATTAACAGGATATTTCCACATCGGTGGACGTAGTCCTGGATCATGTTCTACCGATGAATATGTAGGATTCTCAATTGTTGAACGTTGTGGGGGGTTCTCAGCTCTTGAACTTGAAGGAGGCGGTGGTGAATTATTGCCCTTTGAAGGTTCTTGAGTTTCTCCTTCTAGTGTGGTGTTTTCTTTGCACCTAGGAAAAACTGTTCGTTGAAAGAAAGAATCAACTCTTTTTTGTTTTTTCGTCATAGACCTACAAATGTCAAAAATAAAAACACATCATTTAAATGATAATCTTTATATCATAATCTTAACTGCAAGTCCGCTGTCTGCAAACAACCAAACACCTTCTTAATGTTATAAATTTATTAAACCTTAACAATCCAACAACAAGCGCTCACTAAATTAATTCATTTCAGAAAATATATAATCACCTGGATGAATTTTCAATAATTTCAACAAAAAGGGATGGATAGATCAAAGATATTAGCAAATCATAAAACACATTAAAATTGTAACTGATAACCGAAATAATATAAAATATTAAATGTGTTGGAAAAGAATAATACTAACCAATTGATGATTCGCACATTAAACCTCAAACACAATCGAAAGAATAAATTAATTAATTAGATGTTAACTTGCTTTTTAATTGGGTAGGGTATGATATATGGGAGTAAACAATTAGAGAATTAGGTTAGGTGAAAGATTTTTACCTGGATGAGCAAGTGGACCAATTTTTTTTAATTTGAGGTAGGCTAGAATGTTTGAAATATTAAAATATTAATAAAATTTTATGGCATACAACTAAATTAATAATGGGCTTAGGAGGGCTATAGCCCATCCTAGAATGAATGTGGCTACTGCCGCTGTTTTTAAGTGCTAAACAAGAAAAATATAAAGATCGCATATAAATACCTTTTTTATGGAACGTCCTACTGAAATATAACACAGATACATTTATTGCTTCACGTGATTAGGACAACTATATAAATAATACTTTTTATACCCGAACACTCGAATAAACCAATAAAAATATACAAAAAACTATTATAACATATAAATATTTATTTCTATGTTCCAAAGGGTTAAATAAGAAGTCGGTACAAGATAATTATTTTATCGAATAAAGGGGAATCAAAAACCTTACTGCATGTAAATGATAACTTTTTATGGCTCTAAGGCTAGAATTAAAACCCATTGCTTCTTACATCTTTTTATAGCATCAAGTATTACTATTATACCAACATAATCAAATTGCCTCGAAGGGCCGAATCAGAATTATTACACGTCTCCTTATCTTGTGGTTACTATTATACCAACGTAACCAAATTAGCTTAGTGCATGCAATGAATATGTGTAATTCTTTAGACAGAAATGAGCTTTGATGAACAATAAGATATAAACTTTTACACTCAACAAATATTATTTACTAAACGTGTGAAACATTACTAATATCCGTTACAAAATTTAAATAACTTTTTTATAGAGTTAAAGGAAGTACGAAACATTTTTAAATAAAGGGCAAAACAAAAACCGTTACTACATAATTATTTTATTGTCCGGATAGTGAATGTATAAACTATTACAATAAATATAAATTTCTCAAACGTAATTTTTTTGCCGCCACTACATCATACGAGTTCTATACTAGTAATTACATAAATAAATCTATCCATAATCTAACTTTTAAGAACCAACAATCATCCAAACATCCAAAGGTTTGGAGAAATTAGCAGAATCTTTAAAATTCAATGATAAAATTTTCTAAATGAAGCTCTTTAAAAATTAAGCTCACCACTGTGTTTGTGGACCAACTACCCTTATTAAATAACCTTCATATTTCATTTTTTGTCAAATATAATACACCGTTACCCCAAGCACCTAACGCGTAATCACACTTCAAATTGTGCTTCTATTTTTTAAGGAAGCGGAAATGTTCAAATAATGTTCACAACATCAGTCCTAACTCGAGCTAAACTGTTTCTAACTTAAGTCGGTTTGTGCAGGAATTATGTTGAGGGGCTTAATATGTCAATTGATGGAAGTGTGGTGCAGTTTATATGCTTGATGTGGAGTTATGAGAGTTAAAGGGCTAGAATGTCTTTACAACATAGTATAAGGGTGTCTTTGTAGTATGGTAGCATATAAGTGTTAGAGATCAGTTGTTAGTTGTTAGGTCATAAGATTAGCCTCTCTCTCTCTCTCTCTCTCTCTCTCTCTCTCTCTCTCTCTCTCTCTCTAAGTCTGTATTCTCTCTAGTAAATTTATGGTTTCCAATTGAAACCCTAAGCAATATTGTCTTGTTATATCGATCATATATATTTGATCGACAGTCTTTGAGTTGTAATCAGTAAGTTTCAGTGATTGTTTGGTTTAGTATCGTTATCAATATATCAGTTTATTGTTTTTTCATGGTATCAGAGCACCGAGGTGCTCTGGATATTATTGATTGAGATCACGGTTGGTTTGGTTTTGAGGCTGATTTGTTGGTGAAACGGTTGGATCTATCGGTTGATGATTTAGATCTAGGGTTTCGTGACTGTTGGCGTATAGATTGGTTGGATCTGTTGGTTGATTATTCAGCTCTAGGGTTTCGTGGTTACTGATTGTTTAGATCTAGGGTTTCGGGTTACCTGTGGCTTAGATCCGTTGGATCTCGAGGGTTATCGGTGGCTGAAACGGTTAGATCTGTTGTGTTCTATCTCTGTCCGTGGTCTGGATCGATTCTGTTCGGGCAATATCTGGGCTGATTCGTTGATTGCTGGCTCGTGGATTCCTTGGCTGTTCCAGGATCGTTGGCTAGCTGCTGGTTACCTCTTGTTCTTCCGCTGCTATTAATTTTTTGTTTTGTTTTGTTTTTTATTCATTCATTCATTGGTATGTATTATTCTTTTATTTTCTTTTATTTTTTATTATTTTGTAATATTGCTGTTGGTGCTCCTTGGTCCCACTGTAAGTCTTCTCTCCCTTCCTCTTTATTCTTTACTGTCTTTAGTTGATTGTTTGTGGTTGCTTGTGGTGCCAGAGGTTTATGCCTGGTGGTTGTTGGTTGTTTGTGATCTTTTGGTTATTGTTGGTTGGTTATTTTTGATTAATATATCTTGTTCTAACTTTTGCTTGGTAGAAGAGAAATCACTCTGTTGAGCCCCTGCTTAGTAGACCACCGAATCGAACAGTATAGGGAGCAATACATATTGTGATTTTTAGGTTATTTGGTGTTTTCTTTCTTATTGGTTATTTTGTGGTGTTTTTTTTTTGTTCTGTTCTTGCTTACTTGTCTCTGTCTCTGCTTGTGTGCCTTTATCTGCTTAAATGAGTGCTGATAAATCCGGTGCTAGTGGTGAGGTTAAAATGACCCAAGTTAACAACTTAGACTTTAGTGACCCTTTATTTCTGCATGCTAGTGACACTAACACTACTTCCTTGATTACCTTTAAACTAAAAGGAACTGAAAACTATAATGTGTGGAGTTGTGCTATGTTACTTGCCTTACAAACAAAAAATAAAACTGGGTTTATTGATGGTAACTTAAAAAGAAATGAGTCTGATGATGTTTTAAGTAGACAATATGATAGATGTAATTCTGTTGTACTTTCTTGGATTCTTAGTTCTATTTCCGAGGAACTTTATTTGGGTCAAGTTTTCTCTACGTCTGCTTATGTTGTGTGGAATGAACTAAAAGAAACATATGATAAAGTAGATGGTTCTATTACGTTTAATCTGCATCATAAGATCAATAGTTTAACTTAAAGTGGTTGTTCTGTGTCTGATTATTATCATAAGCTGAACTCTCTGTGGAAACAATTTGACTTCTTAGTGAAACTTCCTGTCTGCTCCTGTGTTGGTGCTAAATTGTTCTGTGATCATAATAATTTGATTAAATTGATGCAATTTTTGATGGGCCTGGATGATAACTACTCTCTCATACGTAGTAGTATTTTAACTACGAACCCTCTTCCATCAGACACAGAACAACCACTTTAAGTTAAACTAGTCAAATTTTTTCCACAGAGAGTTCAACTTATGATAATAATCAGACACAGAACTACCACTTTAAGTTAAACTATTGATCTTATGATTCAGATTAAACGTAATAGAACCATCTACTTTATCATATGTTTCTTTTAGTTCATTCCACACAACATAAGCAGACGTAGAGAAAACTTGAACCAAATAACGTTCCTCAGAAATAGAACTAAGAATCCAAGAAAGTACAACAGAATTACATCTATCATATTGTCTACTTAAAACATCATCAGACTCATTTCTTTTAAAGGTACCATCAATAAACCCAGTTTTTTTTTTTTTTTGTAAGGCAAGTAACATAGCACAACTCCACACATTATAGTTTTCAGTTCCTTTTAGTTTAAAGGTAATCAAGGAAGTAGTGTTAGTGTCACTAGCATGCAGGGTAAGTTAAAACTGCATTTGCTATTGTGTCTCGAGAAGAATCTCACAGAGGTTCTTCTCAATCTTCTTCAAACAAAGGCCAAAACACTGTTTTTATGGCAAAAACCTTTGAACCTAATAAGAACTTTACTGGGAATAACAATTTTAAAAAAAAGTTTGAGAAGAGAGGTCCTAATCCAAACTTAACTTGCACTAAATGTGGTATGATTGGGCACACAACTGAAAGATGCTATGAGATTGTTGGTTATCCACCAGGCTGGAAAAAGGGTTTTAAGAGTAAGTTTAACAATAACAATGCTTTGGTTAACAATGTGGCTACTAGTGGTTCTATGTCTTTTACTAGTGACCAAATGGATAGAATTTTGAAACTTATTGGCGATAAGTCAGTCCCAGGGGGTGTGCATGCCAATATGGCAGGTACTCGTTTTCAAAACAACAATGTGTTCTTTAATACTAATTTTCACAAATTTTTTTGTTCTAATACTCACCTTAATTCTGTTAAGTTCCACAATGGTTGGATCCTAGATTCAGGAGCAAATCAACATATGACAATATCAGATGCACATCTTGATAGTGTTGTAAATATTGCTGGTTTGAACTTGAAGGTAGGACACCCAAATGGAACTGAAGCAAGAATAGTTAAAATTGGAAATTTAAAACTTAACGATCATATAACTTTATATGATGTTTTGGTTGTACCAGAATACAATGTGAATTTACTGTCTGTTTTCAAATTGGCTAAAGATAGTAAACTATCTGCTGTATTTAATGAACACAATTGTTTCATTCAGGACTCAACTCTAAAGAACACCCTGGGGACTGGTAGTGTGTCTGATGGTTTATATTACTTTAACGTGTTTAGTCAAGGTAATTGTGATTCTGTGCCTAATGTGCTTACTTGCCTTTCTTTTGATCTGTGGCACAATAGCCTTGGCCATCCCTCTGATCAGGTCTTAAATGTCTTAAAAAACTCTTTAAACATAATAGGAAGTACTGAAACTAAACCTTGTGATGTTTGTCATAAGGCCAAGCAAACCAGAGAACCTTTTCCTCTAAGTGACCACAAATCACGTCACTTGGGAGAACTGGTTCATCTCTACTTGTGGGGACCTTATAAAATAACTAGCAAGGAAGGTTTTCTGTACTTTCTTACAGTTGTTGATGATATCTCTTGGGATGTGTGGCTTTACATGCTGAAAACTAAAGATGAAGTTTTTAACAACATTATTGAATTCTATAACTTGATTAAAAACCAGTTTTCTAAAACTATTAAATTGTTTAGAAGTGATAATGGTACAGAATTTGTGAATAACAAACTTTCGGTATTTTTTAATCAAAATGGAATTATTCATCAAACAAGTTGTGCATATACCTCACAACAAAATGGCATTGCTGAGAGGAAACATAGACATCTGTTAAATGTGTCCAGATCTCTTATGTTTCAGGGGAGTATCTCTCTTTCTATGAGGCCTGAATGTGTTCTAACTGCTACCTATCTTATTAACAGGACTCCATCCTCTGTGTTAAATGGAAAATCCTCCTATGAATATGTCTATGACCATAAACCTAATCTGTCCCATCTTAGGAGTTTTGGATGTCTTGCTTATGCTACTGTGCTTAATAATACTGATAAGTTTAGTCGTAGGTCTCTTAAATGTTCTTTTACTGGCTATTCTAACTCTAAGAAAGGCTATAAATTGTATAGTTTTGATCAGAAGTGTGTAATATTTCCTAGAGATGTAAAATTCTATGAAAATGTATTCCCTTTTAAGTCCACTAATGATGATCATCTAAACTTGCAAACTGAGACCACTACAAATACTTTAAAAATTTTTGATAGCATGTATAACCAACTCCCAAAAAGTCCTGATGATGAAGGGATGGATACTGATGGTGAAGGTAGTGGCTCAGATTCTTCCTCTCATGACAGTTTTAAGGAGTCATCTCTTGTACATGAAACTGTTGTGGAGGAGAATACCACTGCAACACAAATTGATGAAAACACAGTTATCCCTGAGGGCAATGTTTTTCAAAATCTTGATGAATCTGTTATTAATGAAACTGCTAATTCTAGAAGATCTTCCAGAAAAACAAATGTACCTAGAAAGTGGGATGACTATGTTTTAGGGGGGAAACACAGATATGGAGTTGATAAGGTAGTTAGTTATGCTTGGCTTAAACATGATGTTGCTTGTTTTGTTGCTAATTTGAATAAGAGTATCGAGCCCAAGTCTTTTAAAGAAGCCATGAAAAACCGGTTAATAAGAATATTGTTGATTGTAAATGGCTGTTTAAGATTAAGTACAAAGCCTCTGGTGAAATAGAGCGGTATAAAGCCAGACAAGTTGCCAAAGGTGTTAGGTCTCACTAAGATCCCAAACAATGGCAAATCAATAACAAATAAGTATTTAGACGTTAATTGTTATATATCGATTAAGTATTCAGTTTCAGTATATATTATAGCGGAATTATAATATTGAAACAATGAAAATAACACACAGTTATATTTCAATCAAAGGTGTGTTGATTACAAACTTCAAACTCACTATTTATACACAAGTATAGTGAGTTTGATAAGGATCAATCTAAGTAAATCTTTTAAACAGATAAAAGATACTAACTAACTAGACATCCTTAAATCACGCCTGATTTCTCTCCGTGAGTCTGAGTTAGTCAGACTGAGTCACTCAGACTCTTGTCACTCAGACTGAGTCACTCAGACTCATGTCACTCAAACTAAAGTCACTTAGACTAAGACTTTGATTAACAGATTTATTAATCTTGGGATAGATCATTGTTTTTCCCAACAATCTCCCCCTATCTGTTTCAACCAAAGTCTTTTACAAAAGGTGCATTAAAATAAACACAAACACAAAAAGATCTTTTAAACTAAAATTGTTTGTGAACAAAATAGACACCATCCCAACTATTTCTGCTTCTTCCAAGTCCTCTTCTTTCTTTTCAGTGAAGTCTCAAACGGTACAGGCTGATCCTTTTCCTTTATCCATTTCAACCTGTCTTTCTTCCAGTCCATTAGAGTCTTCATTTCAGCATCGGATTTATGGAAGTGCAACTGATATTCTTTCTTCACTAACTCCACCATGTCAGACTGATTTCCAATTTCTTCAATTCTTGTCAAGTTATTGAACAACCAACTGATCAGCCTCATTCTGAATGGAAGGCATTGAGGAGACTCACATTCTTTAAGCAATGCTATGCAATGATGAATGAGGTTGTGGTGATGCTATCTTTGGGTTGAAATCATTCTTCTCCCCCACAGTCAGTGTAGCATAGCCCTGTGTGCTTTTCAGTCTCAATGTAAGTTCTGTCTTGAAACACAATACCTACAGGAACAGGATGAGCACTACATGATTCCAGACCCAATGATTTAGCTTTGACTTTTACATCGTGCTTGAGGCAAAAGGCTCTGTAGTCTTCATCTGCTACTAAGTTCAGCATATGGGCTGCGTTCATGTTGAATATGGCCTCTCTTCTTACAGCTAAGCCTTGAGATTTGTCAGTCAGATTATAGCTTAAATTTGTCACTTCTTTCCATTCTTCCATGCCCATAGTGTGTAATCTTGATAGGCCAATTCTGAATGATCCACCTTTATGTGAGCAGATAAGAAACAGGTCAGCTCCATTATGGCTTTTACAGTCCAAGTGGGTGATCTTGTGTTTGAGTATTCTCATGGTGAAATTATTTTCAATGTAGTTCACTCTAGCTTCTTCTCTGAGAACCAGTTTGGCCATTCTGGCATCAGCTTCAACCCTCATTTGCTCTTCTTCAATAGCCTGTTCTTCCTCAGCCTGCATCTCATCTTCAAATTCTGCAGCTGCTCTTTCAGACTGATCATAAGGGTTGAAATCAAATCTTTCTTTGTACAGCCCCTTCACATATTCTCTATATTCCTCCACTGTCATACCAGCACTTTTGGCATATCTTTGAAGTTTAGCCAACTTGTCAGCTTCAGTCTGCTTTTTGTTTTCTTTCTCTGCTTCAGATTCTTTCTTTTGAGCAACAGCCTCAGACTCAGTTTGAGTCTCCCTTTGGTTTTCTTCTCCTTCTGCTGTCTCTTCTTGATCACTTACATACACAGCCTTACCCTTTCCTTTGAATACAATCTCCTCAGATTCATCATCTGACAGGTCACTCCAATCAGTCTCATAGAATACTTCAGACTGCCCCGTTTTGGTGTTGAGTCTGGTTGTTTTGAAGTATCTTTTCTCCCCCTCTTGTCTTTTCCTTTTCAACTGTTGCTTGGGGATCTCAGATTCAACTGCTGTTGTATACTTTTTCTCCCCCTGAATCTGGGACTCCACTGCCACAGTCTTGCCTTTTCTCATCATGCTGACTTCAGCGGTCAGTTTCATCACCATGTCTTTCAAGTCTTTCAGTTCCCCTGCATTTTGGGTCCTTAAAGCATGAACCTCAGTCTGCATTGCCTTCAGTCTGTCATCAAACTGAGTTGACACATCCATTAGTGCTTGTAGAAGCACAGGAACAGTCAAGGCAACCTCAGGCTGGGTTGAAGTAGTAGCAGGTTGTGATGTAACTGGTGGCATAGCTTCACTCCCTCCCTGTGATTTAGGAGAATGATCATAAGCCATAGAAATTGAAG